>OU015500.1:160141009-160252898 GCA_907164885.2 Dolomedes plantarius
GAATCCATGCGCCGACGCTGTGAAAAGTGCATTGTGGCGAATGGAAGGAATTTTGAACATTTGCTGTGATGTAATGATGTTTTGTAATAAAAATCATATTTACACCGCTGTCGATATTATTTTTTTTTCTCCTCATCCAAACCTGCACTTATCGCCCTCTAGCGGTCTCAGTTTGAATTTTCGGACACAAGTTCCTATGTAAATCTTGTTCATCATGATATGACAGACCAGCATGATAAGTTTGTAAACGACCTTTTGGACACCCTGTATATATGTAAATATATATATATATATATATATATGTGTGTGTGTGTGTGTGGTTATCAAAATAATGGAAACACCTATCTATATCAGTGGTGGTTATGAATGTCCTTCGTATTCCTTAAAAAGCAAGTCTGGACACCGGTCTTTTTTTATATAATATAGTGTATGAACTTTTCTACTGTCGGGTAGCAGTAATGAAGCTAAGGACATCGTGCTTTTTTTTTGGGGGGGGGGGGAAGACCTTTCGAAAAGGGCAAATTGTTGGAGCGCGTTTAAATTGGAGTATCTGTCACTGCAACCTCCAGGCTGATCGGTATTTTTTGAGCTATAGTATGGAAAGTCATGATAGGGTACAGAGTGCACGGAAAAACATCCTTCGCCAAACAGAATAGTGGACGAAAGGTAGAGCTGAGTGAAAGAGACGGACGAGGAATTGAAGCGGATTGTTACACGCTGAAAGAAAACAACTGCAACTAAAATGACCGAAGGGCTCAATCTGCAGCAGCATGTTCCGGTATCAACCATTAGAGGTAGATGGGAACTTCCCAAATAAAGCATGTACGGAAGAGTAGCTGTTCCCAAAGCACTCGTAATAGATACCAATGCAAAATAACGTCTACAGTGGTGCCACGACCGCGGATCCTGGTCGAGTAACATGAAGACATACGCACATCTTGTTCCTCGGAACAGGATGTGCGTATGTCTGGAGACCACCTCCACAAGCGTAAGATTCTGCCTAACTGATCTCAACTGACAATCATGGAAATAGATCTATCAGGGTTTTAGGGTGGCATCTCATGGTTTTCTTCGGGCCCTGTTGTAACCCTAAAAGGGAGATTGAATGGGAAGAACTATGTGGAAATTTTAGTTCACTACTCCATCCTGCGGTGCAAATATTGTTTCTTGCAGGAAATGGCGTTCTCCAGGATGATAATCCCCCTATACATACAGCTAAATCTATCAAGCATTGGTTTGAAGAACATGAAAAAGTAGTCAATCTTGCCCTGTACAATCCGCCTCCCGACTATATATCATCCAACCACTGTGATCTGTATAAGCGGATAGTGCTAGGTATCGATATCCACCACAGAATCTCTACAGAAACTTTCAGGATTTTTCTCTGAACAATGGCATAATATATTCTTAACCACTATAGTAATAGTGGTTAAGAATATACAAAATATTATCAGTAATCCATTATTCATTGGATTACTGACTTGTATAATCCAATTCAAAGGTTAATCAGGTGGTATTACATGACAAAGGGGATTCTTCGCCGTATTAATAAATGTTTTCATGATCCTTCCTTAGGGTTTCCATTATTTTGATAACCACCTATCTATCTACCTATCTCTCTCTCTCTCTCTCTATATATATATATATACATATACATATATATATATATATATATATATATATATATATATATATATATATATATATAAATAATGTAAAATTTCAAAATTACTTAACATGCTTACACAAATCTGTAATTAATAATATTATTGTTAATCAACTTGTAAGAATATGTAGGCTTTGTTCTAAGGAAAATAGGCATAAGCATATTATAGAATTATTAATAGTGCTAAAACGTAATAATTACCCTGATAGTGTTTCCAAGCAAATAATTGGTTGTTCTAGATTTAATTAATAGCATGTTCTGTTGCTAATAATTAGAAATACAAAACT
Source organism: Dolomedes plantarius (assembly GCA_907164885.2). NCBI lineage: Eukaryota > Metazoa > Arthropoda > Arachnida > Araneae > Dolomedidae > Dolomedes > Dolomedes plantarius. The sequence goes on from OU015500.1 coordinate 160,142,963, forward strand.
AAATGAATAATGATAGTAAATAACTACTAAAAAGTAAAATAAAAAAATAATATAAAATAGTGTGATTAAAATAATAAATAATAATAACTCTTAGTCATAACAAATGTCTAAGTTAACTTAGGTTAAATAGTGCTAAAACACAGTATCCTTAGTAAGTTTGCTTCTGTGTTCCCATTAGCTCCATGGTTGGAATGTTTGTGACGTCAGTCTTCTTGCGGTATCCTTAACTTAACTTCCACTTTGTCTGGCTCCGGGTTTGGTGTTCTATGATAAAGCAGCTGGTTATTCCTTCTTCTGTTTCATATGGATTGTACGGTGTCTAAATATGTTTATCGCTCAGATCATACTTATTAGAAACAATCCATTAATTTTATACAGTATCGGCACCGCTGATGGAAAGATGCTGTCAAAAACCTATTTTTCACTTATTTTTTCATGTTTTTAGTTCTTGGCTCTTGGGTGGTTCAGGGCATATACTGGTTTGCCTTTTACATATATATATTTCCAGGGCGGGTTGTTTTGCTGCAGGCATTAAATGATTTATCGCATTTTGTAAAATGCCGACACCTTTGTAGCCGAAAATGAGAAAAATGTGAGGCAATCGATTCCAGAACGATCGAAATGATAAACTACGAAATAAAATTTTCTCTTTTGCATGTATGACCTGTGGCACAGAAAAAATAAATAAATTCATACCTCAAACTAGGTAGTAATTTTCTATTTCAGTGGTTTTCCTCCTTTCAATCTCTAAATATGTATATATTTTCATTTTACACTCATTTTCATCTGCCGTTTCTAGATATCCTTCCATTCCCCCTTTTTTACTAAAATGTCTGATGAGATTTTTTATTCATAAAGTTATAAGGTATAAAATTCCAGAGTTGTTAAAATATATTTTTATAGTTATTATCAATTAAATATCATTTAGCACATAAAATATTCAATGAATGATTTTTGCCAATTGCATTTAACTTACTTGAGAAAAAAATCCATAAGAAACAGAAGTAAATACATCACGCCAAATCTGCAAATGCGAGAGCTGGATGTTCCAGATTTACAAGTCTTAATTCGTATATTTAAGTTAGACTTTCACTGAGACAAATACTCAATTTGGGGGAATTATATATACACGGTGTGCGCATAAAGTAACCGGACATTTTTTCATAAATAAGAAAAATATTACTCACATTCAAATGAATTTTTCCCCTTCAAATTAATCGCCAAAGGATTCTAAACAATTCTTTCAACGTTTCTTCAAGTCATCGAAACACTGTTTATAGACGTTTGATCTAACCGTTCGCAAAATACGCGTAACATTTCATTTAATATCCAAGACGTTTTCAATTCTCTGTCGTTTCATGGCCATCTTAAGCTTCGGAAAAAGGAAACAATCAGCTAGCGATATGTCGGGAGAATACGGTGGGTGATTTATCACTGTAGTTGAATGCTTAGCAAGATATTGTTGTACAGAAATTGCTGCATGGGTCCTAGCAATATCGTGTAAATGAAACCATTGCCCAGAATCAAACAGTTCCTTCCTAACTCGCCTTATCCTGTTTCTTAATCGAAAAAGCACCTCCTCATAAAAATACTGATTAATTGTTTGATTTTCAGGAACAAATTCGTGGAAAATAAGTCCTTTGTAGTCGAAAAATGCAAAATCGATGAAAGGACAGAGATTTGAAAACGTCTCGGATATTAAATCAAATGCTACTCATAATTTGCGAACGGTTAGTTGCAACGCCTATAAGCAGTGTTTCAATGACTTGAAGAAACTTTGGAAAAATTGTATAGACTCTTTAGCGATTATTTTGAAGGAGATAAATTTATTTGAAGGTGAGTAATATTTTTCTTTTTTATAAAAAAATTGTCCGGTTACTTTATGGGCGCACCTTGTATATAATTTGTCAATAATCAGAATCCGATTCGTTGAGCAAACAACCTGCAAATCGTTTTTTCGCCGATACACTGCACTAGAAGCTTACAAAAAGCTAAAATTCAATGGCATCCTGATCAATTTCTGCGAAATGGAGGCAATATAACCCTATTCAATCTTTGGACGTTCTTGCAGGAAATCTCCTTTTTTTTACGGTAAACGTACTTAATATAAAGGGGCGTATGATATAAGATTTTTAACCCTTCAGCGGGCGCGCCAAGTTTTGGAACACCAGCAGGCGCGCGTGGCACAAAGTGCAACGTCTCTTTGAACTTTGATCATTTCTTTTGTGATAAACTTTTTTTTCAAATTGAAAATAATAGTTCTGCGTTTTATAACAAGTTATAAAGTGTTTATAATATTGAGATACATTCATAATTAAAGGCCAGAGAATGCAGATACAATCGCCTTATTTCAAAACTGTCTGGTTTATTGGATCTAAGGACAACTTGCGAATGGATTCTTATTATGACCAAAGACCTAAAAAACAATGAGATTGTCTATCTTCGTGATATGCGGGATACTGTGTAATATTTCACATTTGATGGAGTACATAAAATACTGCTTTTGTCGTATTGTAATCCAGTATAATCGTTGGTTTACCACGGTTAAATCACGACTACCAATGAATGGAAAGGAACACAAGGGTCAAAAGATCAGACCTGCATTAGTAAGGGTGTAGCTATAAATAGAAATTGCCTAGAACATTCAAACCTTACATGTAAAAACAAACCATTCAAAATTACGAAAATGTTGCGCGTTGTACACCCGTGCGCCCGCTGAAGGGTTAAAGAAGCCTTTTGGAGCGGAGTTCTTTTACGCGGCTTACAGTAGAGTGTACTGGCAGGAATCGTCACGTAAGGAAAAAGCGTTATGCCCCCACCTTTCACTCTCTCCCCCTTTTTTAGTGGCCTTTGCATCGTCGGGATGGAGTGGTGCTATCCGCTTGGTCTCGTGTGTGACAGTTCCCGAGTTTGGTCCTCGACGGTGCTATGAGGTTTATTGGGTGATTGCCTGGGGTTCTTATGTTTGGGCACTGGTTATTACCATGTTCCTATTAACTTGCTTTCTTGTTTGTTTATGTGTGTGTTTGTCCAGTACAAATTTTGCAATCGATTTTTAACTAACCTTTTCCTTACGGGGTGCGATAGCATGTATCCCAAGAATACGAACCCAAGAATGATTATATATATATATATATATATATATATATATATATATATATATATATATATGTATATATATGTATATATATGTATATATATGTATGTATATATGTATATATATATATATGTATATATATATATATATATATATATATATATATATGTATATATATGTATATATATGTATATATATGTATATATATATATATATATGTATATATATATATGTATATATATATATGTATATATATATATGTATATATATATATGTATATATATATATATGTATATATATATGTATATATATATATATGTATATATATGTATATATATATATATATATATATATATATATGTATATATATATATATATATATATATATACACTCAGCAAGTAATAAGTCCAAGTTTTCCATGATAAGAAGCCCCATACGAGGAACATGATGAATGTTCAACGCCAAACGTCCTATTACATCATGAAATAGACATTGCTGGCGACGGTAACTGCCTTTTTTCATCTCTTATAAGAATTTTACATCTTCAAATATCTGCATCAGTCCTTCGACAGCAACCTACTTAATTTATCCTACTTAAATGCTTGTCAAAATCCAGATAGTGCAAGAAGTATACTAAGTAGCGAATTTGAATACGGAGATTTAGATTGTTTATTCATATTTTCAGAACATACAATCAAAATATATGGGTGCACTTTCATTATTTTAATAATAATACAAAAAGAGAAGTTGTTCGTTTTGTTATTTTAAAAATGCACTCATATAATCAATATAAATCTACATATTAAATCACGTTTAGAGTTGGAAAAATAACGTAAGGAACTTAGTTCCTGACGGGGGTCCCCTGATCGCACAATTTTTTTATTATTATTTCATTGTTCATAAAACACACTATAACCGTTTAACAATAAAGAGAAACAGGTAACGCTCCTATAACACGGTAGATAGGTTCCTAGAAATTGCCGTGTTGTGTGAAACCGTGTTATATGAGACCCAGAACGAGTAAAAAAAGGAAGGGTTTCGTTCCGAAAACTAATTAAAAAAACTTTTTTTTTAAATTGCATATAAGTAACTTAATTTTTATTAAAAATATAAATGTATGTATAACACGAAACGAAAAGACACAAAAATATTATTTTCATTTCGGCTTCTTTCAGAGGAAGGGTCTGCAAAATTATTACAGATTTTCAGCTAAGCTTAGGCCTTCTTGTAATTTTTTAATGTTAAAATATTCAGTTCATAAACTTCATTAGTGCTATTGTCCTCAGAATCGAAATTTGAATTGCAGCTTCGGATGCCATTTCCATCAAATCCGCTTCGACAACTTCTTCTAGCACTAATAAATCTTGAACGTCCTCAATAGCTATATCCACAAAACCTTTGTTTCCGATTGATTTAGCAAGTTCTAATATGCCACCAGTTTCATTTTCTGACGATTGAAGCACGTTTTATGTTTCAACTGAAGATGGCCATTTCTTCTTCTAACATGAATTTATCGTTGATGTACAAGGTGCGCCCATAAAGTAACCGGACATTTTTTTAGAAATAAGAAAAATATGACTCACCTTCAAATAAATTTATATCCTTCAAAACAATCGTCAAAGGAGTCTATACAATTTTTACCACGTTTCTCCAAGTCATCGAAACACTGTTCATAGGCGTCGGAACTAACCGTTCGCAAAATACGCGTAACATTTCATTTAATATCCGAGACGTTTTCAAATCTCTGTCCTTTCATCGATTTTGAATGTTTTGATTAGGAAGGACTTATTCACCACTAATTTATTCCTGAAAATCAGACAATTAATCAGTATTTTTACAAGGAGGTGCTTTTTCGATTAAGAAACAGGAGAAGGTGGGTCAGGAATGAAATGTTTAATTCTGGGCAATGGTTTCTTTGACACGATAATGCAAAGGCCCCATACGGCAATTTCAGTACAACAATATCTTACTAATCATTCAATTACAGTGTTAAATCACCCACCATATTCTCCCTACTTATCACCAGATGATTTTTTCCTTATTCTAAAGCTTAAGATAGCCATGAAAGGACAGAGATTCGAAAAAGTCTCGGATGTTAAATCAAATGTTAAGCGTATTTTGTGAGCGGTTAGTTCCAACGCCTATAAACAGTATTTCGATGACTTGGAGAAAGGTTGGAAAAATTGTCTAGACTCCTTTTGTGATTATTTTGAAGAAGACAAATTTATTTGAAGGTGAGTCATATTTTTCTTATTTATAAAAAAAATTTTCCGGTTACTTTATGGGCGCACCTTGTATTTATTTCTTTCAGCGACAAAGATATGATGTCGATGCAAAGCTTAATTGCAAATTGTTACCGAGCTTCCATTACATTAATTGATTTTGAATCGGTTACGTTTAAATCGCACTGCAATGCTCTTCTTGTGTAATAAGTTTTAAAGGTATAAATAATACCTTGATCCAATGGTTGGAGCAACGAAGTAGCGTTAGGTGGAGGGAATACTATTTTGACGTTGGGATGACTTAAATCTTGTAGATGACATGGAGCATTATCTAATAGTAATAGCGCCTTGAAGCGACATTTTTCTGCTTTTAATGACTTCCAACGTTCGGCACAAAACAATTTAAAAACCAATCTTTAAATAAATTTCCAGTTACCCAAGCAAAACAAAAGCCAACTTAAACAAAAATCATGTTATCTAGTGTTCTAGAAGTACAGTATTGTACAATTTTTTTATAATTTTTTTATCGTGTTAGAGCGAAACCGTGTTACAGATTGCAGCGTTATACTACGGTTCCCGCAATTCATCCTATCGTGTTAGAGCGAAACCGTGTCGTAAGATGTCGTGCTGTAGGAGGGCTACCTGTACATTATAAAATTGCCATTTTACATTCAAACTGCAGTTTCAGTTACAATTACGCTTGCGAACATATTACAATTTACAATTGCAGCTTACGTTATATACTTACTATTTTACATTTAAGGTGCAATTTCAAATACTCTTACTCTTACTATTGCAATTACCATTGCATTAATAACATATTACAATTTACAATTCCAATTCCCATTATATACTAACAATTTTACATTTTTGATGCAATTTCAGTTACAATTTCAATTGCAATAACATTTACCACTACATTATGGATACATTGTAATTTTGATTTACGATTTACATTGTATACACACAATTTACATTCAAGGTAAAATTTCAATACAATTACCTTACTCTTACAATTTTACATTTAAGATGCAATTTCAAACATAGTTACACTTACTATTGCATTAAACAATAACATTACATACATAATACAATTGTATGACAAACCAGACTTACATTGACTGCTTCAACGATTTAATGTTGTGCTGGAGCATGTAGCCTGCTTTACAGTAATCCAATAGATCGATTGATCTTGGAATGGAAACTTTCATGATGTGTCGGCTCTAAAACTATGTATCTAATGTTCCTCAAGAGTTGTCTCAAGGAAACTTTTAGTAGACTTAGTTCTGATTATAATAAAATATTTATTTTAAAATAAGGATTCAAACAATATTTTCTCAAATGTTAAAATTCTTTTGAAAAATTCTTTTTTTTGAACGAAGTTCTTTTACGCGGCTTACAGTAGTGTGATATGGCAGGAATCGTCACGTAACGAAAAAGCGTTATGCCCCCTTCATAAGAGCTTTTTCTCAAGGACTCTGTGGCTGAATGGTTATCGCATCGGACTATCGCACTACAGAGCGAGAGGTCCCTGGTTCAAATCCCCACACAAGAGCTGGCCGTTTCTATTCCCACTCATTCTGGGAATAGCGCAGTATATATATATATGTATATATATATATATATATATATATATATATATATATATATATATATATAATCAATAGAATATATATATATATACATATATATAAATCTACATATTAAATCACGTTTAGAGTTGAAAAAATAACGCTAGGAACTTCGTTCCTGGCGGGGGAACAATTTTTTTTTTCACTTTTCAGCATTTGAAAATTTGCTCATTGTTATAAACCCTAAAGATAAATAGATTTTAAGCATTTTCATGTATAAAATTTTAAAAACTTACGCTAATAGAGCTAATCTCTCATCCGATATATCACAAACTAGACATTGTATAAATTCTGGGTTTCTCAACTTTTCTTACAGTTAAAATTCTATCCTACTAAAAACATTTTAGATCAATAAAATAAATTTTAAATAACGGCGCACTTTAGACATATATCATTACAAAACCTGTATGCAAGAAAAAAATTAACTTTGCATACATACAGGTTTTGCACAGAAAAACTGTTCAATTTTATATCTAAAAATCAAAACTTTTTCCTTCAAACAATATAAAAATTTGAAGATGCATCGTCTAGTAGGTAGCTCATGAAATGAAAACGTTAACATCAATTAATTAATGTGTTAGAGCAACTGGAGCATTTTATATATAAGTATGCACAGTTCATGTTCATAACCGTAAAACAAGACATCAAGAAACAGAGAGTTATGTATAAGTACCCAAAATCATTAAATGTATCGTGCACATTCGTTGAAGTAGGTAAGGTAAATTTATTTTTAAAAACTTTGACCCACTTTTAGGTGCAGTAACTAATTCGACTCTTCTGGGCAGGATTTCGACCCTATTTTTATATACAAGGTGCGTCCATAAAGTAACCGGACAATTTTTTATAAATAACAAAAATATTTTCACCTTCAAATACATGTATCCCGTTCAAAATAATCGCCAAAGGAGTCTATACAATTTCTTCAACTCATCGAAACACTTTCAGAGGCGTCGGAAATAACCGTTCGCAAAATAGGCGCAACATTTCATTTGATATCTGAGACGTTTTCAAATCTCTGTCCTTGCATGGATTTTGAATTTTTTTATTACAAAGAACTTATTCACCACGATTTTGTTCCTGAAAATCTAACAATTAATCAGTATTTTTACAAGGAGGTGCTTTTTCGATTAAGAAACAGGATAAGGCGAGTTAGGAAGGAACTGTTTGATTCTGGGCAATGGTTTCTTTTACACGATAATGTGAGGCCCCGTACAGCAATTTCTGTACAACAATATCTTGCTAAGCATTCAGTTACAGTGATAAATCACCCACCATATTGTCTCTACTTATCGCCAGCTGATTTTTTCCTTTTTCCGAAGCTTAAGATGGCCACGAAAGGACAGAGATTTGAAAACGTCTCGGATATTAAATGAAATGTTACGCGTATTTTGCGAACGGTTAGTTCCGACGCCTATGAACAGTGTTTCGATAACTTGGAGAAACGTGATAAAAATTGTATAGACTCCTTTGACGATTGTTTTGAAGGAGATAAATTTATTTGAAGGTGAGTAATATTTTTCTTATTTCTAAAAAATTGTCCGGTTACTTTATGGGCGCACCTTGTATATCCGTTGGAATTTATCTGTAACCCCTCAATTAAAGCCTCTGTCGCAGAATTCCTTATGTTCAGTGTGCTAATCGATGGTGTTTGTTTTCAGTTGTAAAGAAATTGAGCGTTTTTTCTCGTCCCATAAAAGTTCAATAAACAACAGCCAGTCCAATTTGCTTGTGTTTTGTTTTTACAGCAAAACATCTTCATAGCTCGATGGGTTGAATGGTGTCAGGTCATGATTGTGAACATTGTGATTTTCCAATCATTTCAAATGTTTGTTTACTTATTAGAGTGAAGGCAAAACTACGAAAGAACTCATAACAGAAGTATGCTAGTATACTTCTGTTATACTAGCATACTTCTGTAGATAGCGCAGTATATATATATATATATAAATACATATATATACACTAATATAATCAATAGAAATCTACGTATTAAATCACGTTTAGAGTTGAAAAAATAACGTAAGGAACTGCGTTCCTGACGGGGGTCTCCCGACGGCACAATATTTTTTTTTTAAATTAGGGGATGATTTAATAATCACTTTTAACAAATGTTAAATTCACACACTTATTGATAATAATTCACGCGAAAATAAACTCTTATATTGAGCTAAATAACGCCGAAACTTCCTTTTATTACAATCAGTCTTCTATCCCATTTCTTTGAAAAATATCAGTAAATTTATCTTCTTGAAATATTCAGATATATAGGGTGCTGGGAAAGAAAAGCTTTGCAATTTATCAAAATGAATTTTCTTATCGTTTTACTGTGCCTTTCTTCCTTTCTAGTTTTAAAATTGCCGTAATATGTCAATGTCACACCTCCTGACACCTAATTTTTTAATATTTCTTTAATCTGTATTCGAAAATTTTCAGAAGACTTTCCGCGTTTTGTATCGTCCCATTACATGGAAGCTGCGAGTTTAAAATTCCCATTTTTATAGAAATGTAATATCTTTATACTGCCGCTGTGTTCCTGAATAATGGATTGCTTAAAACTCAGCAAGCTATAATTTTGTAGGTACATCGTGCTAAACAATGCATCACTGGCTAAAGTAAAATAAAGTGACGATGCATTTTTGCCAAGTTGAGAGTCAGTGTCTATCTTAACATATCTTTGTAATTCATTTATATTTCGATTTCGTAATAGTGTTTTGCACTTCAACCCTTCGGCGGGCGCGCCCGTGTATAAAGTGCAACATTTTCATAATTTTGAATGGTTTGTTTATACATGTAAGGTAAGGATGTTCTAAGCAGTTTCTATTTATAGCTACACCCTTTCTAATGGTGGTCTGATTTTCTGACCTTTGTATTCCTTTGCATTCCTTTTTAATCGTGATTCCAACAGAGGATACTTCTATTTGTTGCCCTCTGTGAACAGCGCGCCTGGTCATGTAAGAAAATATTCCTTATTTTATTTTTGGTTATTTCGTTAAAATAATTCTAAGCATTTACAAAGTGGCTTTTCTACGATTATAAATTTTAAAAAATTTTTATAAATTTAATCAAATAAATGTCCTGATGAAGTTTAAAATACTAAATAATTATTGAAAATTTTGTTCCCGATGTTAAAAGTAATTTTACTTTTATGCAACAGTATTGCAGCATAGGAACATAGTGTTCCTATGCTGCAATACTGTTCATATAAATTATGCGCTAGTTTTCTAACTAAGCTGACAAAAAGCACTTTAATAAAAAGAAAAATACTATCCCTGAATTTTATGAATTCTCAATATTTCCCGATCTGTAAGTCTCGAAGGAACGGTGTTCTTCCTTAAATAAATTTTAATTGTTATTACGTTCAGCCAACGGATTCATACTCTGGAATTGATACCGTATTAAATTAACAAAGAAAAACTACTCATAGTAGATATTTCCAGAAAAGACAAAATAAATGAAAAAGAAAAGTTTTAGTCAAAAGGGAAAATTACCTACATATATGTAAACAAAATAAATAAAATTCAATAAAATTTTTCCAATATGCATTGCCAGATGGATCGTCATTAAAATTATAGGAAAATTAAATGTTTTGGAGTGAGATGTAATATTTTTCATATTTCAACCAGACGAAATTACGAGGGAATCTATATATATAAAACGCGTAGGTATGCGGCACAAAAATCGACGATATTTCTACACTCCGAATGGCAACGGCTGCAACTACCGGATGTAAACATAAGCAGCCGTCCGCAATTATAAGTGAAGATATTTTCCCAAAAATTGATTATTTGATATGATTGAATGTAGGTATCTGAATTTTGAAAATAGTGCATACAGAGACTGATGTAACCCACGCTATATTTTAGTACTTGCTGAATTTTTACTCTATTTTATAAGTGATGAAATTTTCCCAACATTTTGTTATTTGATATGATTAAGTGTAGATATCTGAATTGTGAACAATAGTACATACAGAGAGTGATGTAATAGACACGATATTTAAGTACTTACTGAATTTTTACTCCATTTTTTAAGTGAAAGATTTCTTTCCCAACAATATCTCATTTGGTGTAATGATAAAGTGTAGATATCTTAATTTTGAAAAATAGTACATACCGAGAGGGATGTAGTTTTTAAAATCATTGGTGTTGGGTTTCTCAGTCTTATCTTTAACTCTGTTCTGAAGTAATGGAAATTGACATTTTTTAATCACGATGTTTTAGAATCAGACTTATAGAGAATACCCTTCAACAACGTATATTTATGATGACAGATAATGGTAACATTCCTTACATTTGTTACTTTCAGTTGATTATGGATATATATATACACACATATATATATGTATGTATATATCTATATATCTATATATATATATATATATATATATATATATATATATATATATATATATATACACACATATTGAGTATATTATATATATATGTATATAATATATATATATATATATATATATATATATATATATATATATATATATATATATATATATATATATATATATATATATATATATATATATATATATATATATATATATATATATATATACGAGGGTTATTTGGAAACTAAGGTCCGAATCGTCGTAGCTAATTGAATGTCGCGCAAAGATTGAAACGCGCATGCGTACCAACTCCCGGCATGCCTTGATCGTCAAACGACGCCATTTGCATTGGTATTGTTGCAGTGTGGTAAGTACAGTGCTACTTCAAAATGTTTAAAACAGTCGATCAGCCCGCCGACTGTGAAATACGGTCAATGATTCGGTTTTTGACAGCAAACAACGTTTCAGCAGCGGAAATTCATAGACAGATAAGCGACGTGTATGGCCCAAATGTGATGAGTAGCAGCAAAGTGCATAAGTGGGTGAGAGCTTTCAAGGGCGGACGGGAAAATGTTCATGATGAACCGCGTTCAGGTCGAACATCAGTGATCACAGATGATTTGGTCAATGCCGTGGAAGAAAAGATTCGTGAAGACCGGCGATTCACAATTTCAACTTTATAATTGGAATTTTCGAATGTGGGTAGAACTTTGCACAAAATCATTTCCGAAAAGTTGAAATTTCGCAAATTGTGCGAACGTTGGGTTCCCAGGCTGCTTACTGAGGAACACAAACTGAAAAGAATGGCTTGTGCTCTTGATTTTTTGGACCGATATCATAAAGAAGGTGATCAATTTTTAGAGAAGATTGTCACAGGGTACGAGACGTGGTTTTATCACAGAACCCCAGAGTCTAAACGTCACTCAATGGAATGGCGTCACACAACATCAACAGTCAGAGTCATGGCCAAGCAGACAATCTGAACACGCAAGGTCATGGCAACCGTGTTTTGGGATAGACATGAGGTCTTGTTAGTCGAGTTTATGCAGCAAGGGACAACAATAAATGCAGCCGCTTACTGCGCTACCCTAACTAAATTAGACGTGCAATACAGAATAATCGACGTGGTCTTCTGACGTCTGGAGATTTGTTGCTGCATGACAATGCCAGACCCCATTCTGCCATTCACACCCAAAATCTCATCAGATCTTTTGGATGCGAACAGATTGACCATCCACCGTACAGTCCAGACTTGGCGCCGAGTGATTTTCACTTATTCCGATACCTAAAAGAGTTTCTCGGCGGCAAGAGATTCGCCACAGATGACGAGGTGAAAGAAGCAGTTCAAGACTGGTTATCCTCACAGGCGGCAGACGTCTACGACTTAGGCATACAGAAGCTTGTAGAACGTTATGACAAATGTTTAAACAAATATGGAAACTATGTAGAAAAATAGAGACACATGTAAGAAATTTAAAAAATAAAGTTTTTTGAAAAAATTTGTAATGTTTTCTGTTTTATAAGTAAACGGACCTTAGTTTCCGAATAACCCTCGTATATATAAAACAGTTCCGTAACTGACTCACTGACTGACATACAACGCACAGACCAAACCGCTGGACCTAAAGGGTTGAAATTTTGTATGGCGATTCTTTTTATGGTGTAGGGGGCACTAAGAAAGATTTTTCAAAAATTCTTCTTAGATTTTTAAAAATTAAATTTTTAAGCTGTTTTTGTAACTTTTTTAAAGTTTGCATTTAAAATAATAATTTGAGGGTTATAAAATTTATATCACGAGAAAGATCCTAAAAATTCCTTTAAAATGAGATCTTTTTCGAATCTTTACCTCCATTTTCTGATTTTTGGTGAATTTTTAAAGATTAATTTTTAGAATTGAATTTATTAAATGCTCATCACGTTATTTCTTTTTCTGGTACTTTAAATAAATTTATCGTCACGTGCATAACAACTAAATAGACAAAAAAATATTTTTTTTCTTGCTAAGGCGGCAGACGATTGGACATTATCCAAAAAAAATTTAAAATACAGTAAAAGAAATGTTCTACAAACTGTACTATATTAACTGTACTATATTCTTTAGTATTCTTTATATTAGATTTAATTTGAATATTTTCTTCTACATTATTTTATCTATAAAGTTATCCTTTACGATTTTCTTATAAATATATATATATTTTACATCAATTGTATACATTGATCGTCGTATTTATCATATAATATATATATATATATATATATATATATATATATATATATATATACTTGGCATTAATTGCATACATTGACCGTTGTATTTAATTTGAATGTACTCCGTAGCGAAGTACGGGTTTTCAGCTAGTATATATATATACACACATATGGAGTTGTTTTGCAAAAGAAAATATAAAACTAAAAGCGGCCATCCTGGTAGCGCAGCAACCGAGTACTTCCAACAATATGATTTATAATAGTAACATCAAATTCATGCATCGTTTCGTTACCGTCTAGAAAAGTCAGCGATTTTTATAGAGAAATTTATAGTGAATATTATATTATACGAATGGTTATGAAGAAATTTCCATCCGAAGAGAACACACACCATATTTATTGACAAACACTGAAACATTTATGAGAGAATTTCGCGTACCTCAGTCAGTCTATTGTTGTAATGGGTTAATAGTTTGCAACAGATTATCCGATTTTATTCGTTTTGTAGGGTTGAGAGGAAATAAAACTGCCTGTCATTACTCATCTAGTAAATAATAAGCTTTGGATACCTGATACGTGGTAACATCTTTAAGGACAACTTCATAGTAAATAGATTGTTATTCTATTTCACAGTTATTCCGAATTCACTTTAAACTGCTGATTCCGGTCAAATTAACCCTCGTATGGCGAATGATGACGATAGCCTTGAATTTGCGCCATATAGTCTACAGGGTATTGTGATACACATAATTTTACGTAGATCCCAAATCTTTAAAGGGGTAATAACGGGGTAATTTAACGGGGTCTGTTGTAAATAAAAATGTAAATAGTCTTTATTTCTCCTTAATTTACGGTTTGCTTAAAATACCATTCATTTACTGTTGCTGAGCTTTATATTCCAATATGAGAACTTTTGGGTGTCAAGCGAATCAATCGGGTAGTGTAATTGTTGAGTTCTGGAAGTTTCATAATCTAGAACAATTGGGAATGTCACCAAAGGATTCATAAGAGCTCGACTCCTAATCATTTAGTTTAGTCATTTATCAGGTGGAGCTCAGCTGCACTCTATGTGAACTAACATTGTGGCTTTGTGTCAAATGCGGAACTTAACTTCGCTGCCGTCCTGATTTGTCTGTTAAAAAAGCAAATAAACTTCTTATATATCCTCAAATGAGGCAACAATAATAATAACTGAAAAAGCATAAGCTTAAGGGCACAGTGGACTTTCAAAATTGTGAAATTTGTCCAAACATTCGATTTTTTTTTATTTTATTGTATTTCGAAACTACGAACGAGTAGGAATGTGTTGCAAAAAGAATTTTTAATTTCTGTGATTACTTTCCTAGTTATACGCATTTGTATTTAATTTAGATATTATGCGGTTACTAATAGCAATAACTTTAAATGTGTTTTTCTCAAAATAAAAATTTTCACGTCATACGAATATTCAAACTGCTCCGGGCGCATTTCGAATGATCGTATTGCTTTGAAATTTAAGTTTTATATACCTAACTGTATATAAAATAAATCTTATTGATAATAATTATGCTTCGTAGCTCAGAATTTCTAAATTTTGTACTTGAAAAGATGATTTATAGGTATTTTGCGTAATGAAAAGGGTGTTTTCACTATTATTATTTTTTTTCTCTTTATATTTTTAATGAATGCTTAAAATAAGCAATAAGTTTCCTTGTTAGCTGTATAAGGTATCCCGTAAATAAAAATTATCGTTATCGTATGTATTCATAATTGCGCATCTACAAGTGTATACGTGGCTTTATACATATACACTGAAGAGCCAAGAAAACTGATACACCTGCCTGATATCGCTTAGGGACTCCACGAACACGCAGAAGTGCCGAAACACGACGTAGCATTGACTCGAATAATGCCTGGAGGCAATTCACACCATGAATTCTGCATGGCAGCCCCCAAATCCATACCTGAGTGCGAGGGGCGGAGATCTCTTCTGAACAGTACTTTGCAAGGCATCCCAGATATGCTGAATAACGCCAATGTCTGGGCATTTAGGTGGACAATGGAAGTGTTTTAAGTCAGAAGAGGGATCCTGGAGCCACTTGGTACACAAGCCTTAACGTGGGGGTTGGGGGTATCGCATTTTCCGGTTGGAATGGTCCAAGTCCGTCAGAATGCACAATGGACATGAATCAGTATAGATGGCCGGACAGGATGATTTTGCCCTGTTGCATTGAAAAATATGATGTTTTGGAAAGATAAAGGTGGAGCCTCATTTAATACTCTGGCGTGGTATTACAAATGGCCATAACTTGTTATTCTGAAAAAATACAAAGAAAATGTCACAGTAACAAGTCGATTTTTAGAATGAAGTACTTCACAATTTGTTTAAAATAATCTAGATGGGACTTAGGGCCGTTTACATTAAAAGTTACATAGTAGATCGTATCAGCCTATCAGCCATGGTCAGGAGGCCGGGATCGAATCTCCGATATTCGCCGGATTACTTTCTGCCTGGGCGTCGGGATCTGCAATGGTAGAGGCATGCTTCTTCAACCAGGCCCTAGACGAGATCTGTTTCTCCAATTCAAAATCCGATCCTGTGCCGGATCTATCACGTGACGCTGAGGAGGCAAACATCTGGAAATTGGCGACCCAGTGCTCTCCAGCAAATTCCGCCAACGCTGTATGAACAAAAGATTATTTCGTGTGTTCTACGAGGGGAAATGGATAAATTGTGAATCTTATAGCCTATCGTTTGGCAACGCCCTTCTGGGGATTTACGAAATAATTTACTGATAAGCGAGAGACAGAGAGATTGTGCAAAAAGGGTGCTTTTTGCGTGTTTTTCCCAACTGTCTGGATAAAATCTATAAACGTAGGAATCATGAGGAAGCTGTTTCTAATTACTTTGCGTGGTATTATGACACAATATTAATAAGCAAAAAGAGTTGAGTAGATTAACAGGAGTATTTACAAGGTTATTGAAAACGCTACGACAGTACCCGTCACTTGTCCGAGTGGTCTTTAGATGTATCAGGGGTCCCATATCGCGCCCACTGCATACGCCCCATACAATCACAGAGACTCCACCAGCTTAAAACTCCCTGGTTGATAAGTACAGTCCATGGCTTCATGAGGTTTCCTCCATACCCGTACACGTCAGATCAGGCAACTGATCAGAAGAGACTCGTCAGATCAGGCAACGTGTTTTCAGTCGTTAACAGTCCAATGGGGGTTTTGGCGGTCCTAGTCAAGGCGTAAAGCTTTGTGCCGTCTGTCAACAACGTATACGAATGGGCCTGAAGATCTGAAAGCCCATATAAATGACGCTCCGTTTAACAGTTCGCAGGCTAATACTTAATACCCCATACCCGATAATAATACCCGAGCACTGAAATCCGAAGCAATTTGAGGGAATGTTGCACGTCTATCTCCTTTATGGATTCTATGCAACGGTCGACGGTCCAGTTCTTTCAAGGTCTTTTTCCGGCAGCATCGCTGTCGGAGATTTCATGTTTTACCGGATACCTGATATTCACGGTTCATTCGTGAAATGGTCGTGCACGAAAATCCAAAATTGCATTGCTCCTTAGGAAATATTACTATGTTCCATCTCTCGTGCGCCGACTATAACACCACGTTGAAAGTCACATAAAGCGTGATAATCGGCCATTGTAGCAGCAGGAACCGATCTAACATCTTCGCCAGACGCCTGTTGTCTTATATGGGCTCATGTGACCGCATCGCGTTACGCTGATTGGTTGCATGTCTCCATTATTTGCATACGCACGCCTGTACCAGTTTTTTTGGTTGTTTTTTTAGGGGGGTGAGCTCTTTTGAGAGCATGTTAAGGTGAGATATATTTAAATGAATGATTCCCATAGTCATCATTTTTAATCTAAATTACATGTAATTTCATCTCATTTGAATCAAAATTTTAAATTATAATTTTAAAGGTATGATCATTATCAATGCTTCTTATACAAAAACTACTTAAATTTTTTAAAAATATCCAAAAATATTGTTCAATATATATACGTAGCAACAACGCTTTATTTGGATCATGTATGCATTTTAACTAAAATTTTTATTAATTACATAAATTCTGACGTTTTCTCTCTTAAAACAATGAAAAATTTTGCAAAAAGCTATATTATGCATGAAATATTTTTCAACTAATTGTTCATCTGAGATATTTTGCGTCTTTTTTCTTATTTAAATCGAGAAATTGCTCGCATTTGTTTATTGCTTCAGGTTACAAATCTTAAAGTAATGTTTCTCTTTAGTTGACAAATTATGAATTAATGAAATATAGAAAATGAACATATTTGTCTTTCAGTATTTATGAGTTGGGTTATTATGAGTTTGTTTCAATATTTATGCTTTACTTTTTTAAATCAACTCGCACAATGTATCTCAATCATTTATACCTTCGATGTATTTTTAAAACTTTACAAAAGTTGATTTCAAAAATTTGTTATTTATACTATTTTTGAAGGAATAAGATTGAAAGCTTTATATAAATTATAAATGACAATTCTTTTAAAATAGAGAAAATATTCAAAGATTTATGTCTTTTCCACCCGGTTTATATAATTATCAAACACAAGTAAAAGCATTGATAAAAAGACATATATACTCTGAATATTTCGTTATTTAATGGGAAAATATCTAATAAGCTCTGTGTTTTAATTTTAAAAATGCTACATGATTACGCATTTCATATTTTGCAGTATTTAAAAAAGAAATTAAATAGTATTAAATTACTCAAACTTCATTGTTTTACGACCATAAAAATTAACTATGAATCTCCGTTACACTTACAAATCCAGTGCAGATGCAATTGTTTGTTAAAAGTAGTTTTATGTGTTAAATAAACAACCAACCATTTTAAAAATATTCACTACATGCATTCAACTCTACTTTTTTTACAACGTATAGTTCCAACATATGCTTGCATTCCAAAAGTCTCTAAACAATTGAATGTATTCTATTCCATATTATGTGATTTAATATTTTTATTTGTTAAAGGCTTTTTCTATAAATAGCAGGGGGGAAAAGATCGTCTTACTACCCGTAAATCAGAACACTCTAGATTTAGAGCAATAAATATTTCTGTAGAAAATTTAAATTATAAAAGGCTGTCCATTTTTTATCTTATGAGTATTAAAAATATTCATTTAAATAGCCTGTTTTAAAATTTAGATTTCGTGTATGCTTTAATTTTCTATCAATAATTTTTTCCCGACTGTATTATATGGCACTTTTACAAGGTGAGCACGAAGGTTTTACAAGGTGAAACGTTCTCTGCATTTAAACATATCTATTTGACATTGCAATTTAAGCTTGTTTACCCTTTTATGGTTGTGTTTATAAATTTGGCGTAACCCACGAGAACAATGACACACTACGCCAGAGGTGGGGAATCAGTGATCCTCTCTTGCGGCCTTCATAAAAGCTTGTATTAATTAACATTTAATTATATAGATTGCAAGAACTTCCAAATCAATAGAATTAAATAAAGCACGGCATGAATGTATGTACAGTGTCGGCCAAAATAAAGTTGACATTTTGAAATTGTTGTCTAAAGTCGCTACAATTGTATATTTATCCAAATGAGCTTCGTTTACCTTGATTATATCATACTTGAACAACACTTTATATGTCATTTAATGCTCAGAGTTTCTTAGCTATACTACAAGACATGTTATATGATCTCTACGCAAAAACTATTTTCTTACTATTATTGTTGTGACTGACTCCATGTACGATAAAACGTATTATTTTTTCTGCAAAAAAAATAATTAATGATTAATGTTATAACAAGTTTTTACCCTTATGTGAATACAAAAATATTTTACATTGTAAGTTTTTATGTCAAATAATAAATAAATACGGACTTAATTTTTTGATCTTGTTTTTTGTATATAATGCACCAAATTGTCAAAACTATATCTAACTATAATAATTTCATAAAAGTCGCATTTATAGGTTGATCAACTTATGCGGCCTCTTTTATTACTACCTAATTTACACGTGGCCTCTAATGGTAAAACGGTTCCCCACTCTGCACCCTGCCTTGCGCGGGAGCTGATAACACGCGTTCCTCTTGTGAGGGCTGTGTTCAGTCACTCTAAATTGTGCCGATGGCTGACTGCCATCCGGTACCAAAGTCTGTTTGCCGTCCATGTTTTGACGGCAGACAAAAACAAAAAAAAAATCTAGAACCCCGCTTTGTGACAATTCACCATAAGGCGAAACGTCTCAACGTCAGTCTGTGATCACGTGATTATCGGGTGGCAGAAAACAGAAGCCGTTCCTATGCGTTTGCGTGTGTTTTTGAACGATACCTTCATTTTGAGTTAAATAATTTAAGTTTATTTATAAAATTCCTCATATTAGTTGTATGTAACAGGTATTTTAACACTTTTTATCAATATTACGCAAGGTTTAAGAGAATATAATCATTCTTTCGTCGAGAATGATTATTATTATGTTGAGATATGTATAGATATCGGGATGAGTTACTTCAGGTCAGCGTCTTGTATCGTAACTCCAGTCTTCCCCTGTCAATAAATACGGGTCACATACTGAATAAACCTTTCCGGGCTGTACCTGAATGTTAAATTTAGTGATATACCTTTGTTTAGATACCGTATCTAAAGGCTTTGCGTCATCTGAGAGCATTTTATTCGACAAGCTGTAAGAATGCTCATTGAACGCCATGTTAAATTATGCCACTCCTCGCCAAATAAGAAGTAAAATCTGCAAGAGTTGAGATGTGACACTGCCCTATTCATACGGCAGCGGACGCTGCTCAATATTTTCTGTGTTAAGTTTTCTCAAATAAATATTATAGTTTTTTATGTGGAAATTATCGTTATTGATCCTCACCGAACACGCTGCACCTTCCCTAAAAACCACTCGACACATTGAGCTTTCTTCACGGGATCCGCCATCTTGAATAACTGATTTCTTTTACGTGTTGTGCAGCGCCATCTATGATCAGAAACATACCGTAGGAAAACGTTTTGAGTTATTCTATCTATTGCCATAACTAGTTTTGTTGTAGGCCAATTCTTTTTTTTAAATAACTTTTTGAAGTTGTACGTATCTTTTTTGGACACCCTGTATATCTATTATGTATCTCATTTATCTTTAGTAAGTATGAAATTAAAAATATATTTATATACCTAACAAAATACAAAATAATTGTCCGGTGCGAAAAATACAGGCTGTCGAAAATTGTCGGGTACGGTCGATGTGTATTTGCAGTTTTGATTTCTCCCGCGTTTTATTAAATTTTTAAAAATTGTCAGGAATAGTTTCCCCGAGTACCAGAAAGCTGTGTCATGCACAGTTTAAGCGGGGATCCTTATTGCAGTTAAAACAATTTCTCTTTTAATCTTCAACACTACCAGTTGGTTACCCGCCAAAACATGACGGCCAGATAGTAAACAAATGTACTAATACACAAGTTATACTCGACAAATCATTCCCAAATGTTGAAAATCATAATAATGCGCAGAAAAAAATTAATGTGTTTAATCGGCATCGTGCTTAGTGAGTATCTAAAGCCAGATTTAAAAATGTCACTGGGCATGCGCAGAACGAAATTTTTTTAACTGTAAATTATCGCTAATTAAACAGAGCGAAATAAATAATTTCCACCAGGTTTAATCTTATATTTCACAAACATAATTATCATAAAAATTAAAATAGTAGAGAGCGATCTAGAGAGACTTCTCGGAATAATTGTGTTTATCATTGAAACAGGTCACTGAGCATGCGCAGAAACAGTGAGTTTCTAAAGACAGATTTAAACATGCCACTGAGCATGCGCAGAAATCAATGTTTTAATTGTAAATTATCGCTAATTAATAGAAATTGCGGTTACAAAAACCAAATTTGACAAATCTACAGATTACAATCTTTCGTTTAAGACCAAAATGAAGTCAATGGATGCAGCGGTTTTCTCTCACGCACTGCCCAAAAAGTCGGCTTAGCAACTTAAATATATAGATTGGGAACGCAATCTAAATATATAAAACGCGTAGGTATGCGGCACAAAAATCGACGATATTTCTACACTCCGAATGGCAACGGCTGCCTCTACCAGATGTAAACATTAGCGGCCGTACAATTTAAGCATTTTGATGAGAAATTGAGCAAACTGTCAACCGCGTGTCACACTGCAACCGCGTGTCAACATGGATTTACTCACTGAAATCTAGTTCGAAAGGGCGCTGCACGATCAAGTGAAAATTGGGAAGTCTCAAGAAAGAAAGCGAAGAAATAATTCATTAAGAGAGAGGCGTAAAAGAGAGAGCATACATGATCGCGAGGTTAGGCTTAACCGTCGCCGGCATAGCAACCAACAAACAATAATAGTTAGTTTACTATACTTTATTCAGTACTTGCCGAATTTTTACTCCATTTTATAAGTGAAGAAATTTTCTCAACAATTTATTATTTGATATGATTAAGTGTAGATATCTGAATTGTGAACAGTATTACATACAGAGAGTGATGTAATCAACAACATTTTTTTAAATATTTCCCCAACAATTTTTTATTTGTTGTAATGATAAAGTATAGATATCTTAATTTTTAAAAATAGTACATACAAAGAGGGATGTAATTTTTAAAATCATCGATGTTGGGTTTCTCATTCTTATCTTTAACTTGTATAGAATAGCTCACTTCTACCCACACTTGGGTGTATATAATTTGAAGTGGCACTCTAAATGAATTTGATACAAACACAGTTTATACATGAAACAATGTTTATTGAATTCGTTGCACATATAGAATTTGCTTTTACAGCAGTAAGCATACGTACTACTTGTACGGAATATATATTAGCATTCAATAGAAATATACTTTGCAATACTCACAAACCAGCAGAGAGTCAAACCAGCAGTTTTGCCACATAAACTTTGGGCCCCCTAAGCACAAGCGCCGGTTAACACCTGGAGCTGCTTACCTCGTAGCTCCCTTACTTCGCTTATCTATCAACTTTAACAACCTTTCTATTAATCAAGCTGCATGGTTTTTATACCAAGCGCGTATGCCGAAATTAGCATATCTCAAGCAGCTTCTTCAATTTATTCACTCAAAAGTTCGATTCTTGTGAATCGAATCTTATGTATACCTTACAAACTCTTTTCTGAGGTAATGGAAATTCACATGTTTTGATCACGATGTTCTAGAATTAGCCTTATAGAGAATACCCCTTAAAAACGTATATTTATGATGACAGGTAATGGTAACATTCCTTACATATGTTACTTTCAGTTGCTTTGTTTTGCAAAAGAAAGTATAAAACTAAAAGCGACCATGCTGGTAACGCAGTGGCTAGTATAAATTAAATTCTGGTTTCATTTAACTTTTTTCATGTATTTGATAGCTTCACAAACAACCTTTCACTAGTGTTTAATAGGCCACTTATGTAAGCATGTTCGACTACTACTATTCCAAGTTAATTCTGTAATTGTTTGATGAGTACGTCATTTCACCTGCAGCTATTTTTGTATCAATAGAGTTAAATGCTCCGAAAAAGTTGTCCTTACTTAAAAAAATATTACCGATTTATTTGTATACATCAAATAATGTAAATATCAATCATATTATAAAAATATTTCTGAAAATAATCCACCATGTATGTTTTTTTTTTAAATTTGCCTCGTTATCGCAAACAGATAATGATGCAAGACATTTCATTACATATTTTTCTCCTGACACCAAACTCAATAAAATTAAAACGCTATTTGCATTGTAAATGCACTAAATAAGTTTAAAGATTTAAGCATATTCTGAATATATAATTATTCACTGTTATGGAATCCCTAATTTATTTAGATTTTATCAACCTTTAAAATGTTGAGTAAAAATGGACTATAATGATTTTTAAAATATAATTTCAGTCTCAAAAGACGGTAATAGTAAGCTTTTTTCTCTCTGAATGTAAAATGAGTGCCTCAATAAAAGATAAGTCTTTATTTCCCTTATAAAATTATTTAACTAGCTTGTAGATGTGTTTTTAAACTTTCAGCAAAAAATGCCTTCTACTCCCTTGTCACTTCTAGTGCCAAACAATTTTTCTCTTTCAAGTTTTCTGACAATTTGCAAAAGAATTTCCCTTCCCTTGACAGTTGTACAAAAGTATGCTATTTTGACTTATGATAATTGTTTATGATAGCAAAGTCTCTTGAGGTTATTCAAGAAAACAGAGTATCCACTTCATAAATAATATGCATTTACGAATAAGCGTTAATATTCAGTTACACTGCGCGTACATGGTTATCAACAATTGTTTCATTGTTCTGAAAACAATACCGTTATGGTAGCGAAAGCATACACTTTATCTCATAACATTTTTACAGATCGAAGTGCAAAAACGTCCGTTAAATGCTCGGTTTTTTTCAATTAATGTACTTTTTGAAGCACTGAAACATCTCTTGTTAATTTAAAAAGACTTATGTCTAAAACTTGAGGGACAGGAAATCTATATTTTATCCAACCTAGGTATCTGCGATATTTTTCCGTGACGGTACAAATACTTAAATCCCGATTTTTTTCAAAATTATCGATCATGGTTATGTTCCATATGCAACGGTATACATATTGTATTATCAATATCCGATATACGTGTGCTTTACTATCGATATATCGAATTATATATATTACTCAGTAGTCAATTTATTATGACCACCAGATATTTTTTCCAAATCACTCACGACGTGTTGCTGAAAGAGGGTTAGATTGATGTATAGAAATGCGTTTACTAGAACAGTCCTCCGCAACCGCCGTGCAGTGTGCCGCGAGGTGATCTTGACTATGCCGCGGTGATTTTTGTCGATTGAAAAAAATTTAACCCCCACATTAGTTAGAAATTTCTCTATGTTATATATTCCTCTAACTTTTTGCTAGTATGTGATTTCTCTGGGTCGAAACTATACACAAAACAAAAACATGTTGTTACCATACATTGAGCTCAAGCGTCATATGTATGCTCAAGCGTCATATTTCTAAATTTCAGTTAAGAAAGAATGTCCTCAAATTTCTGGCAAGGCCTTTGCAATTTCGCTCCCTTTTTCTACGACATTCTTATGCGAACAAAGCTTTTCGACACTGGTTATAATTAAAAATGACAAACAATCGTGTTTGAAGGTTCTTGACCATCAACT
Source organism: Dolomedes plantarius (assembly GCA_907164885.2). NCBI lineage: Eukaryota > Metazoa > Arthropoda > Arachnida > Araneae > Dolomedidae > Dolomedes > Dolomedes plantarius. The sequence goes on from OU015500.1 coordinate 160,167,632, forward strand.
TCGGGTAGCTCTTTCTAATATAGAGCCAAATATAAAACGTACATATGTTCATCAAAAAAAGCTCAAATATCTCATTAATAATTTAGTTTTGTTTAAATTAACTTTGATTTATTAGGCTTAAGTAAAGACCAAAAAACAAATCTTAATATAAAAATTTAAAGAGAATTTTTTTTTACTTGTAAACTATAACTTTATATTTTTGTTCTTGTGTTGGTGTACAATTCAAAATGATTTATATAAAACTTAAATGATTATAATTATCTCGATACATAGAGCTATTTTATTGTGTTTTTATCTAAAAAGAACATATACGCATGTATTTTATGTATTTGAAATCTTTTACTTGTGGTGTGCCGCGGAATTATCGAAAAAACGTTGTTGTGCCGTGGAAGATAAAAGGTTGCGGAGCTCTGTGCTAAAAGATTATAAAGACAGTTAGTGGAATCACTGCTCGGGGCGGGAACTCGATTCAATGTTCTTTGAAGGTAAATTCTGGATGGTAGAAGCAGTGCATCAAGTATCAGCTAAACGGATTTGCTTGGGAAGTGTCCGAGAGCAGTTGGTGTTCGTATTTACAAAGAGTGAGTTACTAAACAAAAAGTTGGATTTTATCGTTAGGCGTGTGGTCGTGACCGGCTACTAGATGCTCGACCTCAAAGGAAAGTTTCTAGCCCTCCCCAGTCCAACAGAAGGTTCAACAGGACATTAAATGACATTCAATCTTAACGAACCCGACGGTAACTGAACGTTCAGATCACCGCACGTTTCAGCGTATCGAATATGGGTATCGTAGGCCTGCTCGAAAGGCTTTGCAGTCTGGAATTAACAAGAACAAACGTCTGCAGTTCAACACAGGGGATCACACAAATTGGAGTGTAAATGCATGGGAAAGGGTATTTAGGTTCGGTTGGTTGGTTGGTTGGTTGGTTGGATGGGGTTTAATGGCGCAAGGTCCAGAGAGGATATGCTGCGCCAAACACCTGGTGTAACCCAAAAAACATGTAGGTCAGCTATTTAAAATCATAGTACAGAGTAAACATGCTAAAAATATGATTTATAAAAAAGAAATGATACATAAAGATGATACATACGATGATGTATTACAGATAATGATACATAATGGTGATAAAACCCATGACATAAAAAAGGGATGAAAACACGAACGAGCAACAGTGGTAAAAAGAGATAAAAAGACAAAAGAAGCTTACAAACAGTGAAATGCAGACGGTGATAAATACATTCAAAATTAGCAAATGATAATGATAGTTATATGTAGCAGGTGATAAAAAGCGGTCATATGAAACATTAAAAATCGTCTTATGATACAAGCGATAGAAATGGTAATATAAAAAATGTTATAAAATAAAACTGTTTAAACATGGTTTAAAGTAAATTTAAAAAAAGATAAAAAGAACAAAAAAGCAAAAAAAAGAGGAGTTAGGGTATTTAGGTTCGACGAACCCCGTTTTCCATTACACTATGCAAATGGCAGGCTACGAATGTGGAGGATACAGCATGAAAGCATGGAGATTAAGTACACTGCCAAAACATTGCCACTGGAGAGGGATATTTTCCAGTAGGACAATGCTTCCTGCCATAAGCATCATACAAGGTCCGCCCATTAAGTAAACGGACAATTTTTTATAAATACGAGAAATAATACTCACCTTCAAATAAATTTATCTCCTTCAAAATAATCCCCAAAGGAGTCTGTACAATTTTTCCAACGTTTCTTAAGGTCATCAAAACACCGTTTATAGGCGTCGGAACTAACCGCTCGCAAAATACGCGTAACATTTGATTTAATATAAGACACATTTTCAAATCTCTGTCCTTTCATGGATTTTGCATTTTTTTATTATTACAAAGGACTTATTCACCATAAACTTGTTCCTGGAAATCAAATAATTAATCAGCAATTTTCCAAGGAGGTGCTTTTTCGATTAAGAAACAGGATAAGGTGAGTTAGGAAGGAACTGTTTGATTCTGGGCAGTGGTTTCTTTTACATGATAATGCTAGGTCCCACACAGCAATTTCTGTACAAAAATATCTTGCAAAGCATTCAATTTCAGTGATAAATCCCCCAACATATTCTCCCGACTTTTCGACAGCTGATTTTTTCCTTTTTCCGAAGCTTAAGATGGCCATGAAAGGACTTCGCGTATTTTGCGAACGGTTAATTCCAAAGCCTATAAAATGTTTCGATGACTTGAAGAAACGTTGGAAAAATTGTATAGACTCCTTTGGCGATTATTTTGAAGGAGATATATTTATTTGAAGGTGAGTAATATTTTTCTTATTTATAAAAATATGTCCGGTTACTTTATGGGCGCACCTTGTATATATACATACACTCTTAGACCAAAATAAAGACACAGCAAGAAGGATTTATCCGATTGGGACGAAAATCGGTAGATGTGATGTACATGTGTAGAAAAACAAATGATTTCAATTCCAGAAAAATTGGATGAATTATTCAAGAAAAAGAGCTTCATAAATAGAAAAAGTCAATAACGCCTTGGTCCATCTGTGGCCCTTATGCAAGTAGTTATTCGGCTTGGCATTGTTTGATAGAGGTGGCTGAGCTCCTCCTGTGGGGTAAAGTACCAAATTATGTCCAATTGACGCTTTAGATCATCAAAATTCAGAGCTGGTTGGAGTTCCCTGTCCGTAATGCTCCAAATGTCCTCAATGGGAAAGAGATCCGGCAACCTTGCAGGCCAAGACAGCGTTGGGCAAACACGAAGACAAGCAGTAGACACTCTCGCCGTGTGCGGGCGGGCATTATCTTGATGAAATGTAAACCCAGGATAGCGTGTTAAGAAGGGCACAATAACAGGGCGTAGAATATCGTCGACGTACCGCTATGCTGTAAGGGTGCCGCGGATGACAACCAAAGGGGTCCTGCTACGAATTGAAATGGCACCCCAAACCATCACTCCTTCGTTGTCGCCCAGTAAGGTGGAACACAGTCAGGTTGTTATCCCACCGCTGTCCGGGGCGTCTCCGGACACGTATTCGCTGGTCATCGGGGCTCAATTTAAAGTGGGACTCATCACTGAAGACAATTCTACTCCAGTCAGTGACATTCCAGGTCGAATGTGCCCGACAGCACTGCAAACGGGCTTGTCGGTGTACAGAAGTCAATTGTAGTCTGTGCAAGAGTCGCCGTGAGCTCAGCCCCTTTCTCCGAGCCGCCTATGAAGGGTCCTTACTGTCACTGAAGCACCAGTTGCGTGTACAATCGATGACAATGGTGAAACTGGGGCCGTGAGTGCCTCTCTGACGATTGCTCGGTCCTCACGTTCTGTCGTTTCTCTAGGCCGACAGATTACTTCTTGACGCCGTGTTCGGCCGGGGATCACCCATTCCTGCCAACATCGTCTAAGAGTGGCATCGTTCGCATTCAAATGTCGAGCGATTCACCGATTAGACTAACCGGCTTCTTTGAGCCGAACTGCACGTCCTCTCTCAAATGCTGACATCTGCGCATATTATTCGTGCACCTGCATGCGAGGCATAGTTACTGTCTGAGTACACGGAATGAAATTCGCAAAGAATTTATGACCTGGAATCGAAATTTCTCCTCTTTAATATCCTGCAAGTTGCGCAGTTAAGATTCGCTGCGGCGTCACATTTTCATTCATTAGACGCCAAACTTTAAAATTTTGGCTTTTCCGTCTAAACCTTTATGCATAATAATTTGTGCCCAATTTGCATTACCCCTTCTTGGTGTGTCTTTTTTTTGTCTGAAAGTGCATATATATATATACGTATATATTTAGATATATATCTATATCTATAAAACAGTTCCGTAACTGACTCACTGACTGACTCACTGACATACAACGCACAGACCAAACCGCTAGACCTGAAAGGCTGAAATTTTGCATGGCGATTCTTCTTATGGTGTAGGGGTGCACAAAAAAGATTTTTGAAAAATTCTTCTTAGATTTTTTTAAATTAAATTTTTAAGATGTTTTTGTAATTTTTATCAAGTTTGTATTTAAAATAATAATTTGAGGGTTATAAAACTTATAACACGAGAAAGATCATCCAAATTTCTTTAAAATGAGATTTTGTTTCGAATCTTTACCTCGATTTTCTGATTTTTGGAGAATTCTTAAAGATTAATTTTTAGAATTTAATTTATTAAATGCCGATCACGTGATTTCTTTTTCTGGTGCTTTAAGTAAATTTATCGTCACGTCCATAACAACTAAATAGACAAAAAAATTTTTTTTTTCTTTCTAATGCAGCAGACGATTGGATATTATCCAAAAAAAAATAAATATCCCTTACGATTTTATTATAAATATATATATATATATATATATATATATATATATATATATATATATATATATATATATATTTACATTAATTGTATATATTCATCGTCGCATTTATTATAAATATATATATTTATTTTTTTTGGTATTAATTGCATACATTGACCATTGTATTTAATTTGAATGTACTCCGTAGCGAAGCACGGGTTTTCAGCTACTGTATACATATATATATATATATATATATATATATATATATATATATATATATATATATATATATATATATATACATACGTATATAAATGGACAAACATACATATACGTATATGGATAGATAGATAGAGAGAGAGAGAGAGAGGCATAGAAACCTGCAAAAATATATACACTGGTGCAAGAAATTCAGATACTTTGCAGACTTGGTCGATTATCTCTAGAACTACTGTACTGATTTTAATGAAATTTGATATGTACATACATTGATACAATACAAAACAAATAATTTTTCAATAATTGTAATACACACGCATGATCATGAGTAACACTCGTTGGAGTAGGAAGGTATGAAACAGCAGTTGCAGAATAAACAAAAAATGGGTAAATAGATGGGTTAATAGGGGCTATGGTCCCCTCTTACAGATATATAGGTCTCGCAGCGTGATTTCATACTTGAAATAAGGCAGTTTATTACTTCCTGTGGCAGTTGGCCGCACTCGTTCATCAACGCTGTTTTCATTCCCTGGAGGGTTCTCGGAGGGGGGTTGAGAGTTGCAATTGCCCTCCCCAGAGCGTCCCAGATAGGCTCTATAGGGTTAAGGTCTGGAGATCTGTCTGGCCAATCCATCCGGCGAATATCCTCACTCTCTAGAAATTCGTCGACCAGAAGGGCTCTGTGTGGCCTCGCGTTATCGTATATTAAAATGAACTCAGGGCCAACTGCACCCCTGAAAAGGCGAACATAGGGATCCAAGACCTATACTTTACACCATTACTTTACACCATTCACAGTGCCCCTTTCAAAGACATGGAGAGGTGTGCGGCCATCCAACATGATGCCTGCCCAGACCATTGGACCTCCTCCGCCATAATGGTTGGTTTCGCGGACATTGGAGGGTAGGTAGCGGGTCCCTGGTTCTCTCTATATGAACGTACGGCGAGAATCGGTGTTTTGGCTGAACCGGGACTCATCAGTGAAGAGAACGGTCGCCCATTGATCCATACTCCAATCTCTATGCTCTCTGCATCATGATAAACGGATTCTCCTGTTCGTAGAAGTGAGCGGGACGCAAACAGCTGGTCTTCTCGCAAACAACCCTCTCTCATGAAGTTGTTTGGAAACAGTCACCCTTGATACACGGGTTCCTGTGGCTGCATACAAGTCACGAGAGAGCTGAGAAGCTGTAGCACTCCTGTTACGCCTCGTTATAATCGACCAATGGCAATCTTCTCTGGCCGTCGTGGCTCTTGGACGATCTTGCCCAGGCTTTCTCTCGATGAATCCTGTATCCTGGAACTGTTTCCATAAGTTAAACACGACGCTGGGCGCTAAATTGAACTCTCTACAAATTTGGAATTCATATTGGCCTGCTTCTAGCCTCCCCACAATTCGCCACCTCATTCCATCATCTAAACGTTGATGGTTACTCATTTTTACTGTTACAATTTTAAAATAACCAAATGCTGCAAAATAACACCATATATTAACCAATTTTTTTGTTTATTCTGCAACCGCTGTTTCATACCTTCCGACTCCAACGCATGTTACGCACGATCATGCGTGTGTATTACAATTATTGAATGATTATTTGTTTTGTATTGTATCAATGTATGTACATATCAAATTTCATTAAAATCGGTACAGTAGTTCTAGAGAAAATCGACCAAATTCTCTTAATTTCTGCAAATTCTCTTAATTTCTTACACCAATGTATATAGAAACGTCGTCGAATAATGACCTCCAAAGTCGAATAACCAATGCCGAAAAACTGCAACATTTTCCCGCAGATTCTATAAGAAATGTCCGTACATCAAGAGCTCTTTTCTCATGACTTTTCTTCACAAAGTCTGAGATATATTATCAATTTCCGGTATGTTGCTGGCGAAATGTGCACTAGCATAGGATCTTGGCATCCAATTTCGACGAAACAAACGCCAATGCGAATTTCGTGCCACGTTTGCTGAATTACCATTAGAAATGAAACCCTATTGAAGTGTTTCAGGAATTGCTTTCCAGTGCGAATAGTTTCATTCCTGAGAGCATCAGAACTAGAGATGAGACGCATGATTAGATCTATGAAGTTGAGATTAAGATGCATTAGTCCCATGCGTCGAAAAAAAACACGGAATTAGTCGGCCGAAGATCAAGGTGATGTTGGTTGTGTTTCCTGATTCAAAAGACATCGTCCATCATGAATTGGTAACACAAAATGGCAAACAAATGTGTTGTACGAAGATGTTTTAACGCCTTTGAGGGATGCGGAACTTTATAAATGACCTGAATTGTTAGAAATCCAGACTTGTATGTGACAACGTGTCAATTACAGTTAATGTAAATAATTTGTCATCTATAATATCTATCTAATTCATCTATATACATAAAACAGTTCCATAACTGACTCACTCACTGGCTGACATACAACGCACAGACCAAACCGCTGGACCAAAAGGGCTGAAATTTTGCATGGCGATTCTTCTTATAGTGTAGGGGTGCACTAAGAAAGATTTTTCAAAGATTCTTCTTGGATTTTTTAAATTAAATTTAAGTTGTTTTAGTAAATTTTTTTAAGTTTGCATTTAAAATAACAATTTGAGGATTATAAGATTTATATCGTGAGAAGGATCATAGAAATTCATTTATAATGAAATTTTTTTCGAATCTTTACCTTCATTTTCTGATGTTTGGTGAATTTTTGAAGATTCATTTTTAGAATTTAATTTACTAAATGCCGATCACGTGATTTCTTTTTCTGGTACTTTAAATAAATTTATCGTCACGTCCATAACAACTAAATAGACAAAATATATATATTTTTTCCTTTCTAATGCAGCAGACGATTGGACATTTTCAGCTACACTGCTGGCCACCCAAATTGCAACACCCAGGAAGATAAGAGATATCACAACAAAATTTATTTTGTAGATAACATGTTGACCAAGTATCAAATGATTAAATTTATAGACTTCTGTGAAGTGTGGTTCCTGACAAAATCAGTAGCCAGAGTAGCCGCCATTGTTGGAGATCACCGCTGCCACACGCCTCGGCATTGATTCAAAGAGACTTTGGATGAGTTCTTGGGGTACAGCAGACCAAGCAGCTTCCACACGTTGCCAAAGTTGATCTGCTGTGGCAGCTGGGATGAAATCTGGGTCAATCTTAGAGCAACCATGGACCACATGTTTTCTATCGGCGAAAGATCCGGAGAGCGAGGCGGCCAGGGAAGCAATTCAATCTGGCGATTGACGAAGAACCGTTGGACAATACGTGCCACGTGTGGTCGCGCATTATCCTGTTGAAATATGGCTGTGGGCAAGCCCAGAAGGTAAGGAAGGACAACTGGCTCCAACACCTCGGAGATGTAGCGCTGGCTGTTTAAAGTACCGGCAATGCGTACTAGAGGTGTGCGAGAGTGATATCCAATACCGCCCCATACCATAATACCCGGTGCAGGACCAGTGTGGCGGTGCATAACGCAGCTGTTCATCATCTTCTCTTTTTGGTGTCTCCAGACTCGAATGCGACCATCGTGGTGTTGCAGACAGAAGCGTGACTTGTCAATAAAGACAATTTCTTTCCATTCTGCCGTCCACATCCTTCTGTCATCGCACCATTGGCGGCGGAGACGTCTGTGGTTCTGCGTCAAGGGTAGACACAAAAATGGACGTCTTGCGGACAGACCACTCTGCTGTAAACGGCGTCGAATAGTACGCGCAGACACTGGATGATGCGTTACAGACTGCATATGCTCTGCTATGGTTCGTGATGTGACTGAGCGATCCGTCACTGCCATGCGCACAATTTGCCTTTTATCACGTGAAGTGGTGCGCTGAGGTGGATGCGATCGAACACGCCGGTCCGTCGTACCCTCCTGCATCCAGCGATCACATATCCCCATTACAGTTGTTTGGTTTGTCCAACACGACTACCGATTTCCCTGAAAGATAATCCACAATCTCGGTAGGCCACTATCCTTCCTCTGTCGAACTCGAATACTTGATGCGATTATGTTATCGATAAGACTTTGGGGAGTACTGTTCCACTCCTCAAGAAGTGCAATCTCCAATTCTCGGAGAGTAAAAGGAGGCCTTGGTGTCGCAGCAATGCGCGTCCGAGCATGTCCCAAACATGCTCGATTGGGTTCAGGTCAGGAGAGTACGCTAGCCATTCCATACGCTGTATTGTTTCAGCTTCAAGCATGTTCTGCACAAGACGAGCTGTCTGTAGTCTGGCATTATCATGCTGGAAAACAAAGGAATGTCCAATGGCTGCAGCCTAAGGTATGACATGAGGTCTCAGTATCTCGTCTGCATACCTTCGGGCCGTCAAAGTACCATTCCGAATGATATGTAGGTCCGTAACTCCACCTATGCTGATTCCACCCCATACCATAAAACCAGCTCGTCTGTATTGTGACCTTTCACGAACGAATGTTAAGTTATTTCGAGTGCCCCTTTCCCTCCATACCAAAACACGTCGGGTGGCACACTCCAGACTGAATCGAGACTCGTCTGTAAACAGCACTTGGCTCCAATCATGTTGCTCCCAATCTCGATGTTCAGCAGCCCATCTTCTTCGGGCCCCACGCTGGCGTGAGTTCAACGGAATGCAGATCATTGGCCTACGTGCATAGAGACCTCCCTGATGAAGCCTATTACGTACTATTTGGCTGCACACCCTTCGTTCTGTTGCCAAGAGCAACTGTCTTTGCAGCTGAATAGCATTATCTGTTCTGTTTCGACGAGCTGTTAACAGTCTATACCGGTCATCAGTTGCTGTAGTGGCGCGTGGCCGACCTTGCGCTGATCGACGTCTAACATTCGCTGTTTCTTGGAATCGATTCCACAGCCTTGCAACGACACTTCTGGCGACTCCAACCACGTCCGCACGTGCGTTGTGTTTGCCCGGATTCAAGTCTGCCTATAATACGACATGCCATGGATTCCGGCAAATCCCGTTGTTGAGACATTTTCAAGTGACCTTTTCTCAAACAGAATAACTGAGCAATCGAATTTCGCAGTTGAGGCAGTAAAACAGACGTTTCTGCAACATCCCGATATCTGCCATTATGTTCTTTTTCTGGTTTTTGACGTCATGAACTTTGATTTGCATATGAAGTTTTCTTCTTCTGTTTCATGCTAGGCTTTAAATTGTGGATGATTTATTTTATGTTACTTATCGGTGTAAGTATTTGCGTAATTTCGTTAAAACCATGTGCTCCCCTAATTGTTTTGAGCGGTGTATACATATTTACACATATATATATATATATATATATATATATATATATATATATATATATATGCGATGTTGAGATGTCGCACGCGCCGACTTCAACCAACGACAGCGCCCTCTGTGTCGAAGAGAGGAGTGAGCCAGTAGACGGAAGAAAGAACACCGCTAAATGAGTAACGAATGAGCAAAGAGACGCGACCGCTATGACGAACTCTCCCCCTTTAAATTTCAAATTGTAAATGCTGACCCACTGTAAATAATGCCCCTACACTAGATATAGAGATAATCAAACGTTTCATATCGAGCCCGTGTCCGTGTCTCTGTGCTCATATGACGAGCGTAAATTCTCGTACTCCCTCTTAATTCGTTCCCCTCTTAATACTTACTCTAATAATATGCAGTCAGAACAATCGTAGTCCTGTCGAATTAACGACAATAAGTTACATCTAAATCCTTTATTCAATAACTATTAATTACCCCGATTCAATCTGTGCCATTTTCATTCTCTCATCTCGGGTGACGTGGCCAACCTGTCAATTGGGACCCCACAAAAGCTCTGATAAATCCTTTGTTAATATTCTAGCAGCAAAACTTCGCGCATCCCTCGTGATGACCATAGAATGTTCCGAGACGAATTCATATTATATAATGGTTTCACTCCTTGAACGCCAAATGCCTGCTTCTAAAAATACACTCGCGCCTGACCGCAGACGCTTCAAGGCCACATCTCAAAAAGGTATTCTTTGCCCAACTCACGCGAAGCATTTCAATTAATCTCTGAAAATGATGGCGCTCGGTGCCAAATATTAAATTATCCTGAAGCCCCATTTAAAGTTTTCACGATCGCCCCTCCATATTTTAGCCTTACGTTTTTCCTTGACATATATATATATATATATATATATACAGTTGGTTCTCTGTTTAACGACTTTCAAGGGACCGTGAAAAATCGTCCTTAAGTAGAGATCGTCCTTAAACAGAATTTGTGAAAAAATAACATTTCCCTTCACACTTTACAGGCTAAGGACTGTCAATATATTTCTTAATATATTAGTGTGTTTAAAAATGTTATTTTTACTATCATCATTATTTTATTCACAAAAAGTTATTTTAAATTACACTGAAAAAAAAGAGTACAAACAATACAATAAATTACGTTTTAAAAAATTCAAAAAGTGTTGATTGCTTCATTCGCCCAGATTTTCATTCCAGATTTTCTAAAATGTTAAATGAGTCACCTTCCATTTTCGATGTAATATAGCGTCGGAGAACATCTAGAGCAGAAATTGCATCTGTGTAAGACTGTGCAATGTCTCGTTTTCCGTGTCTTCAACTTCACCTTCATCGTCTGACACTGTGTTTTCGTTTACAATATCTTCATAAATTTCTTCTACATTTCTGAAATCTGTTGTTTAAACATATTTATCACAATTGTAGAAATCTTGAATTGAAACATCTTCAACAAGACTTCTCCATTCTTCAGGGGTAATGTCATCTTCGTTGATTTCTACATCCGTACTTTGCAGTTCCACTTCAAGTTCTTTGTGAATTCCAGCAACGCGAAAGCAGTTTTTATTGTGGATGAAGAAACTTCTTTCCATTCTGATGTTATCATGTGCATTGCTTCCAAGATTGTAAATTTTCTAATTTTTATACTGTCAGCCGAATTGTTTATTAATTTCCTAATTAAAGACTTTCTGTAGTATGCTTTCATACTGCGAATGATACCCAGGTCTAACGGCTGCAACTTGCTAGTGCAATTAGCTGGTAAGAAATGGATAGTCAAATTTGTAAGTCCAGGGATATTTGGAGTATGTGCAGTGTATCGGTCGATTAAAAGTAAAACTTTTCTCTTTTCTCGATGCATTTTTGCATCAAATTTTCTAATCCAGTCAATAAAAATTTGTGATGTCATCCACGCTTTATTGTTATTGCGGTACTCACAAGGTTTCCTGGTGATATTCTTAAAACACCTTGGTTGCTTTGATTTGCCTATAACTAGTGGTGGAAATTTCTCAGATCCATCCGAATTAGTGCACAGTAAAACTGTCAATCGTTCCTTACTTTGTTTTCCACCAAAACACCTTTCGCCCATATACGTTAAGGTTTTATTAGGCACCATATTGTAGAATAGGCCCGTCTCATCTGCATTGAATATGTTCTTCTCATCATATCCATCTAATATCCCCTTGAGCACTATTTTCCATTCATCCACTATTTTTTCATCTACGGAGCCACTTTCGCCAGATATGCTTTTTTAAATACAAGCCCGTATCTTCCTTTGAACTTTGTTAGCCAACCAGCTGAAGCCTGAAAATTTTGCATTCCAAACTTTTCTTCCAGAATAATAGCATTTTCTTTAAATATCACCCCGGAAATTGGAATGTTAGATGCTCTTGCTTGATGAAACCATTGCAGGACTCAAACTCTTCTGATCGGCCACATTGAATTTTCTCTTTGCTTGCTAAAATGCCTTTCAGAGTAGAGTCGGGTAGCTGAAATTGTCTTGCGAATTGGACTTTTGTTATTCCAACACTTTCTTCCCAGTTTTCAATAATTTTCACTTTTTCGTGTAGCATAAGATGCTTTCGCTTTGATGCCATTTTGCTCTGCTCACCTCGTATTCGTACTGGAATGAGCTCCTACACATAACCATGAATTCTCTAAACATGAACACGTACTTCCCAGAAGGAGTGAGAGAGGGGTGCTTTTGGACAGTTCGAAAATCACATGAGAACATGGTAGGTAAAATAGAGTGATTCCACACCCGCACTAAGAAATTCGATCCACCAGGGAAAAATGTTCGATCTTCTGAGAAACAGTAATCATCCCCCCCCTCCCCCCGTTTTTTCCACTGCAACAAGTCTATGATTGCAACAAACATAAAGGAAATTCTGGGTCTGTTATTGAAACCAAACTCCCCCACAGAAAGTAACCCTCCTGTAAATAAAATGTTGAAGAAAAAGTTTATCATTTAAGAAAAAATCGTCGTTAAATAGAAACAAAATCGTCGTTAAATAGAATTTTTTTACGTCGGAGGGACAGGGACCGGCAAATATCGTCTTTAAATAGAGATCGTCGTTAAGTAGAGCGTCGTTAAACAGAGAACCAACTGTATATATATATATATATATATATATATATATATATATATATATATATATATATATATATATATATATACGTATATATATATATATATATATAGCCACGTATACACTTGTAGATGCGCAATTATGAATACATACGATAACGATAATTTTTATTTACGGGATACCTTATACAGCTAACAAGGAAACTTATTGCTTATTTTAAGCATTCATTAAAAATATAAAGAGAAAAAAATAATAATAGTGAAAACACCCTTTTTATGACGCAAAATACCTATAAATCATCTTTTCGAGTACAAAATTTAGAAATTTTGAGCTACGACGCATAATTTTTTACAATGAAAATGCATAAATATATATAGAAAATCTTGCCGTAAAAGTCGAATAACCAATGCCGAAAAAGTGTAACATTTTTCAATAAGTAAAATTTGTTATTTGCTTTCCTTCCTGATATCTAACTATTTTTTTTTTCGAATGGATTTGCTTGAAATTTGAATACGTGATTAGTACCATAGATATGCAATACTGGTTGAAATTTAAATATGAAATATTTATAATTTATGAATTATGAATTATTAATTATATCAATAATTGGCCAAATTAAAAATGGTCCAGGTGCATTTCTTTTGCATATAATATAGTAATTTTTATTTACAGGATACCTTATAGAACTAACAATGAAACCTATTGCTTATTTTAAGCATTCATTAAAAATATAAAGAGAAAAAATAATAATAGTGAGAACACCGTTTTAATTTCGCTAAATACCTATAAATCATCTTTTCGAGTACAAAATTTAGAAATTCTGAGTTACGAAGCATAATTTTTTTCGATAAGATTTATTTGATATACAGTTAAGTATATAAAACTTAAATTTCAAAGCAATATTAATTGCTTAGAAATGCGCCTGGAGCAGTTTGAATATTCGTATGACATGAAAATTTTTATTTTGAGAAATACTCATTTAAAGTTATTGCTATTCGTAACCACATAACATCTAAATTAAATTCAAATGCCTATAACTAGGAAAGTAATCGCAGAAATTACATATTATTTTTGCAACACATTCCTACTCGTCCGTAGTTTCGCAATTCAATAAAATTAAAAAATCGAATTTTTGGACAAATTTCACAATTTTGAAAGTCCACTGTCCCCTTAAGCTATACCGGTATTTTTGGATGACTCAGTACGAGTCAACATTGTCGTGTCGCTGCATCCAGTTTTTAGTTACTTGGGCTCGTATCGTAACTTTATTTTTGTTTGTACTAATTTTTTTATTTTTTCATAGAAATTATTTGGGTGCGTTGTGTTTTTATTAATTATTTTGTTGAATACAACCCAAAGCTCCGGATGTCGAACTTAGCAACCGAACAAAAACGAATACACGATTCTCAATTTTAGAACATGTAATTTAATCCCAACAGCTTTCATTAAAGACAAACAAACAGATTTTAACATAACAAAACTTAGTTTATTTACACATTTAATGTTTACAATGAACAAAAATAATCTTTCATTTCCCGAAATCAATGCACAATAATATTTTTATCTTTCACTAAATTTATTTATTTATACCTTGCCAAGGTTAGGGAGCGTCCCGAGTGCAAAAACAAAATAAATTTAACTCTTAGTTCATCACTAAAAACACCTTCTCACTAAAAAAACTCCTTCCTTACGAAAAATCTAAATTACCTCGCCTGAATTGGAACTGAAGAAATCAAATTTGAGATTTAACACTTACCCCAATTGCTTTTCATCAACTCACGTTGCTATCTTGGCCTTCTCGCCTCGCTGAGATTTCGGGGTCACGCTGCTACACCGGGCAGGGGACTATCTCTATTTCTTTCACGGTCAGGTATCAGTTTTTCTTAGTTGATAATTGTAGTCGTGCTTTCGTTGGCGCGTACCTTCACTATTTTGCACTGGCGATGAGGATTTCTTCACGTCTTGAAACGGGGCGCTGGGCTCTCCTCGTGTAACTTCTCGATCTCGTTCTCGATAGGGATTGCTTCTCGTCTGTGGCACGGGAGCTGCGTCTCCTGGTCTCTGCTGCAGTCTGAGTGCGGACCTCTCTATCTTACTTAGTCTATTTTATTTTACTTAGTGGCCGTCACCGGTCATATAATCAGACGGAGGTCCGCAGGCTCAAAGTTTCTTTCTTCCTTATTGTTTGTATATCATTTCAGTAGAAACGCGCTAAGCGCAATCTGTCTAGCCAGATGAACATGAAGAGCGGGGAGTGCAGCCCAGTATTTTTTTGATGGAATGCATCAAAAATTTTATATCTATATATCTACCCGGGCATCGCCAGGCAATAATGCTAGTGATTTATAAAACTTCAATGATGGGTTTAGAACCCCAGCAAGGGCTATAAAATGTGTTTTATGATCAGGAGAAAAAATATTATTTGCTGATTTATTTAAACAAGGAATGCAAACTTTATAAATCTTAAAACATCTCCAGTGGTAACTAAATATTTAGTCACCTAAATATTTAAAAGTACTCAAAAGGTAAGCCAAAAGTCAAAACTAGAGCATGTAAGTTTAGTTAATAGCTTAAAATTTCTAAATAATTTCGGGCATTATGGCCCGATTCAATAAGCTCACATTTATTTATCCTTAAAGTTTAAGCTATGTATTTTTCTTTTGTGTATTCCTTAAAGTTTTTCCTATTGCATTTTATACACGTTCCATGAAGTCTCATTACTTTTAGCTACCGAAACAGAAATCCTTATCTAAATAATTTTTTTAAAAAACTTTTTGCAATAATCTTTAGTCACAAGAGTTTTAAATTAAAATAATAGGTGTCATTCAATAACAAATTAAAAGCACCGTTATGATGCACATATTCCCTGTGGTTCCTGTTGAACTAAATTTTTATGTAAAAATGACTGAAAAAAAACTGAATTTAAGTTTTTGCTGGCGAGTATAACAATTGAGCTCTTCTGCATGCTTTAATTTCAGATTATTAAGCTCGGTGAAACAAGCTGCTTTCGTGTTGTATATTAATAATGTTTTATACAAATACTAGCTGAAGTACCCGGCGTCGCCCGATTTTCAAAATATAATAGGTCTGTGTGTTAATATAACCTATCATCTATATCCATAAAAAAATTCAGCTCAATTGAAGCAATACTTTTTCACTTTTAAAGGAACAAACATAGGCCTATTCGAAATAATCAATAAATTTCACAATTTCAATGAAACGCACTGATTTTTGAATAAAGTTCAATAATTCAAGTTCGATTTACACAAATTGTGCATAAAGTTTTACATAAATTCAAAAACAAAGTTTATAAATTAAATAAAGTTCTGAAATATTATACCAATAAATTTCCAGTTGATAGCCAATAAATAGTAAATCTTTTTTTGCCGTAAATGTCCATTAAAATGCGTAGTTCCAAATGTAATTTGCTTCAATAAAACCTTAAATGTTCAAAAATCCTTTTTGGATTTATCAATAACTCCTCCACTTGAATCTTTAAAATATTAAATGTTTTACCGAAAATAAATGAAAATATCATTTGATGTGTTGCTGTGGTTACTTGACTATGGTTGACAAAGGAAAAATTGTAAAGTTGAAGCATCAGCTCAACATTTAAGCCCCTAACTTTCTTTCTACCGATCAGATATATACATGATATATAGCCTATGTCCATCTGGAATAATGTACCTTTCAAATAGAGAAATAATTTTTCAAATAGGTGCAGTGGTTCTAGAGATTACCCTCCACATACAAAACCCCCTCACTCTCTTTATATATTAGTATAGATTTATTTATAAATGTTTATATCAATGTCATTTTAAATTGATACAAGTATTCAATATACATAGCCGTGTACTATTTAAGGGGACAGTGGACTTTCAAAATTGTGAAATTTGTCCAAAAATTCGATTTTTTTTATTTTATTGAATTGTGAAACTACGGACGAGTAGGAATGTGTTGCAAAAAGAATTTTTTATTTCTGTGATTATTTTCCTAGTTATAGACATTTGTATTTAATTTAGATATTATGTGGTTACTAATAGCAAATAAATGTGATTAAATGTGTTTTTCTCATAATAAAAATTTTCATGTCATACGAATATTAAAACTGCTCCAGGCGCATTTCTAATTATCGTATTACTTTGAAATTTGAGTTTTATATACTTAACTGTATATCAAATAAATCTTATTGAAAAAAATTATGCTTCGTAGCTCAGAATTTCTAAATTTTGTACTTGAAAAGATGATTTATAGGTATTTTGCATAATAAAAAGGGTGTTTTCATAATTATTTATTTCTCTTTATATCTTTAATGAATGTAATAAGTTTCATTGTTAGTTCCATAAGGTATCCTGAAAATAAAAATTACCATATTATATGCAAAAGAAATGCGCCTGGAACATTTTTAATGAGGCCAATTTTTATAATTATTAATATTTCATCATGAAATTTTAACCTCTTTTACATATCTATGGTACTAATCACATATTCAAATTTCAAGCAAATCCATTGAGAACAAAACAGTTAGGTTTGAAAGTCCACTGTTCCCTTAAGCGAAAAGTTTTGCCCTAAAAACATTTTGAGGAGTTGTATGTCAGAGTAGTCTATCTTGCACATGCACTGCATGAATCAGCGGCAATAAATCATCAAGTCCGTGGTACAAAGAAATAGAAAGTCCCAGTGCCTCAACAATGAAAACGTTCGAAGGCTGGCTACGTTCCACGCCAAAATTTTGTTTCACATTTAAAAGAACACTTTTTCCTACTGGGGCATTTTCTAATACAAGTTTAAAGGATTTTTTTCTACTCTCGTATAAAGCAAAAATGCAAGCAAAACAAAATTGCTTCGAGTTTCCCTAAAACAATATATCTTACTCCAGATGTCTGATATTAAATGAGATTGGTTTTATTCTTTCATAATTGTAGTTCCTTAAATAATTCCATAAAGCGATAATGAAATAGTTTAGAAATTAATCAACATTTATGGTTAGTGCATAATTTTTGAAAAATGTATCATGCTTTTTTAGAAAATAAGTAATCTAGTATAAAAATTTGCGTATTTTTCTCTACACTACAAAAGCTGTTGCAAGCTTTGTATAATTTATTACCTGAAAAATCAAATGGAGATTAAAAATGAATTGTAATTAAAATCAAATGGCGTATTTTAAAATATCAACTATGTACAAGATTAACAAACAGCAAATACTTCAGTAACTTTCCATTTTTCTGGAGTTTTCTTTTCAGTTAGTTATGGAAAAAAACTACATAAAATTCCTCTTAAAATTATTATAGAATTTTACTTGATGGAAATCGATCTGTAAAAGTATTCTATTATCTTTAGCTTTGTGGAACATAGGATGAATAGATTCCAACTCCAAGTTTCTAGTTTTCATCTCTCCGCGAGACAGTGTCGCGCAAAGGATATCAGTGTTGATGCGCACACATTTAGTATGTTCACAAAATATTCTTCAGCGCATACTTCAAAAATAATTATCCTTTTTGGCTAATTAGAAAGCCTCATGACTTCGGTTTTCTTACATTAAATAAAAATCAATAATAGTTTTTAAAATCAACTTTATTAAGAACTCTTAATGCGGCTTAAAATGAAATTCCCAACTTTTTTTATATTTATGTGCATATGCCGAAAAAAGAATATATATATATATATATATATATAAATATATAGATAGATAGATATATAGATAGGTAGATATGTAGATATATATATATATATAGATAGATAGATAGATAGATAGATAGATATGTAGATATATACAGAGGCTGTTCGCACATTTTTTAGACGATTTTGGTAAGCGGTAATAAAAAATCGTTTAATGCAAAAGAAATAATTGCAATTGTACTATGTTTTTAAAAGTCAAAATTATCGTCTGCGGCTTGAAAGTTTTATTTTTATTCAAAATGGCGTTTTTAACAAAGCAGTGGTTCGAAGGCTACATTTATGCTCTTTCCGAAGAGAAATATGCATGCTCCGTTATCCAAAAACGATGTGAGAGTCATGGTTTTGTGATATCTAAAGCGTCGATAGGTAATATCGTCAACAAGAAAAGAAAAAAACGTCAAATTGGAGCCTCAAGTGGGACAAAAATTCCAAACAAGTATCCAAGGAAAAAACGGACATCTTCGACTATTGCAAAGGTACGTTCTTTAATGTTAAAAGAAAATCCCCCTAGTCAAAGGACAGTTACAAAATCATTAAAATGCTCGGTGTCCACTGTAAACAAAATGATAAACGTTGATTTAAATCTTAAGAAATTGAAAAATCGCAATGTGCATCGTCTTCTTCCAAATCATATCGCTGAACGCAGGACACGCTGCAGAATTCTATATGAGAAACACTTATCCAAAGAAAAATGGAAAACAATTGTCACAATAGATGAATCATGGGTGTATTTAAATGATTGGAACAAAAAATGAGCCATTTATTATGATAAAAGGGGAGAAAAAAATTTAAGTACATGGTTCAATGAATCGAAAGAAAGTTTTTCTAAGGGATTCAAGATTGTTGCTGGTTTTTCTTATAATGGCAAGTTGAAAATAAAGAGAGTGGAAAAAAATGTCAGATTAACTCCAAATACTATCAGAAACATATTTTATCGCCAATTTTTCTGAATGATATACCATCGCTTTACCCACAGTGCCATCAATCTGTGAGACTCCATCAGGACAAAGCTAGCAGTCACACATCAAAATCCACTGTAAATTTCCTAAAAGAAATGGAACAAAAAGCTGGTATCAAGGCCATACCCTTCACTGATATCTCTACTAAATCTCCCGATGTATCACCTATGGATTTTTGTGCTTTCGGACTTTTAAAATCTGCATTATCCAAACGTCGTTCCAAAACCCTTACAGGACTCTGGAAAGCTGTTCAGGAGGAATGGGATAGAATACCTCTTCTGACACTTCAAAAGGCATTATTATCCTGGAAATTGCGGTGTCGAAAGATAGTTCAGAATAAGGGATGTCAAATAGAACATTTAAAACAAAAGAATTTTATGTAATTTAGTTTTGTGAATACAATATACATCGTCCAAAATATGTGTGAACAGCCTCTGTATATATATATATATATATATATATATATATATATATATATATATATATATATATATATATATATATATATATATATATATATATATATATATATATATATGTATATATATATATATATATATATTATATAGTAGATAGATATATATAGATAGATAGATATATATATATATGTATATATATATATATATGTATATATATGTATATATATATATATATATATATATATATATATATATATATATATATATATATACATATATATATATATATATATATACATATATATATAATTATATATATATAGATACATAGATAGATAGTTAGATAGAGAGAAAACACAGATGTATTCTATACATGTGTGTGTGATAGAGAGAGATTGTGATCGCGATCGTAAGCGAGCGAATAAAACAGTAAGGTATCTGGCGTTTTTTCAATTAGTTACCAAAGCCACCTAGAACTATACAACCATGAAATGTGTTCCTGTGATCCCCACACTAAGTAAACAATTTCCAGTGGAATCTTCTTTTAGTGACGGGACGTAGAATCGGTACAGTCTAAGCGCGTAGAGGTATAACCATGAACACTCTTAAGTGATTACTGGGAGTTAACTAGACAGTCACTTTCACTTGCGACTAGTGAGAGTCACGCTGTCCGAATTTCAATTACGTACATGTATCTTGCAACCGCGGGCGGGGCTAACCGTAACGGCCACTGAGCACTTTTTCTTTACCACGCGTGCATTTGGACTTGGAAACTTTTATGTTTGGAATTTTATGTTTGCTTATATTATGTTATCTAGTCACTCAACCTGTGTGTAGCGTTTGTTAGTTTTCTCGGTCGCTTATAAATTGGAAAGAAAATCAAGTATTTTTCTATATAAAAAAAAAACAAATAATAAATTAATGCACCCTTTAAATATCTAATAAAGATTTCGTGTTTATGTATTTTTTAATATGAAGCTACATCCTGTCAACATTATTCAATTTTAGGCAGCAGACAAAATTTTCAATGTAAAAGTTTATTGATTATTTTTAAAATTAGATGTTACATGTTGAAATGTTGCATGCACAAGAAATTTGAAAACACCAAGAACCAATCTAAAATCAATCAAACATATATAGTAATCCTCACAAATTCAATTACTATTGAAAAAAGTAGAATATGTTGGATATGTTTTGAATAGGTTCAACTAAATTCTGACAATCTCCAAAATATGCGAAAAGTTGTATGAGCGATATTTTGCAACAAGTATTCAAGAGATGAAAATATTTGTCACCAATGTTGCACCAAAGGTGCTAAATCTTTATGTCAATATCAGAAATTGGACTAACTAAGAAATTTGTGCATAAAAATACATTTTCACGAGTGTTTATAGAAGCAGTTCGGAATATTTTCAGAGACTTATCTGCACTTGAGCTACTAAAGAGTTGTCTATGCAGAATACAAAACCTGAACAAATCATCGAATTCAACGATTTGTCAATTGTTCAACGATTTGCCATTAAACAGCAGATGCAGATCGAATGAACAGTCTGGAGGTTCATGTTAGAAATAAAGTAAAACTTGCAAAAATGAAAGCCCCTTTAGTAGCAGAAGAGGAATGTGGCACCCATAATTTCATTGGAGCACCATCGATCTCTTTATATTTGTAACAGATGATTTTTATTAAACAGCCATTATAAATTTTTTTATGAATGTTAAAAGCAGTTCCCGGCTGTAAATTCTAACTAATCCTAATTCTTTCACATTTTGCAACAGTATCTTTGCCTAAAAATGAAGAATCAGTTTCTAACTAACAGCAGGTGTTTTTACATGTTATTGCAAACATTTTTGAAATAAAAATAATACTAAGTTAAAAAATTGCTTTTATTTAAAACTGTAAATAAACATTCATAAACAAATATTTCTTAAATGGGGTTAAAATACATATTTTATTAAAAATCAATCAGACATACATTTAAAAAAAACGCCATAGATATTCTGCTTTGATTGTTATAAAATATACAACCCATCACTAAAAATTTTACTTGACTTTTCCAAAGATTTTTAGTGCAGATTTATTGCATTTCTGTGCAGTCCTACATGTAAATGCAAGATCTATCCAAATATGTTTATATCAATACATAAATACTGTAATAAAATAATGTGTTCTTTGCACAAGCTGTTTATTTTTAATAAGCAATTAAAAATGCCCGATTGAAATATAAACAATTGTCAGTTTAACAGACCGAAAATTTTTTCACCCGGGCTGAAAACGATTCTTCATCATGGATATTCGCTATTACTTCACATTCAAAGTTATCTTCATTTAAAACAATGGAGGACAATATTTTAACGACAATCGGTAAACTTTCATTATCCGCGATTAACCCATTCCTTACGGGGTGGGATAGTCTGTATCACAATAATACGTACCCAAGAATGAATATATATATATATATATATATATATATATATAAATGTTTGTATGTATGTATATATATATTTATATATATATATATGTATGTATATATATATATATATTATATATATATATATATATATATATATATATATATATATATATATATATATATATATGACAGGCGTGTGGTTTGCCTGTTCTCACATTAATTTGCAGTCATCATCTTAATACTGGTGGCGAGTAGTAAGTAGTCTAAATCCAATAAACAAGCATAGTTCCAACGAAATCAAGTCAATTTATTTCTCCTTCCAGCAACCACTGATCCAAGTTGCGTATATTTGAGCTCTCGCCATTTTCAAATTGTGGACCCAGCTGACACGCGGCCACCAGCAACGATTAAATCCCGCGTTCTGACCAAAGTTCGCGGGCATCTCCGCGCGTCAACTCTCCCTGCACATGCGCAGAGCCCAAACAAGACATCTTTCACGGAGAATTAAATAATTTTCCTCCTCGAACGCAAAACCTACAGGCGCGCCAAGATTACATAATGAAAAGGGGAATTTCCCTTTCCCAATTCGCGTCTTGAAATACGAACAATTAGAGGCGAATTACGCCACGAATATAATTTCATTCCCAAGCCCCCTTTAAATTTAAGGTAATCGTTCTTTTCCCACTTAAATTCTGACATATATATATATATATATATATATATATATATATATATATATATATATATATATATATATATATATATATATATATATATATATATATATATATCCCTTAATTGCCGTTCTTACAAAGGCGGTATGGAATTTCCCGTTGTAAAGAGTGAATCGGAAAGTGGGCCCCGTAAGCTAAAGATTAAACCGTTGAGTGCTTTTGAAAACAGAAAGCATGAGCTAGCGATCATTGGACGTTACGGTTTGCCCCAACCTCGGTTGCAAGATCCATGTACGTATTTGAAATTCACGTCCCGACGACTCTACGATGGAATTCCTAGGGGGAAGGTCACAAAGAGGGTGCTGCCAACGCTGTGTCTGTGACCATTTGACTTGCTGTGTGCTTAGTTTAACTCACCCTACAACTACCAGTGCTATCAGAGCAAAAAAAAAAACAGCTAAAATTAGTTAAAATAAAAAGAAATAAGTTAAAAATAAATGTTTAAAGTTAAAATAAGTTATGTATCAGTGCAAAGAAGCTCCTCGCGTGGAATGAGACAGAAAGTAAAATCTTACACTTGAACAGTTTTTGTCAAGGATGTAATTTGACTGAATATGATAAATTAATTCCTAATGAAAAATTTTAAGGGAACACTGAACTTTCAAAATTGTGAAATTTGTCCTAAGACTCTATTTTTTTATTCTATTGAATCGTGAAACTACGGACGAGTAGAAATGTGTTGCAAAAGGGATTTTTAATTTATGTGATTACTCTCCTAGTTATAGGCATTTCTATTTAATTTAGATATTATGTGGTTACTAATAGTAAGAACTTTAAATGCGTTTTTCTCAAAATAAAAATTTCCACGTCATACGAATATTCAAACTGCTCCAGACACATTTCTAATGATCGTATTTCTTTGAAATTGAAGTTTTATATACTTAACTGTATACCAAACAAATAATATGTTAACAAATAAATCTTATTGTAAAAAATTATGCGTCGTAGCTCAAAATTTCTAAATTTTGTATTTGAAAAGATGATTTATAGGTATTTTGCGTAACAAAAAGGGTGGCGAAATGCAACCTTTTTTTTGTTGTTTGCACATAAATATATAAAATTTTTGAACAGAATTTAAAGCTGTATTAAGATTTGTTTAAAGTTTCTTTATAAAAGTGTTACCCCATATCCTACGTCATCAAAAGGAAATTTGAGCTCTTCCGAAGAAATCTGGATGAATTTTACCGTTCTTCCTTGACAGATGATGAAACATGGACACATTATCATCAGCCAGGGACGAATAAACATTCAAAACAATGGGTTGAAGCCAAAAGAAACCGAGAAACGGTTCCATCAACAGGAAGTTTTTGGGACGTCTAATCTACAAGGTGCGCCCATAAAGTAACCGAACATTTTTTTTATAAATGAGAAAAATATTACTCACCTTCAAATAAATTTATCGCCTTCAAAATAATCGCCAAAGGAGTCTATACAATTTTTCCGACGTTTCTTCAAGTCATCGAAACACTATGTATAGGCGTTGGAACTAACCGTTCGCAAAATACGCGTAACATTTGATTTAACATACGAGATTTTTTCAAAGCTATGCCCTTTCGTGGCCATCTTAAGCTTCGGAAAAAGGAAACAATCAGCTAGCGATATGTCGGGAGAATATGGTGGGTGATTTATCACTGTAATTGAATGCTTAGCAATATATTGTTGTACAGAAATTTCTGTATGGGGCCTAACATTATCGGGTTAAAGAAACCATTGCCCAGAATCAAACAGTTCCTTCGTGACTCGCCTAATCCTGTTTCTTAATCGAAAAGGCCCCTCCTCGTAAAAATACTGATTAATTGCTTGATTTTCAGGAACAAATTCGTGGTGAATAAGTCCTTTGTAATCAAAACATGAAAAATCCATGCAAGGACAGAAATTTGAAAACGTCTCGGATATTAAATCAAACGTTACGCGTATTTTGCGAACGGTAAGTTCCAACGCCTATACATAGTGTTTCGATGACTTGAAGAAACGTTGGAAAAATTGTATACACTCCTTTGGCGATTATTTTGAAGGAGATAAATTTATTTGAAGGTGAGTAATATTTTTCTTATTTATAAAAAATTGTCCGTTTACTTTATGGACGCACCTTGCATATTGACTACATGGAGATACCTGGAAAAGCGCAAGAATCCCCGAAGAGAACTATGCATCTTCACTGGGTAGTTTAGATACCAAAATTAAGACAAAAAGACCACAGATAGGAAAATAAATGTTCTCTTTCTCCATCAGGACATTGATCTGACTCATTCATTTGCGATTAAGGAGCAGAAGTGTTAGAATTCGGCTAGGAAATTGTTCCCCATCCTACTTTTTCTCCAAATCCCTGCGGAGCACTTGTTCTTTAATATGAAAAAAACATTCTTTCAGTGCAGTAATTAGCCCCTCATTCCAAAGTGATTTCTGAAACAAACGCTTGCAGAGTTCAAGAAGTCTTACTATATGGAGGGGAAACTAAAGCTTGAAAATCGCAGGGCCAAATGTATCGGCTCTACAAAAGATTATGACGAAGAAAAGAAATAAAGCTTTCTTTACAAATTTCTTTTGTTTGCATGGACTTATAAAACGACTCTCGTAAATAAAATCCACGTATTTATTTATCTGCCTTTTTTCAGAAAAAATTCTCAAGACTGAAAGAGCTGTAGATCGGGCATTTAAAACAATAACATATATCGAGGGATTATACAAAACACGTATTTCATTCAACGAGCCAAAAATATTTAAAAAAATTAAGAGTATCATGTTTTTCGATAAAGTTTATAAGGTAAAATAACAACAAAAAATACCAAATATATACATAACTATTTTCGTATTAAATTACAATGTTTTCCAAATTTGGATTAAAAAATGTACTCATTAAATACACACGTTCCTCAGTTATATGCGTTTGTGTCAATTAAAGACGATTCATTTAATTCATTTTTATATAATAACTAGATGTATTACCCGGCTTCGCTCGGGATTCAGTTTCTGTTATTATTTTTTTTCAATGATTAGCCTCATGTTATGATGTTCTAAAGTTTTCGCTAAAATTCTTTTGCAGTAGCAAATAGCATTGATTTGTTGTCGGTGCTATCGTTGTTCATCGCTTTCCTCTCCTTTCGATATTGAAGCTCGAAGACGATCGTATGTTCGACGCGTTAA
Organism: Dolomedes plantarius; assembly: GCA_907164885.2. Classification (NCBI taxonomy): domain Eukaryota; kingdom Metazoa; phylum Arthropoda; class Arachnida; order Araneae; family Dolomedidae; genus Dolomedes; species Dolomedes plantarius. The sequence goes on from OU015500.1 coordinate 160,193,815, forward strand.
AAGTTTCTTCATCAGTCTCACTGCTTCGGATCACTACAATTCGAATTCTGTTGCCTTCGAGCTCTTGGGAATGTTTTTTCTTCAGATTCTTGTGTGCGTCTAACTGCATTTCGAATTCTGTTGGCTTCGTGCTCTTCTGTTTTTTTCCCCATCACATTGCTCATTTCTCAACAATGTTTGACATTTTGCCCTTACTTCTGCAGGATTAAAAGTTGCTCTCCTCTTTTTGGGCATTTCAAAGCATTAATTTACAGCTAGTCAATAACGTTTGAATGGATTTATTATTATAGAAAAATAATCAATAATGTTTGAATGGATTGAGATCACATTCAATATTAAAACACAGCAAATCTGATAATTATTATAGAAAAAATATATACACGTATATCATGCTCGGAATTATTTCTCAAAACTAAATCATCTGCTACGTTTCAATGCCACTTTCAGACTTTCTTTATTATAATATACACGTATTTCATGATTGTAATTCTTTCTCAAAACTAAATCATCTGCTATGTTTCAATGTCACTTCAGTTATATAAATCATCGCGTCAAGGCTAAACGCACGTGTTCCGAGCTAAGTGAACGTGTCCTTCAGTATATTTGAGTTTGAACAGGTATCTTGGGATAATTTCAATTCATGAAGTGGATACATTCATTGAAAATGAATGACTTTCCATCCTTATATTTTCATTTTTAAAATGAAATATTCTGGCGTTGCCACGTATATAAAAATAATATATGAAATTCATTCTTGCATGCTCCAATATATCAATAAATCACGTTTTCAATTTATGTCTATTTAAATGTCTGTTATAATTTAACATTTTCATGTCCGTTATAATTTAACTGGCAACAATGAAATGTTACAATGGCTTTGAACAAAAATATCCGTTGATACTGCGCAAACTTGTTCTAACATAATTCGGGAATGGAACGTCGTAGCGGGATGAAAATAGTCTATAACTTTCGCGCAAGTTCAAGCAATAACTTGACCAAGTTTGATCGCAATCGGATGAATGGTACGGCAGCGCATAAAATACGAACAAACAAACATTCATTTATATATATATATAGATTACACAGTAGCAATTAAACAATTGTTTAATTGATGGGCTTTAAAATTTATAATTTCTATACATCTCATCTGAAATATATTATATTTTAATAAATACATGCAATTATTTACTATCATATGTCGAAGGCACATTTTTTTTTACTAAACAAAGATTACTTTAAATTATATTGCTCAAAGCCTATTTCAGTAGTGGAGCTCAAATTTAATTGACATCTCCTATGTTAGAGGATCGGTTGTTTGAAATAAGAAGTAAAATTTTGCTAAATTTTGCTAAATTTTGAAAAGTCATCAAAAAATTTATTAATAAACTGTAATTTTATAATACGAAAATTTTTCTAAAATTTTTCTTATTCATGACACTTGAAATGAAATTGATATGAAAGAGAAAAAAAGAATTAATTTGAAATATTCATCCTGAAATGAAATGGAGATTTTGTTAACACCAACAGTTTTCATCTAAAATCTATAACTGAGAACCCCTCCATTAGAGATACAATTGTTTCAAATGAGGAAAAACTGCTAGATTTTGAAAAAATCATCAAGAAAATTATTAATAAAGTGTAATCTTGTAATAAGATAATATTTCTGGAACATTACTTATTCATTAAACTGGATATTAAATTGATCTGAAAAAGAAGAATTAATTTGAAATATTGATCCTGGAAGAAAATGGAGATTTTGTTAGCACCAACGGTTTTCATCCAAAATCTAAAAATGAGAACCCCTCCGTTAGAGAAACAATTATTTCAAATGAGGAAAAAATAGCTACATTTTGAAAAAATCATCGAGAAAATTATTAATAAACTTTAATCTTGTAAGAAGACAATTTTTCTGGAACTTTCATTATTCATGAGTCTGGAAATTAAATTTAATGAAAAAAAAAAGAATTTATTTGAATTATTAATCCTGAAAGGAAATGGAGATTTTCTTAACACCAGCGGTTTTCATCTAAAGTAAATAACTGAGAAACCCTCCGTTATAGAAACAATGGTTTGAAATGAGGAAAAAACTTCTAGATTTTGAAAAAATCATGAAGAAAATTATCAATAAACTGTAATCTTGTTATAAGAGATTTTTTCTGAAACTTTACTTTTTCATTAAACTGTAAATTAAATTGATAAAAAAAAAGAATTAATTTGAAATATTCATCCTGAAAAGAAACGGATACTTTGTTAACACAAACGGTTTTCCTCTAAAATCTATAACTGAGAAACCCTCCGTTTGAGAAATAGTTTGAAATGAGGAAAAAAACTGCTACATTTTGAAAAATCCTCAAGAAAATTATTAATAAAGAGTAATTTTGTAATAAGATAATTTTTTTGAAATTGTCCTTATTCATTAGACTGGAAATGAAATTGATATGAAAAAGAAAAGAAAATAATTCATTTGAAATATTCATTGTGAAAGAAAATGGAGATTTTGTTAGCACCAACGGTTTTTGTCGAAAATCTAAATATGAGAACCCCTCCGTTAGAGAAACAATTGTTTCAAATGAGGAAAAAAACAGCTAGATTTTGAAAAAATCATCAAGAAAATTATTAATAAACTATATTCTTGTAATAAGACAATTTTTCTGAAACTTTCATTATTCATGAGTCTGGAAATAAAATTAAATGAAAAAAAAAAGAATTTATTTGAATTATTAATCCTGAAAAGAAATGGAGATTTTCTTAGCCACCAACGGTTTTCATCTAAAATCTATAACTGAGAAACCCTCCGTTATATAAACAATGGTTTGAAATGAGGAAAAAACTGTTAGATTTTGAAATAAAAAACATCAAGAAAATTATTAATAAAGTGTAACCTTGCAATAAGAAAATTTTTCTGAAACTTTACTTAGTCATTAAACTGTAAATTAAATTGATAGAAAATGAGAATTAATTTGAAATATTCTTCTTGGAAAGAAATTGAGATTTTGTTAACATCATCGGTTTTCATCTAAAATCTATAACTGAGAATCCCTCCGTTAGAGAAACAGTTGTTTCAAATGAGGAAAAAACTGCTAGATTTTGAAAAAAATCATCAAGAAAATTATTAATAAACTGCAATCTTGTAATAAGATAATTTTTCTGAAACTTTCCTTATTCATGACACTGGAATAACGAAGTGAAATTGTTAGCATAATAAGGAAATAAAGCAATAATGTTCAGAAGTAGTTAGCATAATAAGGAAATTGTTAGCATAATAAGAAAATAAATATTCAGAATAATAAAGAAGTGAAATTGATATGAAAAAGAAAAAAAAAGAATTAATTTGAATTATTCATCCTGAAAGGAAATGGAGCTTTTTAACAGCAACTGTTTTCTTCCAAAATGTAAAGAACGTTATCTCTTTCGAAACTTAATCCTTGAAAAGATTGAAATTTTGTGTGCTAGCAATCTGCTTTTGATGGCTTCTGTAAAGGTTAGTAAATATGATCGTGGGATGGATATAAGCATTCCCACATGAAAAGCGTGAGGGCGGAGAATAAAGGAGGAACAAGAGAGTGTTCGATAATGATAGAACATCCATCACGAGTGACTCAGGCGAAATACTTTGCCCGAGTTGAGAAGTAGTTGACATTTTTTATGCTTATAATCTGAAGTATGATTTACAACGTCAAGTTCATTTGTTAAATAGTTTCCACTTTATGCATCCATACGTTTCTGTGTCTAACTTAATGGCAGTTACGTTTCTAAAGCGTCGTGCAGACGGAATTCTGTCTAAAAAATGGAAAATATCCAAACAGGAAGTTTTCTTCCTTTTTTTACTTTACTACGAAAAATATGTTACAAGGGTTTAGAATTGCAGAATTTTATTTCTTCTCATAGTTTGTCCTAAAAATTTCAAATAATGTTGTTGCATACATATATTTACACCTTTATTTTACATTTAGGGATTATTTCTAATTGTATTCTGTATCATATTATATCTGCTAAGCTGTATAACGTATTTTCTCCTAAGATATTTTATTTATCTTTTACACTAATATTTTATCACTAATATATTGCACTATTGTGTAAATGAATTACGTGTTGGTTATACTTTAATGCAAGATAATTTCATAAAGATTACGTTTAAATTTTAATACTTTATCTTAAGCCGTTTTACTTAAAAGATCATACGCAAACGCATACAAACACCTACATACATACCTACATATGTATACATATGTGTGTGTGTGTATATACACTGGTTATCAAAATTTAAGGAAAAGTCACAAAAATAGCGATTACTCAAAAAGTTAAAAGTAGAATTTAATGAAACTTATACGCATTATACAACACATAGGTAGGTATGAAATAGTAAAAAAAATCGCCAGACAATTATGGTGTTATAGAAACAAGCATATATATATATACAATGAACAAATCGGATGAGTCAGTTTGGTATAGGAAAAGTACCTTTAATATGGCGTATGATCCCCCCGAGAAGCAATACAGCACAAACAGCGATATGTGATGCTGTCAATTATGCGGTCTATGAGTTCGGTAGGAAGTGAGAGCCATTGCAAAGCAGTTGCAAAGCAGAGCTCTTGCAAAGCAGTTGAAAGCGTGGCTAGGGTCCTAGGAGGAGGATTGAGCGCAGCTATACGTCGTCCTAAAGCGTCCCAAACATGCTCGATAGGATTCAGGTCCATTGATCCAGCTGGCCACTCCATGCGCTGAATTGTTTCCTGCTCAAGATAAGCATCCACGATGCGAGCCCTGTGCGGTATCGCGTTCTCGTCCTGTAGCAAGAAAGCATCACCTATTGCCCCGGCATAAGGGCACACATAAGCATCAAGGATGTCATCTCTCATAGGTGTGAGCATTCACATTTCCACATTGAAAGACATGGAGGTCTGTGCGTCCACCCAAAGCGATACCCCCCCCAAACACAGACACTGCCTGATCCGTATGCATCTCGTTCACGGATATGTGATGAATGAAAACGAATACCAGATTCTCTCCAAATCAAAATACGCCTACTATCGCTTTGGAGGCTAAACCTGGACTCAGTCGTAAAGAGAACAACCCTCCATTAATCACGCGTCCAGTGGACATGTTGACATGCCCACTGCAAACATTCCAGCCTATGACGTGACGTGAGCGGGACGCAAATGGCTGGTCGACTCGCAAAATGACCACCTTCGTGAAGCCTTCTACGCACGGTTGACGTTGATACTAACCTTCCGGAGCTTGCAGCGAAGGAGGATCTCAGTTCAGAAAGAGTTGCAGTTCTATTCCTTCATGCGCATAATGACAAACATCGGTCATCAGCATTCGTCGTAGCATATGGCCGTCCTCGGCTGAACCTCCTGGATGCCGAATCCGTGGTTAAAAATTGTTGCCAAAGTCTATGAACCACAGACAGACATTTAGCCACCTGGCCACTTCTGTCTGACTTTGTCCTGCCTCTAGTCTCCCAATAGCTCGCCATCGCAGTTATTCGGTCAAATGATGCCTGGAGGTCATTGTTACAATTTGGCTATGCCAGATGTCTAATCTCAGTCTCGCAGCGACAGTTACCACCTTGCTCTGAAACATGCATTTTTATTCTCCTCGCAAATGAAGTATTCCGTCTGCAGCGCCACTATTTTTCATAATGTAGTAATGTTTAGCACCTTTTACTTAACAACATATTCAAATTTTAAACAGATTGGCCTAGTTTTTAACGTGTTATCCCTCTTTTTGTGATTTTTCCTTCTTTTTTGATAACTAGTATATATATATATATATATATATATATATATATATATATATATACACTGAAGAGCCATTACATTATGACAACCTGTTTAACACGACGTAGGACCACCTTTCGCCCTGAAAACCGCCAACACCCGGCGTGGCATTGACTTGACAAGGTGCTTATAGGTAGTGTAAGGTATCTGGTACCAAGCGCCCACCAACTGGTCCTTCAATTCCCGCACAGTGCGAGGTCGTAGCATGGCAGCACGAATTCGGTTTTCAAAGTGGAACTACAAATGTTCTATTGGATTAACGTCAGGGGAATTTGGAGGCCAAGACATGACTTGAAAGTCACTACAATGTTCCTCGAACCACTCCCTGGCGGTTCGACCCTTATGACATGGTGCATTTTCCTGTTGGTAAACGCCGTAAACCGCCGGAAACACTGTTGCCATGAATGAGTGCACCTGGTCTGTAACAATGTCCACGTACGTCAGGGATTGTTCTGTGGAGATTATCGGTTTTAATGTGATCCATAAAAACATCGCCCACACCATAATACCACCACAACCCTCTTGTCTCCGTCCAACTGTACATCCGGGAGCTAGGATTTCCGTTGGAAATCGGCGTACTCGCACGCGCCCGTCGATGTGATGGACCAGAAAAAGTCATTCGTCGGACCATGCAACTTTCTTCCATTCTTCTATGGTCCATTTCCGATGTTCCTTGGCCCATTGTAGGTGCTGCTGGCGATGACGTTCCGTCAGAGCAGGGACGTGCTTCGGCCGCCGGCTTCGTAGGCCCATACGCAGCAGAGCACGCTGTACTGTGTGTTGAGAACACACACTTCAGTGTCTTCAGCTGCAATGTGTGTTGAGAAACACTGTCGGGGTCACCACTGTTGTAGTTGCTCGTAATTTTGGCTGTTGTCGCTCTTCGGTCGCGGCGAATAATGCGTAACAGTCTCCGTTCTCCCCTGGAATCAATGCGCCGCTGGCCGACGAATTACACTTTCACCCCCCATACACAACTTTTAATAAGTGCTCACAACGACTGCATGTGAACAGCCCACCAAACGCACCGTTTCTGATATCGACGTTCCCAGGCGCCGAGCCATAACGATTTGACCTGTATCGAAGTCTGATAAATCAACTTCTTTTCCCGTTATGTCACTAATCACTCTATGTTTGGAAAGACAATTCTTGAGCCCTTTATATACTCCAAATTCAGCCGCGCACGTGCCGTGGTTTTGTTTCTGGGCAAGCTCATTGCTACAGAAGGAGAGTGGTCATAATGTAATGGCTCTTCGGTGTATATAACATAAACACAAGTTACTGTAAAAGCCCGAAGTCGGGTAAAAGATAGGTTTTACCGGTAAAATCTAGGATTTACCAAAGTGGCTTGGTAAAAGTCTGAAGTATGCTTTAATATTATAAATATTAAAGCATAATAATAAAATAATATGCTCAGATATATTGTATAAAGTGTGCCCCCATTTTGACCTTTTACCAACTGTAAAACTTAGGAGTTACCAACGCCTTACGGTAAAAGCCCGAAACGAGGGATTACTTATGATAGGATTTTCCGTTCGCAGATATATTGTATAAAGTGTAAACCCAAAACGTTAAAACACACCTTCATTTTTTCATTCATAATATAAATTGCAAAAGTGACCGAAATAAGTTATGATTTAAAATTATGTCGATGGAACTGTCTTAAAATTATTTTTCAGAGTTACAAGAAATAAAAAAATTTAAAAAAAGTGCGATAGGGGGGACACCCCTCAGGAACGAATTTCCTTACTTTATTTTTTCAACTCTAAACGCGTTCAACTCTAAACGTATATATATATATATATATATATATATATATATATACTCGTGGGCATCCCACGAGTTTGAACGAACTAGAGGCAAGGTTACAGCAAATATGGAACGAAATGTCTCAAGACATCATACAGAACTTGTATGACTCAATGCCCGATTGTATCGCATCGTGCATTCGCTCTAGAGGGGGTCCAACGGAGTATTAACTCCTCCGTTCTTTTGCCTTTTTCTCTGAAATAAATTATCCTTTTTCTTTGATTTTCTTATCATTTACTTATATCAAAGTAGTCATTACGTATGTAAAATTTCGTTTCATTTTGACGACTCCTTCTTGGTGCGCTAATTTTTTTGTCCATGAGTGTATATACATACATACATACTTATATACATACATATATACATACATATATATATATATATATATATATATATATATATATATATATATATATATATATATATATATATATATATATATGCATATATATATATATACAGTAACCACCGCTTATAGGGATCAGTGGTTATAAGAATCAACCGTTTATAAGAATCAATATCACGAAAACAAAAACAAATGTATTATTTCCATGTTAAAATTTTCGCTTTAAAGAATCAATCCACCGGTTTTAAGAATCAGTTTACACTCTTCGCTTTCCTTTCATTTTTCCAAAAAAGCTACTTAAACCATCAAAAGACATAAAGTTCTTTCTTTTCTTTTTTTTTTAAATAGAAAAGAAAGGAATTAATAAGATAATTCCTTTCCCAAGGAATTCCTTCCAATCCCAAGGATTGATAAGATGGGAATGGAATATAGTCGTAAAATTCATCCCTTTCTTTGTTAGGCATAACATAGTTTCCCCTTAAACGCTTTAGCACAATACTGCTATTAGCTTGACCCAAACGTATAGCAACCTATGACAAACCTATGACAACAAACCTATTAGCTTGACCCAGGGGCATTTTTACTCGTCCGGGTTTGATTTCACTTTTCTCCACTGACAAACAAAGATAGGGGGCTCTTTTTTTTCCACCTCCCACATCCTGATTGCGGCTTCCAGTACCCTGAAACACATGAATCTTCGGTGAAGTGTCCACTATCACTTAGGCAAACGTGATATTAGTAGATTCAGCACGTTATCAAACCGTGAAACGTAAGTTAGAAGGTAAATCTTCTTCTGAGACTATTAGTACTGAAAGAGGTATAAACAGCCTACTGAAAACTTCATTACGTAAAACTACCATTGAAAACTTTTTCTTGTTCCCTTCCTGTGGTTGAAATGTTAAAACTGTTAAGCAGGTATGTGGTAACAAATATTGGATTTTTTTTCTTCTCTTACTTTAATCATGTGTATCTCCTTATAGGTCTAGAAATTAAGTTGTATTTTTAAAATTACAAAAAATAATTTTAATAAAAGACAATTAACGTAAATTAAAGAGTATTTTATGATAAATTATATAATATATGTATATATAAGTGTGTGTGTCTGCCCAAAACCTAAATTTCGGCTATAAGAATCAACCGCTTATAAGAATCAAAAACAGTAATAACAAACGTGATTCTTATAAGCGGAGATCACTGTATATATATATACACTTTAGTTTGAAAATTTTAAGTAAAATATTCCTCTAACTTTCTGCTAATTGGTAATTTCTGTTTCGAAATTATACACAAAACAAAAATATGTTGTTACCATACATTGTATGTAAGCTCGAGTGTCATATTTCTGGATTTTAGTTAAGAAAGAATATCCACAAATATCTGTCGAGGTCATTGCAATTTTGCTCCCTTTTTCTACGACATACTTATGCGAACAAAGATTTTCGACACTGGTTCTAATTAAAAATGACCAACGATCGTGTTTGAAGGGTCTTGACCATGAACTTCGAGTAGCTCTTTCTAATATAGAGCCAAATGTAAAATGTACATATGTTCATCAAAACAAGCTCAAATATCTTATTAATAAATTAGTTATTTTTAAATTAACTTTGATTTATTAGGCTTAAATAAAGACCAAAAGACAAATTTTAATATAAAAATTTAAAGAGAATTTTTTTTTTACTTGTAAACTATAATTTTATATTTTTGTTCTTGTGTTGGTGTACAATTCAAAATAATTTATTTAAAACTTAAAGGACTATAATTATCTTGATACATAGAGCTATTTTATTGTGTTTTATCTAATAAAAACATATACGTATTTATTGTAATTTATGTATTTGCAAGCTTTCTCTTGTGGTGTGCCGCGGAATTATCGAAATAACGTTGTTGTGCCGTGGAAGATAAAAGTTTGCGGAGCTCTGGTTTGGAGAACACTACATGAAATGACCCACGATATCTCAGCATGGCATCTGGGGCGCCATCCAATGTTCCGTGCAAAGCAGAAATCATCCATCTAGGAATAGTATAGAATTTGGGACCGCTGTTCAGGAGGCATTGGCTACAGACTTCCACAAAAAGCTCATGGAGTTCATGCAGTTCTAACATCTAGAAGTGGAACTATCTGGCACTATCCAGTTGTTCTGGCATTTCAGTGGACGTATACGGCGGTCATTTTTAAAGTAAGAACCGTTTTGTAATGGAGTAAGAGAAACTTTAGTTATGAACGTAAATTGAATCACAAACTAAAATATGAACATTTTTTCACTTTTCAACATAGTCACCTTTAACATAAAAACATTTGTCAAGTCGTGTCACCGGCTTTTCCATCCCATCATCAAAGAACTCTGCCGCCGGACCGTTAAACCAGTTAGTAACAGTTTCTTTCAACATGCCATCGTTTTCCAAGCGCTTTCCACCAAGAAATTCCTTAAGTTTTGGAAACAGATGAAAGTCTTATGGTGCTAAGTCAGAGCTGTATGCCGGATGATCCAGTAATTCCCAATGAACATTGTCAAAATCGACGGCGCGTACTGCTCTCTAGCGGCGTCGTTCTGCTTCACGACATAGCTCGGCCTCACGTTGCGGCAAGAACAAAGACGCAACTGGACAATTTTCATTGAGAATTACTTGATCATACACCATACAGCCCTGACTTAGCACCATCAGACTTTCATCTGTTTCCAAATCTTAAGGAATTTCTTGATGGAAAACGCTTGGAAAACGATGGCATGTTGAAAGAAACTGTTACTAACTGGTTTAACGGTCCGGCGGCAGACTTCCTTGATGATGGGGTGGAAAAGCCGGTGACACGACTTGACAAATTTTTAAATGTTAAAGGTGACTATGTTGAAAAGTGAAAAAATGTTCATATTTTAGTTTGTGATACAATTTACGTTCATAACTAAAGTGTCTTTTACTACATTACAAAACGGTTCTTACTTAAAAAATGACCCGTCGTATAGGGGTAATACGGCTGAATGTTGATAGCAATTTTACAGTTCAGTAAGGCTAACATATCTTGATCCCACACAAAAATTTAGAACCCCTGTTGTATGGCTGATTATTGGCTTACCGCCAAGCCAAATAATGGGAGATTATGGTAAAGATGTAACAATATTTGTCTTACAGGCAACAATGCCTGATTGTGAAGCACTTCACAAGCGAAAAATTAATGTTCCCTCCGGGGATTTTTTCAAAAACTCATCAAATTACTTTCAACAGCACTTAGTAATTGGATTTTGCCGTGCAGAAATGATGGCGATATCTACTTACTACCATATTCAGCGACATAGGTAGCTTTTTAATTTAATTACTAGTTGATAACCGACAAAACATGACGACTAAATAGTAAATAAATGTACTAATACACAAATTATACTCAACACATCATTGCCAAATGTTGAAAATCATAATAATGCGCAGAAGCAAATTAATGTTTTTAAGCGGCGTCGTGCTTAGTGAGTATCTAAAGCTAATTTAAAAATGGCCCTGAGCATGAGCAGAAAGCAGTTTTTCTTTAATTGTAAATTATCGCTCATTAAATAGCGCAAAATAATCAATTTCCATGACGTTTAATCTTATATTTCACAAACATAGTTATCATAAAAACAAAAATAGCAGAGAGTAATCCAGAGAGACTCCTCGGAATAAACGTGTTTATCATTAAAACATGCCAGTGAGCATGCGCAGAAATCAATTTTTAATTGTAAATTATCGCTCATTAATAGAAATTGCGTTTACAAAAACCAAATTTGACAAATCTACAGATTACAGTCTTTCGTTTAAGACCAAAATGAAGTAAATAGATGCAGTAGTTTTTTCTCACGGACTGCCCAAAAAGTCGGCTTAGTAACTTAAATACATAGATTTCAGTTATTATAAATGGAATTTGAGTATCCAGTCAAAACCTTTCATAATGTGCTCATGCCATCGTTAAATCAATTTTTATTGGATATATAAATAGTAGTTTACTGTACAAAGGGAAGTCGTCTAACAAATGTTTCTTAATTGCGATCATGTGTAAAGGTCCAGTCTGGAGAATTTCAGCCTTCTCGTGGTCATTTCCCATCCATATTCTCCATTAACCGTAAGAATAATAGCAAACAAATAACTGACCGTGATCGGAACAATTCATCTTTATTCGCCATTTCTTTCTGTTTTGGCATCTGTTCAGTGTAACTTTGTATCAGATGCTCTGTGATACGAATGGGTTCACGGAAATAAAGCTGTCGTTCACTAACTGAACAGTTGTTTCTCAATGAATTTTTATTTACAAGGTGCGCCCATAAAGTAACCGCACAATATTTTTATAAATAAGAAAAATATTACTCACCTTCAAATAAATTTATCTCCTTTAAAATAATCGCCAAAGGAGTCTATACAATTTTTCCAACGTTTCTCCAAGTCATCGAAATACTGTTTATAGGCGTTGGAACTAACCGTTCGTAAAATAAGCGTAACATTTGATTTAATATCCAAGACGTTTCCATCCTTTCATGGATTTTGCATTTTTTAATTACAAAGGACTTATTCAACACGAATTTGTTCCTGAAAATCAAACAATTAATCAGTATTTTTACAAGGAGGTGCTTTTTCGATTAAGAAACAGGATAAGGCGAGTTAGGAAGGAACTGTTTGTTTCTTTTACACGATAATGCTTAACCCCATACAGCAATTTCTGTTCAGCAATATCTTGCTAATCATTCAATGACAGTGATAAATCACCCACCATATTCTCCCGACTTATCGCCAGCTGGTTTTTTCCTTTTTGCGAAGCTTAAGATGGCCGTGAAAGGACAGAGATTTGAAAACGTCTCGGATATTAAATCAAATGTTACGCGTATTTTGAGAACGGTTAGTTCCAATGCCTGTAAACAGTGTTTCAATGACTTGAATAAACGGTGGAAAAATTGTATAGACTCCTTTGGCGATTATTTTGAAGAAGATAAATTTATTTGAAGAGGAGTAATACATTTCTTATTTATAAAAAAATGTCCGGTTACTTTATGGGCTCACCTTGTACATTTCATTGAATATATAATCCTTACATTTAAAAAAAATTCTTTACGTATGCATCAAAATTCCGTTATTGCTTTTATTTTTTACTTAAATAAATCGTAAATAATTTATGCCTATATAAAAGTTTTCTTATGTTAACTGTCTTGTATTATAAAAGTCATCCATTTTTTAAAATATCTGCAGATGAATGTTTTAGGATAGGTGTTTACATATGCACAGTCTTTTAGCAATGTTAATATTGTTCTTAGCTGAGCTATTGATATATACATATTATATATACCTATAAATTGGCTTTGGTAATTCTTTTGTTCTGATTCATGAAAACTATCATTTAATGATATTTTCCATTAAAATTATACAGTTCTTTATATTAGAAACGAAGATTTTACCTTTTCTAAAACGACTTATTCATTCTATTCTATTCGGTTGCCAGTGTTGACGCTTTTAATTGAAAGAAACGACGGATACGGGTAATACAGTATTCATTTTCTGAAACTTTTGGGTAAGTGTCGAATCACGTTTATTTTTATAAATATGTAAATACGATGGGTAAAGCCATGTTTGTCGATATAATTATTGACAAACATACCTTTATGTAAGGACATCGCAATGCATAGATTACTATGTATCTACATATTACTATAATGGGCATAGTAATATGTGGATACAACGCAATTGAGATGCAATCTGTACACACTGCTCACGGCCTTTATCCATCATTTATGAAGATGATCGGACAAACAAACTTTTGTGCCCATCCTCTTGGATGTAGTATAAATTACACAGTTATGAAAAGGGAGGCCATATTTTGAACACGTATGGGGCATTTAAAAGGACAACGGACACATTTTTTAAAAAATTTTATTTATTGAGTTAAAATTTTGAATTTTTTTGTGATGTCAACCATATAAGTAGTAAACAAAATCTCATCATAAAATTTCTCAAAAAGTTTTTAAAAAGTTTTAAAATTTTAATTTTTTAATAAAAGTGGGGTAATTTAAAATCTTTATAACTCGAAATATTATTTGTCGAATTTCGAAATTTTTACATTTAATTAAACAGAAATATGTAAGTTTTAATTTTAATTCAGCATTTTTTGAAATATTAATTTTTAAAGAAATTAAAAGTATTTAGATTAAAAATTACAAAAAAAAATTATGTAACTTACATTTTAAAAATCATATTTTCAAAAGTAAATATTTTTTTTCAAGTTTGCTGAATCAAAATTAAAGTAAAATAGTTGGAAAAGACATGTTCCAAGTTTTAATCATTTATCTTTAACGGTTCTTGACTTATAACAATTTAAAGACGAGAAATGGGGGAAAACCCATCATTGAGGAAAACGCACTTATAGGTTTAAACAACGATTGGCTACTATTAGAATGTTGCAAAAAAAATAATAATTTATTCTGTTCTAATTAAGATAAAAACATGATTTAAACGTCATTTTAAGCGTAACAGATCAAAAAAAATTTAATGCAATAAAAAAAATTTCGAAAATTCGAACAATTTTGTGTCCTGGACCCCCTTAAGGGGACAATTGACTTTCAACTTCGTTTTATAAAAATTTTCAATATTTTACTCTATATATAAAGCGAAGTTAATAAATATTGTTTTGCTACATCGAAGACAAATTAGAATTCGCAAATATGTATTTTGTGGAAGAAAAAGACATGTTTTTCAAAAAATTCTTCAAAAATTCTTGAATTTTTCAAAATTTTCCATGCATATTCATTTTCTTCCAATTTCTTCAAAATTTCTCAGGATTGTTGATTGAAGTGTTTGTCACAAAACTTTGCATAATTCTTTAACCTCACAAATATTTTTTCGAAATTTATAGGTTATGAAATAAAGTTAAAACATACAAAAACACAAGAAAACAGCAAGCAGATTTAAAAAAAATAATAATTTATATCTTAAAATTCATACAAAAAAAATTCAGTGCACAATTATGTTTATATATATATGGTATATATAGTAAAACATTTAAGGTTTTCAAATCATATGGAATGCGCATGGAGCATTTCGATAAATGCTAGGTTTTTAAATTTTTTTTTTAAAAACAGGCATTATTCTGCCAAAAAATCCTCGTTTTGAATTCGAAGTATCTTTCAATTTAGTCATAAAGAAAATTAATTATACTCATTCTGTATATAAAGTCAAAAATTTAAAAGTAAAAAATTCGAGCTCAACGGTCCCTTGTTCCCTTAAGGATGTAAAAGAATAACACTCTTTCTAAACTAATAAAAACACAAATATGTTAAAGAACATGGCTTAGATATACGGGACTGTGCAAAATTTGATTTGAAAAATGCCTTTGCAACAATAATCTTACGATTGTGTTACATCTGTGTCATAATAACTGAATCAGCAGCTGCTTCATTCTTGTCAATCATTAGCGCATGGATCTTTACATTTACTTAAAATGGAGGGCATAGTTATTTATTTCTATCTAAGAAGCGTCTTAGGAAATAGTGGACGTTCGTTTTCGCAGTCGTGTAGACAGTTATACCGGGTGGTTATAATTAAACTTCCCCTATAAACGGCATCCTACAGCGCAAACGGGTGAACGGAATGCAACGAAATTTTGTATATGGGCTATACACGAGATGCCCTCACGGAATTTCGAACAAAAAAAAATTAGTTCCAAAATGTCCACCGGAGGGCGCCTTTTCGGGAAAAACACGAAATTTAACACAATAAACGACCAAAACGGAATACAGAAACAATATTAACATTTATTGACTAGTTTCTGATCACCTTGTCATCGAACAACATTAAGTAAAGGTAAAGGAGAAACAAAAACAGCTCAGTTTGCAGAAACAAGAACAGATTAGGAGGAAATTGTACAAGAGGAGCAGTTGTTAATCGTGTCCAGGACGATGTAGGGAAAGCTGCTCCGCGTGACCACCTTCATTCAGCTGCAAAATTTCAAGTCGATGTGTGTTCAACAGCAGATCGTAACTGATCAGTTGTGAGGCTTCGCACATGAAGCGATATGGAGTTCTTTATGTCATTCAACGTCGCAACACCTCCACGATACACCGGACGTTCGCCGGATCTAACTCCGTGCGATTTCTGGTTCTGGGGCTATTTAAAATGTCTGGTCACATGGAGCACCTTTCCCTACATAGCCCTGAGCACGATTAACAACTGCTCCTCTTGTGCAATTTCGTCCTAATCTGTTCTTTTTTCTGCAAACTGAACTGTTTTTGTTTCTCCCTTACCTTTACTTAATGTGGTTCGATGACAAGGTGATCAGAAACTAGTCAATAAATGTTAATATTGTTTCTGTATTCCGTTTTGGTCGTTTATTGTGTTAAATTTCATGCTTTTCCCGAATTGGCGCCTTCTGGTGGACATTTTGGAACTTTTTCGAAATTCCGTGAGCGCATCTCATGTATAGCCTATACACAAAATTTCGTTGCATTCCGTTGACCAGTTTGCGCTGTAGGATGCCGTTTATAGGGGAAGTTTAATTATAACCATCCGTACTTTAAACCTGCAGGGAGTAGGGAGGGTGGGCTCAACTCAGTGTTAATCTAATGAAAAAAAATTGCACTGGTTGTAGACATGGATTTAGATAATTTTTACTCCGTAAAATAGAAAGAAACGCTTTACTCGGGCATCTTCTTCAATTTTTTTAAAGAAATGCAAATAATATTTTTAAATGTGAATTATTCAGAGGAAATGTGGTATACTGTGTTTTGAGAGCACTAACTGTGTTTACTGCGTTTTTCCTTTGTTTGTGGAAATTCCCTAAAACGAAAAAAACAGCAGAGTAGAAAATTCCTTTATCTGTTACGAAGTACAATTTTATGTATATAAGAAAATAAAAAAATCTTAAACTGCAAGCCGACAATCTTTGTAAAAATTTCTTCATACTGAGTGAACTGTCTATCAGCTTAAATATCCCAAGTTGCATATTACATTGTTTAAAGTGATTTCAGACATTGTCCTCCTTTCCAGCTTATAAAAATACGATTTCTTCGATAGATTTTCCAAGCAGCGAAGGAAAATTAACAAAAACAGATAGATGAAATAAAATATGTTAAACCCTGTTTCTTCTTTATTTTAATAGATATTTAGCCATCCCTACTTGGAAATAAATGGATACATAATTAATCGGACCTTACTGTTACATAATTCATCCTATTGAAAGCACTATTCCCAGCCCTTAGCACTTTAAGAAATTGTTAAAATTTCAATTTTGAAAAACCCTCTAATGACATAAGATTTTTTTTTGTAAACGCCACTCGATACACGAGCTTTAAAACAAAACACTTCATTTAACCATAAATTCAGATATAAAACTCCAAAAAAAACTGTAATAGTACCGCTTCATAAATTGATGTAAAAAAAGGTCCCCTGTTCAGTTGTGCTATAAGTCACATGAGCTCATTAGTATTTAAATTATATTGCGTCACTTATTTGAATAATTATCATAAATAGAGCATTTTGGCGAGTCGTTTAAAGTTACATGCGACGTCTCCCTCAATTTACATAAATTAATAACAGATGAGTCTGGTGCAGAGAGTTTTTATGCCAGTTGTTTTACATGGGGCTGAACAAACTCGGGCGAAATATTTAATTCATGTTGGTAAATATTTAAACTTTAGATAGGCGTAATTGAATTTTAAATATCTTTCTACAAGCTATCTGCTGTAAATACATTTCAAATAAATGGATCGTAAATTCCTCATCTGTCTTTCAAAAGGCCAGCGATTTTCCAATAATTTATTATTTATGAAAGATCAGATGTATTTTTTAATAAATTAAACAGTTTTCTATTCGTTTAATAATTCACGGTGGATTTCAAAAATAATTTATTGTCTCTATGCTAGAAACTTAAATATAAATATGAAGTAATTTATTCGCATTTTATGCACGGATATAACCGAAAAACTTATTTCAACGAAGCAGTTCCAATTGAATATAAAAGTTTTCTGTAAAATTGTTTTTTCATAGATTGCTAAATAATAACACGCTTCGAAATGCGAGTGATCAATGAGTGCGTATTTCATTCAATTGTACCAGGTGCGCCCATAAAGTAACCGGACATTTTTTTATAAATAAGAAAAATATGACTCACCTTCAAATAAATTTATCTCCTTCAAAATAATCGCCAAAGGAGTATATACAATTTTTCCAACTTTTCTTCAAGTCATAGAAATACTGTTTACAGGAGTTGGAACTAATCGTTCTCAAAATACGCGTAACATTTGATTTAATATCCGAGATGTTTTCAAATACCTGTCCTTTCATGGATTTTGCATTTTTTGATTACAAAGGACTTATTCACCACGAATTTGTTCCTGAAAATCAAACAATTGATCAGTATTTTTACAAGGAGGTGCTTTTTCGATCAAGAAACAGGATAAGGCGAGTTAGGAAGAAACTGTTTGATTCTGGGCAATGGTTTCATTTACACGATATTGCTAGGCCCCGTACAGCAATTTCTGTGCAACAATATCTTGCTAAGCATTCAATTACAATGATAAATCACCCACACTATTCTCCCGACTTATCGCCAGCTGATTTTTTCCTTTTCCGAAGCTTAAGATGGCCATGACAGGACAGAGATTTGAAAACGTCTTAGATATTAAATCAAACTTTACGCGTATTTTGCGAGCGGTTACTTCCAACGCCTATAAACAGTGTTTCTATGACTTGAAGAAACGTTGCAAAAATTGTATAAACTTCTTTGGCGATTATTTTGAAGGAGATAAATTTATTTAAAGGTGAGTAATATTTTTCTTATTTAAAAAAAATGCCCTGTTACTTCATGGGCGCACCTTGTATGTATAGATGGGTTTCCGAAAGTGTACGCTAATGAAACAGCCTTTCATATTATTAAATTTTAGATTTAATACATTCGAAAATATAAAAGATTGCATATTAATTGGGAATTTTCCATCGTTAAACACAGGAAAAGAGCCTCTAGACAAATGATAGTGTGATGACCGTGACAGCAATCTATATATATAACACGCGTAGGTATGCGGTACAAAAATCGACGATATTTCTACACTCCGAATGGCAACGGCTGCCACTACCAGATGTAAACATTAGCGGCCGTCCGCAATTTGCAAACGCATGTCAACATCGATTTAAACACTGAAATCAGGAATTATCGAAAGCGCGCTGCACGATCAAGTGAAAATTGGGAACAGTCTCAAGAAAGAAAGCGAAGAAATAATTCATTAAGAGAGAGACGTGAAAGAGAGAGCATAAATGATCGCGAGGTTAGGCTTAACCGTCGCCGGCATAGCAATCAACAAACAGTAATAGTTACTTTTCTATACTTTTTTCAGTACTTGCCGAATTTTTACTCCCTTTTATAAGTGAAGAAATTTTCTCAATTTATTATTTGATATCATTAAGTATAGATATCTGAATTTTGAACATTAATACATGCGATGTAATCAACACTATATTTTAAATATTTCTCCGACAATTTCTTATTTGTTGTAATGATAAAGTATAGATATCTTAATTTTGAAAAATAGTACATACGCATAGGGGTGTAATTTTTAAAATCATTGATGTTGTGTTTCTCAGTCTTATCTTTAACTCTTTTCTGAGGTAATGGAAATTCACATTTTTTGATCACGATGTTCTAGAATCAGCCTTATAGAGAATACCCCTTAACGACGTATATTTATGATGACAGGCAATGGTAACATTCCTTACATATGTTACCTTCAGTTGCGTTGTTTTGCAAAAGAAAATATAATGCAGCGGCTAGTACTATAATAAAAAAGCAAATACTAGTTTAAAAAAACAGTAAAACAAAACATAATCTTTTCTGTTTAAAAAAAATATCTGTGTAACGGCCTTGTATAAACGCATTTTTTATACTCTATGTAGCAAAACATTTTATTTTCAAAACTTAATGCTTAAAAAAATGATAAAAAATAAGAAATCAAATTGGGAGAAAAAAATTAGAAGCGAATGATGAAAGGAAAAACTGATGAGTATATCATTAATTAAAAATTTTTACTTAAAAGACCGTTTTTCCCGAATGGAAATTATTTATTATTAAAAGATAAGATATTGAGAATATGTAGTTATCTCATACACTTTGGATACCCTTTTTAATGCAGTTCTTTTGCCTACCAATTCCGTTGTTGAGCCACAGATGGCGATTTCAGTTCCTACTTTATTATTAATGACAGATGAAATAGGAGTGATTTTTTTTAGTTGTGGTTAATACCGTGTTAAATGGTTGTAGTTCCAAGTGGAATGATTACTGCCAAAATCAACAGACAGCGTTGCCAAAATAAAAACAGCAATAAATTAATTAGTTCAAATTTATAGTTCTCTACAAATATTCGATTGGAATGAATATTTGACATTTGGGCTTTATCATAAATTTATTAATAATGGTATTTTAATTACCTAATACATTTTACAAGGTGCGCTCATAAAGGAAACGGGCAATTTTTTTATAAATAAGAAAAATATTTCTCACCTTCAAATAAATTTATCTTCCTTAAAATAATCGCCAAAGGAGTCAATACAATTTTTCCAACGTTTCTCCAAGTCATCGAAACATAGGCGTCGGAACTTACCGTTCACAAAATACGCGTAAACTTTGATTTAATATCCGAGACGCTTTCAAACCTCTGTCCTTTCGTGGCCGACTTAAGCTTCGGAAAAAGGAAAAAATCAGCTGGCGATAAATCGGGAGAATATGGTGGGTGATTTATCACTGTAATTGAATGCTTAGCAAGATACTGTTGTACGGAAATTGCTGTATGGAGCCTAGCATTTTCGTGTAAAAGAAATCATTTCCCAGAATCAAACAGTTCCTTCCTAACTCGCCTTATCCTGTTTCTTAATCGAAAAAGCACATCCTTGAAAAAATACTGATTAATTGTTTGATTTTCAGGAACAAATTCATGGTGAATAAGTCCTTTGTAATCAAAAAATTCAAAATCTATGAAAGGACAGGTATTTGAAAACGTCTCGGATATTAAATTAAATGTTACTCGTATTTTGCGAACGGTTAGTTCCAACGCCTATAAACAGTGTTTCGCTGACTTTGAGAAACGTTGGAAAAATTGTATTGACTCCTTTGGCGATTATTTTGAAGGAGATAAATTAATTTGAAGGTGAGTGATATTTTTCTTATTTATAAAAAATTGTCTGGTTACTTTATGGGCGCAGCTTGTATTTTAGAGGCAAAATTGTCATCGGCAAATAATTTCCTTTATCTAAAAGGTACGGGCAGAAACTCTTTTATCGACGCTAATACTTAAAAATCCTATCGGTGTTTTTCTCTAGTACGACAGCTCTCGTAACAAAAGTAAAATCTTATGTATGTCATTCTAGTAAGCATAAAATGAAAATCTCCTAAATCTCAGCTGATAATGAAAGCTTGTTTCTTATTGCCACTTGACCGACAGCAACAGATCGGATCGATTCTCGGGGGCTATGGGCGATGAAAGAGCGGCTCCTGTTTGGACTTGCACCACAAGGGTGGAAGTCAGACTTGGCCAAAGGACAAGTCCCGTCAGTCAGGGGCGGCTCCAACCCAGAGTTTTTTTTGGGGGGCAATGTCAGGAGGGCAACTTTTTTTTGGGGTGGGTCAATATATATAAATAAATAAATAAATAAATATATATATATATATATATATATATATATATATATATATATATATACTTTTATATATATATACGCACATACATATATACATACGTATATATATATATATACATACATATATATATACATGCATATATATATACATACATACATATATACATACATATATATATATATTCATATATATATATATATATATATATATATATATATATACAGTCGAACCTCCATATATCGAAGTAGCAAAGTGCCGGAAGAAAATTCGATATATAGAAATTTCGATATATAGAATTGATGATAGTTTTATAATAATTCTCCTAAAACATTAAATGTAGTAAAGGGCCTGTCCTGACTTTATTTGGTTTGGACGTGAATTCGTATTTTATTTGTGGTAGTACATTTTATGTTATCAAAAGGGGTAGTTGGGTGCGTTGTGTTTAGGTATTTGGTTGAATAGCACTCCCAGTTCTGGACATTATTGGCCTACGAACAAATTATAAAATCTTAACCTACAAACTTTCCTCAAAATATACAGAAATCAACTCAATGACGAAAGCAAGTTTTCTTTAACACAAAAATTATAGTTTATTTACAATTTACATATTATTTACAGTTAATTTTTAAAAAATCGTTTATGTTCATATCATCATTCTTTACATTTAATCATTTACCTACTACTTTACGAGGTGCAGGGAGCATACGGAAAAACTACTCATACACAAGTATTTATGTATGACCCTAACTTTCCTTTTCCGCACTCAAGAATTAAATTTTAAATGACCAGGGACTGAATGTATCAAAAATTATATTTTCACTCACTCTATTTCGCCGGGGCAGGATAATCATCGAAACAGCAGGGTTGCGGTTCTCTCCCTCCGAATCGCACGTTTACTTCCTGGAATGTCAGCTTGCTGTTGTCTGGAAATTGGGGGGTCTTGCTTCACAGGAACGTCACTGCTTCTTCCTTATGCCTTCCGTATTTGGTCTTCGGAGTACGGTGAAGTCTAGCCGCTCTCTTCTGGATCCGGTGCTCGATATTTTCTTGGATCCTGCGAGTAAGGTCCGGTAACTATGTCGACCGGTTGTCCTTCTGCCTCGCAAGTCTGGTCCCCTCCAACTAGGAACGTAGGATCGAGCCAACTCGCCCCGACCAAAACTCTAACGCTTCTCACTCTTGACTCCTTTTGTTACCTCATCTTCTACTCCGCCGATGGCCCCCCACATCGATCACTTACGCCGCTCTCATATATTCAGTACAAAAGGGCATTCTAATTTAACGTCGCAACCGGCGCCTAACTTGCTATCTTAGTCTACCATCTTCGAGACCTCCCATGTAGACCGCACACCTACCTCCTATCCGAAATCAATGTAATGAAGCAAGCCTTTGATTTTAAATTCTTTCTACATTTAATTTTCTTCTTCTTAAAATTGAAGGCGCATCATTACATTAAAATTAAAGCTAATTTTCGTACACGAAACTCCATTTGTAATTTATATGCGAATCACATTAAATGAAAGTTAATAACTAAAAAATGAATTAATATGAAAGATGTATTGTGTACTATATACCTTTAAAAAAACGAATAATCCAGACAGTGGTTACAGTGATCACAGTTACATTCTTTAAAAAAAAAAACTACGAATATCTTGCCGAACAGCCAGTTTTGCGAAAAGTTCACCAAAGAAATGTTCGCATTTATTCAGTCCACTAAAAACTTCATAAGGGACATTTTCCTCTAATTGAAGTCCACGACGTATTGTTTCAAACGCCAAAAATTGGGAGATTTTATTCTAAAGTGAAATAAAATTTCCCAATATGTCAAAATTTCGATAGATAGCGATTTTTTCGATATATAGAAACAGTTTTTCTATGTAATGAACATGGGGATTTGCTAAGAGTTCGATATATAGAAAATTTCGATATGGGGAAGTTCGATATATGGAGTTTCGACTGTATATACATACATATATACATACATATATATATACCTATATATATATATATATATATATATATATATATATATATATATATATATATATATATATATATACATACATATATATATAAACATACATATATATATATATATATATATACATACATACATATATAACAAACATCGTCTCATTTTAAATTTAAATTCATTTAGTATTCGGTCTACGATTATATAATTTTAGGCTATTGAAACAAAAAAAACCGGGCTTTTTTGGGAGGGGCAATTGCCCCTATTCCACCCCCCTCTTGGATCCTCCAAAGCCCGTCATTTTGAACCGAGTCAAGTGACGAGACCAGAACATTTGACCTCGCAACTCCAGAGGTAATTTGGAGAACTTGGAGGAGATTGCAGCCACGACAGATTTTACATGCACAACCGCCATTAGTGTACACGTCAGTGGATTACGTCAGCGACGAGCATTGAACCAGCGACTTTCAGATCACTAGCCCGCTGCCCTTGCCTACTGAGCCACTCCGTCTTTAAGTCTGTTTAAGCCGTCGTTGAAATGATGCAACCTTTTTATTGCTATATTTCAGAGGTCAGTCATTTATACTATTCTAAAACTGCTTTACCTTGATTCGTATGATCATCGGATGATTACACATTGAATAAACTATATTTAAAGACCGGAAGTATTGTCTTTAAGCATTTTTGCATTTTCTAGAAAACTTATTTTCCAGTTAGTACAGTAGGCCAGTTGAATTCGGAAATAATTCAAACAAAGGTGGAAACTTTTTAATCACTTTATTTTAGGTCAAATAGGAGTTTTCCCCCTCCTACGAGGCGAGCGCTTGTGGTTAGGTGAAAGGGCATCCGCTACGTTCATGGTGACCAGTAACTGCCAAGTTGCGATATAGTACGATTTGTGTCCACTGTTGTTCCGTGTTTTTCATTTTGTTTGCGTTATTATTTGATTTCACTAATGCCAGACCTTTGTCCAGTTTATGCAGAAACATTTGAAGAAGGTGATACAATATTTGTGAAAGAAAGAGGGGTTAAAACATTAATAGAATACAGTAAAAAGAGAGGTGAAGGTAAGCATAATGTTTTTAAAAACTGTACGACTGTCAAAATTCATGTTAAGGCTTACACAAGAGAAAATCCATTGTTGCCGCAGCAAAAGCAAGTATTAGTGGTGCTGGTGCTCGACGATCTAAAATACCAACATTCAATTTCCAAAAGGACTGTTTCTAGTGTGCTGAGAATGCATCAGAAGATTTTCAGAAAAAATAAATAAGAAAATCAAAAGCAAAACGTGACCGAGTAAGTCTTGTTACAACCTCTGAATTATTAAAAGATTTCAAAGGACCTAATCCGTCTGAAAAAAACTCTCAAGAGAAGATTGATGGAAAAATATGGCGATGACAGCAGGATTATTACAGCAGGATACAATAAACAACCCATTATATGTTTTCGTAACACTAGTTATAAAATTTTGAGTGCAAGTTGGTATGGATCTCGAAAGAATTATGAACAAGAAGAGCATTGTTAAACTTTATGCAGATATAATAAGGGAATACATAAGATCCAAGGTGTACGACATGGATATGTACCCTGATCAACAAAATTTTTTGGAGAATGCTGAGCAGCATATTCCTGAATCATTGCAGTATCTTCTAAATTCAATTATCAGGAAAAGTAAACATGGAAAAGAAAATAGAAAATGGAAAACCAAAGTAATTGCAATTTCAGACTCAATAATTTCTTAAATAAGGCCAAGAACCTTTTATTTCTTCTACCTTTATTTCTTACTTTATTTCTTATACTACCTTTTATTTCTTCAATACAAGTAGGTATTGGCGCACTTTTATCAAGGAAATATGGTTCTAAAGATTTAATATGTTTAGCTGATGCACTGGGCTTTTGCTGTTCTTACGATGAAGTCAGAATGTTTGGAATGTCTTGTCTACAGCATCCAAGAAGCAGTGCATCCTTGTCCCAATTTGTTTATGATAAAGCAGATATCAATGTAGATACTTTAAATGGATCAAACACATTTCACGCAATGGGTAGAATTCAGTTCTCCTCTTTCTTCACAAGGCCCAATCGCAAGAGTGGGAGTGATGCCAAGCGTTGGAATTGTAGGGAAATCTGGTGCCATCCCATTGTTACCTCTTCAGAGGAGAACAACACTGAGTAGCATCAGTATTGAAGACCTTGGTGAAATCAATTATGCAGTTCAAGTTTTGCCAAGGGATTTAATGTGGATTTATAAAAAATGGCAATGCGATGAGACCCTAGGTTGGAATGTCTTTATGGAAGACATTACGTGTACAAAACAGTACTGTAAATTGGAAATTATGTTTCTTCCTTTCATCAGTTCTCCTACCTCAAACTATGACACCTTGTGCAGTGCTCTTGTTAGTGCAGCTAATGAATGTAAAGATATAGAACAGAAATATACGTAGAGCAGAGCCATTGTTTTATGACCATCAATCAGTCCCTTTACTGGTCCCCTTTCTCGGGAAATCATTTCCTCAAGTTCCGTAGAATCTGAGCTTGGGTCCCTAACTGTCCGTTTGGGGGGCTTTCATCTACTAATATCCTTCATGGAGGCAGTATGGTAAATAATGTACGGCAGTGGGTTGCAGGACTTATTGAGCATTGCCTATGCTCGGGCATCAATTCAGAAACTGATGACGGGTCATGCAAATTCGAGAGCTGTTAGGGCTCCCATGATGTACCACTTGGCAATTGCAAAGATCGTTCTTTTGAAGATTGAGATTTAAGATGAAGAGCGACATGCCATCAGTGACGTAGACTGTTCTCTTTCTGAATCAGATACTGCTGTACAAAGTATTGTGCAGAAGTTTACTCAGAAATTTGGAGAGCTGGAAAATAATGGATCCATCGCAAAACTATGGGTGCAATATTTTCCAATGGACATTATTCCAATATTAAGTCGAAACACGCCTATAAACAGTGTTTCGATGATTTGAAGAAACGTTGGAAAAATTGTATAGACTCCTTTGGCGATTATTTTGAAGGAGATAAATTCATTTGAAGGTGAGTCATATTTTTCTTATTTATAAAAAATTGTCCGGTTACTTTATGGGTGCACCTTGAATGTGATTTAAGCCTTTCCATTATAAATAGGTATTAAGATAGGGTGGTCATCCAGTTTATTAGGATATTCAGGACCGAATGCTGGTGTTGGAAACGCATATTTATGTTCTCGAAATTTACAATATCGTGTTGATTGTACCACTGTTGGCTAGAGCTAGAGCTACAAATTGACCCAAATCCAAATTAAAATTACAGATATCATTTCTATAATTTATCATTTAATTTTAGTATAATCTGTTGAACCCAACCTGTTGAGATAGTAGATATTGGGTAGAAAATGCGGAGTTGGAAGATGCTTATCCATGCTATCCGGAACTATTAATTTTATCTGCCATGGGGACTTTCCGCGTTCCAATTTCGACTTGCTATTTGTAGAGCGTTTTCGTCAGCTTAACAAGACTTGGCGAAATAGAAAGAAAGTGAGACGAGCAGGCCGGTGGCAGTGGGGGAAAAGAAACTGGCGAGACAAACAGAGCAAGGAAACCCCACTCTACTGCGCGGACAGGAACAGCTTGTGGTGGCTGATGAAGCACAATAACGATCCACAAAATGTTGAAGTTGAATCCACAGATAAGCTATGGAAATGCTACCGATAATTTTAGTTCGGAATGGTACGTTTAAGTCGAGTTCTAGCTTTAGCTGAAGTTGAAATACAATCCTGTTAATTTCAATCGGATGATGATGCGTGTAAAATATCAGTGTTTAGTCGTAAATATCGTAGTAAACTGGCTATTTTAAGTCATAAGTGTAGTGGAAACAACCCTGGGCTTGAATCGAATGAAAATGAAACATGATGAACCACTCATGTGGAGATGAATGTAGAGATGAATCCACAATTGCTATACAGTTCAAGTTATTTTACAATATATACTAATTTGGAAACGTATAAACTTGTTAAAAAGATTCATCTAAACATGTCTGCTTATTTTTTCGCGTTTCAGCATATACTTTTTACTGCCGGGGTTGTTACATCAGAACAAACCCCGTAGGCATTCAACGTCGATAAAAGAGTTTATGCCTATAAATATTCTATAAAATAATTAGCTATATGAAGTTATTTGTGTCTAAACATTGTATCTCTAAAATAAAAATATATCAGAAATTTGAAATACCATTTTTAATAAGTGACTCGGATTTTGTTGAAAAGGTCTCCTGATGAAAGGTCCTTAAGGAAGAAGTACTATCTTTCCAAGAGTTGCATGTTTTATAGGATAACAATCATATTTTCGACCTTTGCTATCTCTTTCACGTGTTTATGCTATCCTATCTAGTTTTAATTATTAGGAGCTACTGTATTTATATCAATATATGACGAAGGAAAATAAACTTTGTTTTCCTTCGGTGTAAATAAAAAGTTTGCCTCACGTTTTTCTCCAGTTTTTTTTAACAAATATTTCCAAAATGAGTATATACTAAACGGGATGTAGGACACATAATGCTTTTAATTTAGTATCTCACATTTAATTAATTACACCTGTGTCACATGTGAAATGTGAAACACTGTTCATACGGAATCCTGTTCAAATACGTTTTTTGTGCGCTTTTATTTTCAATGTCATACATTTGTAATTAGTTACTCAATAGTGTTAATGAACGTTTCTTGCTGTACAATCTGTTTCTTCTTGAGTAAATAAAATATATCATCCATTGGTCACCGAAAAGAAAAAAAATCGTTTGTTTACACCCGTTGAAAATTCAAGAAATCCTATCATGAGTACCTTAAATTTGCAATCACCGTAACTATATCCATAGGAGGAATATGAATCCAATACCCATTAAAATATTAAAGGTGTATGTTTTAACTATTGTATACATATAATATATTGTATACATATATTGTATACAGATAATTCATGATTTTTAAAGACCTTTTGGAACGAAGTTCTTTTACGCGGCTTACAGTAGAGTGAACTGGCAGGAATCATCACGTAACGAAAAAATGTTATGCCCCCTTAAGAGCTTTCTCTCAAGGACTCTGTGGCTGAATGGTTATCGCATCGGACTGCGGACCTCTGCAGCGGAGCATAGGACTGCAGAGGTCCCCGGTTCAAATCCCCGCACAAACGCTACTGACAATTTTAAAACCCTTCACTGCACACTGTATCAAATTTGATACATAAGTTATTTTCCCCTTTATATTCAAAAGCAATATTTTTTATCCACTTGTGCACCTTGTATTAATTTTGAAACATCATAGCAAAGCTTTTAATCACTGTTAGTTACATTTTCGTAGTATAGATGGCAGCAGGAATACAACTGCGATCTCAGTAAAAGATAGCCGTTCAATTCATACCAAACCTGCCTTAGTATTTGCTATATTTTCAGTATTTTAAAGTCAGTTTACATCTTTGAAAGTTTTATAAATATATTTTAGAGGTACGTAGCTTTTACAATTATTAATAAAATACTTCATTATTCTTTTATAAAAAATTCAAGTATGATTTCAATTTTATGTATAAAAAATGATACATGTTGTGCTTACGCCATTTTTTAAGGAAATGGCGGGAAGAAAGTTTTTAAAAAGAAAGAAATTGAGGAACTTATGAAGAGATCGTGGAGTTATCATAGTGAAGATGGATCTGATTCAGAAAGCGATGGCAGCACAGGTGATCCTAATTATAAACCAAACAAAGTTTGTGATGAAATTTTTGATGGTAGTAGTGATTCGGAAGATGAGGTATCATTACTTGATAATAGCGATGTTCTTGGTCTGCCTAATGGTGAGAACATGCCAAAAACTATTAGAAATAATACAGGGAGAACAAAGCCTGCAATCAACTGGAACAAAACTAATTTACTTCTAAATGATGATCAAATTTTATTCCGAGGTGACGAGAATCTCGCTCTTGAAATTATGAATTTAAACACAAGTCTAAATTTTTTAGGTTATCTTTTTACAGAAGATTTGATTGAGCATATAGTTCAAGAAACAAATTTTTTCAGTGTGCCAAAAAAACCCAGAAAAGTGTGTCAATGTACCGAATTTAGAAATTAAACAATACATTGGGATTTGTATAATGATGTCTATTGTACATGTACCAAAACTAGGGCATATTGGTCATCTGCCATAGGCAATGATGTAATAAAAGAATGAATTTCATTAATACGCTTTGAAAAGATAAGAGAATTTCTACATTTTAATGACAACAGTAAACAACCACCACATGATGAGCCTCAGCATGATCGTTTATATAAACTTCGACCAGTTGTAAATGCTTTACTTGAAAGATTTTATACCGTCCCTATGGAATCACGTCTTTCTGTTTAAACTTATTTATTGTTCGTTATTGTTTTAATTCACACGGGATTTATATTGTGTCATTAATTTATTTTTGTTGGTGATTAAATAATAAAATTAATCCGATTAAAAATTATGCTAGGTAACACCTAAATCAAAGTAATTAATTTATATATTGAAATTTTTAATTTTAATAAAATGGAGAGAGAGAGTTGGTTGAATAAAAGAGGGCTGCGCTTTTTTTCGTGACAAAAATACACTAATATAATCAAAAGAAATCTACTTGTTAAATCACGTTTAGAGTTGAAAAAATAACGTAAGGAAATTCGCTCCTGACGGGGTTCCCCCGACCGCACAAATTTTTTTTCTCTTGAAATCTAGAAAATGATCATTCGTAACTTCTTCAAAGCGACATTTACATCTAATGTTCCCCATTCTAAAGAATTATAATTATAAGTTCAAATAAACTGTCTGGTTCCAATTTTTATCGTAGATTTCAAGAATTAAATTTATTGTTTTCCGCAAATTTCTCTTTCTATAAATGGAGGATAATATTATCGATTTCTTGCAAACTTTAGTGACAAAGAGTAGGCTAAAATGAGTGGGAGTGCATGTTATGTTGGACATTACTTCACACCGCATTGTGCAAATGACAAATTTAAAAAAAAAAACTTTATTTGATAAATGATAAAGGATGTTGTTGTCTCCATATATATTTTTTAAATCTCTAAATTAGCTTGCTTTATAAATGAAGTACTAAATATCCCGAGAAACTCTTTCTTTGACTATCAATTTTTTTAATTTCCCTTTAATTAAATTTTAAAATATGAGGCTTTAAAATATCCAGTGAAAGAAGTCTGCAACCCCCATTATTAAAAATATAATCATGCAAAATAAAATTGATATAAATTCAAAACTAATTTTTTAAATCATTATCGTTGTTTTTCTGATTTAGAATCCAACCTCCTCTGCTAAAAATTCGAATTAGAATAATTTTATTTTCCGCGTTTGATCAGGAAACGAAAGCGAAATATAAATCAACAGAGACAGTACAAAGTTTACGAGATATCTTGGACTGAATGTATTTCTTTCTACGGATTATTTGCAAGTCTAATGTAATTTCTAACGACGATGAAAAGGGTTTCGGTTCCGGAGGTCATTATCTTTCCACTTAAGTTGGGGTTTTTTTTAGTTTAAGGAAAGTGGAAAATTAAAAATTAAATGGCATTTTGATAAGATCGTCTTCAATTTGTACTTTAAATCATAATCTGAAAAGAAAATTGTAATTACAATTGTTCAGCTCCAACAATTGTAATTTGAATTGTTGGAGCTGAATAGAACATATGTAACATTTAAAACGCATTTTTTGTTTTGCTACTGTCTTACTTAGAGGCATATGGAAAAGGGGGGGTGTATTATTCAACTCGTGCGAGTTTATTATTTAAGATTCTTATAGGTATGTTTAAGACTACAAAGCAGCAATGATCCTGGGCCAATTCATTACATGTGGTAGAAACTACACTGCTGGCCACCCAAATTGCAACACCAAGAAAGACAAGAGATATCACAACAAAATTTATTTTGTAGATAACATGTTGAACAAGTATCAAATGATTAAATTTATAGACTTCTGTAAAGTGTGGTTCCTGCCAAAATCAGTAGCCAGAGTAGCCGCCATTGTTGGAGATCACCGCTGCCACACGCCTCGGCATCGATTCAAAGAGACTTTGGATGAGTTCTTGGGGTACAGCAGACCAAGCAGCTTCCACACGTTGCCAAAGTTGATCTGCTGTCGCAGCTGGGGATGGAATCTGGGTCAATCGTAGAGCAACCATGGACCACATGTTTTCTATCGGCGAAAGATCCGGAGAGCGAGGCGGCCAGGGAAGCAATTCAATCTGGCGATTGACGAAGAACCGTTGGACGATGCGTGCCACGTGTGGTCGCGCATTATCCTGTTGAAATATGGCTGTGGGCAAGCCCTGAAGGTAAGGAAGGACAACTGGCTCCAACACCTCGGAGATGTAGCGCTGGCTGTTTAAAGTACCGGCAATGCGTACTAGAGGTGTGCGAGAGTGATATCCAATACCGCCCCATACCATAATACCCGGTGCAGGACCAGTGTGGCGGTGCATAACGCAGCTGTTCAGCATTCTCTCTTCACGGTGTCTCCAGACTCGAATGCGACCATCGTGGTGTTACAGACAGAAGCGTGACTCGTCAGTAAAGACAATTTCATTCCATTCTGCCGTCCACATCCTTCTGTCATCGCACCATTGGTGGCGGAGACGTCTGTGGTTCTGCGTCAAGGGTAGACAAAGCAATGGACGTCTTGCGGACAGACCACTCTGCTGTAAACGGCGTCGAATGGTACGCGCAGACACTGGATGATGCGTTACAGACTGCATGTGCTGTGCTATGGTTCGTGATGTGACTGAGCGATCCGTTACTGCCATGCGCACAATTTGCCTGTCATCACGTGAAGTGGTGCGCTGAGGTGGATGCGATCGAACACGCCGGTCCGTCGTACCCTCCTGCATCCAACGATCACATATCCGCATTACAGTTGTTTGGTTTCGTCCAACACGACTACCGATTTACCTGAAAGATAATCAACAATCTCGGTAGGCCACTATTCTTCCTCTGTCGAACTGGGATACTTGATCAAAAGCTGATAGCTGTTTTCAACGAGGCATAATTGATCGTTTTTTTAAAAAAACCACAAGACAATTGCCGAAATTTGAAATCGTCGAAATCTCCAAGCCTTAAATAGCGCTTTGATGTGGCTCCACAGGCACGCGTGATGTGCGTCTGCGCTGAAATTCTAATCATTTGCATATCTCACCTCCGCTAATGCATGTTGTAAATTTCATGTTATTTGTATGTTTCCTTCAGGGTGTTGAATTTACAGTGGCCAGCAGTGTATAAAGGGACTAGTTCTATATAACGTCCGTCAAAAATGACGAAATGTTGATCAGCGTATCAAGAGGGGATTCATCATTTTCCTCGGCCATTGCTGAAAACTGTACTTAAACAGCAGTAAACAACAAAACAAAACTAAGCTAATTCAAAACTAAATCAAAACTGTTTCAAAAGTGAATGACTCACCACACAGCAGGCATTGATGAAAACGATACTTAAACGGCAGTAAACAACAATAAAATAAAACAAAAATAAAACGTGAAACACAATTTAATTGATATTGAAATTAAACATTAAAAATGTAGTTATTTAAAGGGAATATGAAAAACCATGGAGTAAAATGAATTCGAAATCCAAGTGAATGACTCAATCGAATAAATGATTCTTTTCAATGGATATTTTAATTTGAAGATATTTCAAAAACTAAACGGTTTTGAGCTAGGGTGTTCACTTGAAATTTTCATATTTTTTAAAGGGCTTTAAAAATTTGTAACTTTTGTGGTATTATTTTTCAAGAAAAATTTCAGAAAATGTCGTCGCAATGCTAAGATGTTTCCGACTTGGTCCGTCCCGGAATGGTTACTACACTTTTTCTACTCTAGGCTTTTATATAAGTAAAGATTCCCACCCGATGTGCCATGGCACTTCATGTTGCCGTGACATAGGCCAATGGTGCCGTGTGGGGGTGGGGACAAAATTTATCAGTAGGGCCCACTTTCTCACGGGGTAGTGACATTATTTATAACGTAAAAGGAGCTATGAAGAACATGTTATAAAACATGAACCGGAAATAGAAGGTAACTGAGGCAGATAAGAAGAAATGATCAAGAATAATAAATAAAGAATGATTGCAGAAAGTGAAGGGGAGCTGAAGTTTATGGATGAAGGAAGGGGAGCACACATAGGAGAACACTCCGGGCCTCAAGTCATAAAGTCCATGTACGTGAATAAAAGTAAAAGTAAGGATAGAAATAGAGGATAGGCCCCGTAGCGAGGAGTGAACAGAGAGATAATTAAAACCACGAGCGAATGGGGAAACGAGGAAGTTGGAAGAGGCTACCAATGGAATTCCCAGTGGGAGGGAACTTGGTAAAGAGAAGAAGAATATATAAGAAAGAAAAGATGTGATAGACATACTTGACTTCCTTTTCATGATAATGCTGATTGACTCTTGAAGTAGATGTGTCAGACTCGCGTCCGACATTTTTAATTGGGACTGAATTAAGGTGAACGTCAGGACCATCAATAAGCTCAAAAGAACACAAACAGGTGATGAAGTGGAATTCACCTTTGAAAATGACCAATAATAGGTGATGCGGACACATCATTTAGAATGATTAACGAAGGCGGTTAGCGGTATCCAATAAAGCGAAAGCCGAAGGCGTAGGTGGCCCACGTACAAAGGAAACCGGAAGACGGGGGTCCGAGGTGTGAAAAGGTCTAGATGGTTCCAGAAAGACAGAGCGAAAAATGGATAAGTAGAGATGACGGTGACTAAAAGAGTAGACTGAACTTAGACTTTTGGCAAAAACGATACGAGCGAGGGGCAGAATGAAGAGACAGGGTCACTATATCGACACTGATTTATGAACTCCGCGCCCCTTAGTCGGTGTATGATGGTTCTAAGGAACGGAACGAATGTATATATTAACCGATGTAAATAGTGCATAATAAACAAGATGTAAATAAGAGCCATTTCTCCAGTTATGCATAAGCCTACGAGACATTTATTTTACGGATCACGACGACCAGGTTAACAAGATGTCTCGTCGGAATGCGAACGACATGACAGAACCAGTGAATATTCAGAGTCTCTTTTAGAATTGAGCGTATGCAGGAAGGTGTGGAGTTTCGATCGACTTCTCACTGATATTGAGATGATGATAAGCAAAAAAACTGAGTTTCCCCGATGTTGATTGAAAAATGGACAGAAAGTAGATTGCCCAGAGCGCAGAAAAGCACATACTTTTATTTGTGAAAGTAGACTCCGGTGATCACTGAAATGAATAGCGAGTTTGAAAGCAATAACCAGCATTACCAAACGTGCCTAGCTCGCAATGAATCATGAACCACTGGAATGAATGCGCTACCCGAGCCCGCCGGAACTTAGTCAATTGATCATCTAGACCAGGGGTTCTTAAACTTATGTAGTCCAAGGACCCCCTCTTGAACAACATTTCTCTTTGCGGACCCCATCCCAACTCTAGGCATTTTAAGTCGTTTTTGAGACTTCATTTCTGGCTCAATAATCTCATGGGCATTACTTTATAATAAATATTGGTAAAAATATATCGCTGGTTATTTTAATAAATGGTCTTGAACATTTATAGAGATGAACATTTTTCTTAGGACATAGAATAAAAAACATAAAATGAAAAAAAACAGTAGTAAAAACCGTTTAAACCGTAATTAAACAGTTTCAAAATTGCAAATCATAATACATTAAACTCATACAAACATTTCTTGGTCAAATATTGGTCAAAATAGATCTGTCTTATCATAATTTGTTTTCTGTAAATGATTTTTACTTAATGTGATGGTTTGCAGTGGTTCTCTTGAAACCAGAACCGCAATGTCAGGCTCTATGTTGGAAAGTTTTATTCTGAGGTCCGCTTCTAGATTGAGTTTGTTTCTGCAATTTGATTTCATACATATAACAGTACCGAAAAAGCCTGTATACATAAATATGTTGTGCAGAACAGAATCAAATGTTGGAGTTCTTCATTTGAAAATGCAGGGTAATCAGATCTGAGAAATAACCAAAATTTTGTGAGTTCAGTTTTGTTGAATTGTTTCAAAGACGTATCGCATGATAATTCCACGATAATACATTGTTCAAGTATAGATTGTTAATGTCAAAATTGTTCGCGGACCCTTGGTAAATGGCTACGCGGACCACAGTTTAAGAATGTATGATCTAGACTGACATCAACCCGAAGCCAGGCCGTCGAAATCTGTCTAATAGTGCCAAATGTCCAGCAGTGCCGAACATCCACATCAAACGAAAATACTGTCACTCTGTATTTACCAACCTGTCAACTGCAAATGATCTGTTTGTCGAATTTGAGACACGAAGAAAAATAAAGAATCAATCAAGTATAACGAAGGCCAGTGTAGTAATGAATTATCGTATCAATATCCTACTGCATAAATCTTTTAATGAAGTATTTAATATTGATATACTGAATTTAATAAGTAAATGATAATTACGTTGAGATAAGTGTATATTATGTGTGTGTCAATTGTGATCATTATTATGTGTGTCGTAAATAAATCGATATATTATTGATCCAAAGAGTAATTATTGTCGTCCTAAGACATTTCAAATAAATATTTCAGATTGTGACCCGAACCGCGAGGGTGAAAGATCTGGCCACAACATCAATAGAACACAAAACTCTTTGTAAGCGATTTCGGTTGTAGTGTACT
Organism: Dolomedes plantarius; assembly: GCA_907164885.2. Classification (NCBI taxonomy): domain Eukaryota; kingdom Metazoa; phylum Arthropoda; class Arachnida; order Araneae; family Dolomedidae; genus Dolomedes; species Dolomedes plantarius. The sequence continues at coordinate 160,230,037 of OU015500.1, forward strand.
GAATCCCATGGCCATTTTTGAATTTTAATCTTTCAATAAATGAATGAAATCAGCAATGGATTTATTTTAACATGTCCCTGAAATATGAAATATATTTCAAATATTAAATTGCACTTTAATTTAATATTTGAAAAAACTAAAATCCCATCAAGTTTCGAATCTCATTCCCCTAGGGTGCAGCAAAAACAAAAAGGTTGCAAATCCCTGGTAAGCGCAGTGATTGATATACTATCACTGTGGTGCAAGATTAAATATTTTAATCATACAGTGCCTTTATCTATATATATAAAACAGTTCCGTAACTGACTCACTGACATATAACGCACAGACCAAACCGCTGGACCTAAAGGGCTGAAATTTTGCACGGCGATTCTTCTTATTGTGCACTAAGAAAGATTTTTGAAAAATTCTTCTGTGATTTTTTTAAGTTAAATTTTTAAACTGTTTTTGTAACTTTTTTTAAGTTTGCATTTAAAATAATAATTTGAGGGTTATAAAATTTATATCACGAGAAAAATCCTAAAAACTCCTTTAAAATGAAATCTTTTTCGAATCTTTAAATCGATTTTCTGATTTTTGGTGAATTTTCGAAGATTAACATTTAGAATTTAATTTATTAAATGCCGATCACGTGATTTCTTTTTCTGGTACATTGAATAAATTTATCGTCACGTGCATAACAACGAAATAGACGAAATTTTTTTTCCTTCTGATGCAGCAGACGATTCGATATTATAAAAAAAAATAAATATCCCTTACAAATTTTTTAGAAATATATATATATATATTTCGCATATATATTTATAATAAATGCGAGATATATTATATATATATATATATATATATATTGCATTTATTATAAATATATATATTTATCTTTTTTGGCATTAATTGCATACATTGACCGTTGTATTTAATTTGAATGTACTCTGTAGCGAAGTGCGGGTTTTAGCTAGTACTGTATATATAAATATATAATTTGCGACTTTTTGGTTTTAGTAAATTTTTATAATCTTTAATTTTTGATAGAAATCTATTTTGTTCATTTTTTTTCTTATTCTGATCAAGGGTTGTTTACAACAATAAATTAAAATACCATCTGTTTTTTATTTAAAATTAATACAACTATCGCATTTTGAGGAAACACTAAATGGTTCCATAAAATTAAATTTCATCTTTTAACTACTTAAAATTATTAGCATGATTTAGTAATTTACAAATACACTAAAACAGTGTAATTTTACCTGAAGTTCTTACTTTTAAAAAAAAGTTATCTCAGGCACTCAAATATAAAAACATTTTATGGATCCGACAAATGTGTGCTTGAAATTTTTCCGCCCTCCACTACGTGCTTATAATGATTAAGTGTTTATTGTGTCAGTTAAAAATTTGTTTAACCGAACTTTTTAGTATCCCTCCGAAAAGATAGGATTTCCTTTCAAGTTTACTTGCGAGCAGATGTTGAAATTCCCATTCGCTTTCAGACTGCGTATGTTTTTTTTATGATGTTAATTCTGAATTACTATTATTAAAATAGTCAAAGCTTTCAAATGGTTTCTTACTAGATCCTTCCAAGCATTTGATAAATGAACAAAATATTTCAAAAGGGGGTGATTAAATGAATGTATTTTATTTGATCAAATATAATATAGCTGAATAATAGTTTTAACTGAAATGAAAGAGTTCAGTGAAATTTTCTGTATGAGAATGTATATTAAATGATTTAAGATATATCTAAAATTATTCTTTGAAGTGTAGTATTTATTCTAAAATATTTTAAAATTGGGCATTTTATAAAAGAAGGTTTATATTGTGTGATTCTTCTTGAATGAAATAGATCCAGATATTTGCAGAGTATATCATTTATTAAAGGTTGAAAAATGTGCGCAAAAAGGATTAGATTTGATGTTAGGGAACGGTGGACATTAAAATTTATTTATTTTTTTACTTTTCATCATAGAGATACGAAATTCTGTACATATATACATTTCACTATAAATAAACAGAATACCTTAACAGAAATTTCCAATCTCATTATAATTTTAAGATTTTTTAAAAATTTTGAAATTTATAAACAAAATTTTAAAAGGCTCCTCGCTACTTAATTTTTGAGAAATTTCCTCGATTTTGCATTTTAATCTCTTTAATCTGTATAACAAACAAATCTGGGTATCAATTATATAATCCCTTGAATAGTTAATTTTTGAGAGATTTTTTTCTGAATTCCGTCCCACTTTTCATCAAAATTTTGCCTTTTGAAAAGTTATAAATCAAATTTAATTATCTTAATGAAGTCGAATTGTAAAATGCATACCCAGTTTTTTTGTAAACGGCATCAGGATTCTTTTTTATCAATTTCATGAATTTTGAAGAAAAATTAAGTAGCATGGAGCATGTAAAATATCTAAAAACCTTGAAAAATCTGTTTTGAGAAAAACAGATTTAAAATTTATTACTACACTTACCCAGTATAAATTACTTTGTATAAGCTTCATAAATGATTTTTTAAATGAAAAAAAATTATTTTGGTACTAATAATCTACAGAAATATATATATTTTTTACAATAACACAACCAGTATTACAATAACGAGATTTGCTCAAATAAAGGTCCACCGTTCCCTTAATGAAATCTTGATATGTCCTGATAAAACCTACTCTGATGTTTAAAGAAATGTTAAAAAAATATCCCCATCCCACTAGAATACACCTCTAGACCAGTGGTTCCCAACCTTGGGTACGCGTACCAGTACCGGTACGCAAAAGATTTTACAATTTAAAACAAAAATCTATCAAAAATCTGTATTACGATAAAAGAAAAGAAATGACTATAATAACTAATAATCCATGCGTTTTAATATTTTAGTTTGGAATTTCTTATCCATTGTTTGTGCTGTAATACTTTATTGCGATTTACTTAATCTCAAAAGATGCCGTCTACACCCGAATGTGCTATCTATGACCGCCCCATAAAAATTTGGCACTCGCACTGCGAATTATAACTGTGTTTATACTTGTGTTTGAGAATTATAACTGTGTCTGCGTTCTACTAAAAATTATGTTTTGTGTTTCAAACATCTTTAAATTAATTGCATATTATCAATCAATATTAATTGTATTATTAATAAATATTAAGAAGCTGTTAAGTTAAGTGAATTAAACTCGGGAGACTTATTTAAAATCATTTTTTATATATCCTAATTTATTTTGTTCTCCATTGCATTTTATTCCCCATTTCAAAATTTTTGGTCTATCGTTACGTCATCAAATTGTTTACAACGTACAGGTAAGGTACTATAAAAAGGTTGGGAACCCCTGCTATAGACTATTTGGATTATATGAGTTTGCTTTTCAGATGGTGTCTCATCATGACTGGAAAATTTTAATCTCACGGGTTTTTTATCTATTTTATTATATCTTAAGAGCCATTTTCACTCTTTCGCCATTTTCCCCTCTAGTGAAGGGATGTGTCCCGATCAGACGGTGGCTCTAGAAAACCAGAAACGGCGAATTACAGTTCCCCTATATAATATGAGTATGTCTAGCGCTAGTAGTTGAGTAACAAAATCTCTAAACTCATGTAGATTATTGCTTTTGAAATCCAAGGCATCAAAAATTATTTTTGCTATAGATGTTTGGGTAAGTAAATTAGCTAGGATTTTTCTAGCGTATGCATGGCCAGGCAACATTTTTTCTACTGACGTAGTTGCATACATCAAAGTAAGTATTTATTTTTACCCACCTCCAGCCATTATGTACCCAATGCAGCCTAAGTGTGACATAAAAAGATAGAATCCACCAAATCTCACAATACAACCTCATAGCAATGGATTGGATGTTGCTGAAACTATCTCTCGAGCTTTTAAATGTAGAGATTTGACAAACGTGAGTACGCAAGACTTTTGGTACACATGCGCGGCTCAACCCCCATCGCGATGGCGTCCCAGGTGTGATAGTTCGCTCCTTTCAAAGTCAATTATCTTCTTAGACTTATTAAAAAAATGTAAATGATGTTTTTGTTCAAAATTTAAAGCTCTTCAATTTTTGCTTTCAAATTTTTTACATAAAATCAATATTTCTCAAATTACTTGCAAAAAACCAAAAAAGTGTACACATTTTGCAAGATGGCGGCGAAAGATCAAGTCTGATTGGTGGGGACATTAGCACGCCTAAACAATCATCTCCACCAATTTTCAAAACTTTCATATTTCGTCAAAATCGTGTCTATTTTGACTGGGGTAATTACTCAGACCAAGCTGGAACTCTCATTATCCAGGGGCAGGTGTTTTTGGAAATGAGGGCCTGCCAAATAGAAAACTGCTCCAGAAATGAAATCTGATTCTCACCTTGATCGAGGGTTTGTCTCTACTCGCTACCTTAGCCGTCGTTCGTCCAAATTTCATTTCGATTAGGAAAATTAATTTCTTAGTTCATTATCTAAAACTGAGTTGCACATATTCACCACTGCACCTAAATGAACGCATGTGTATCCGGTTTGTTAGTGTGGACGGCCAACTCCATTTCAAGCCTAACGCCCTTTTGGTTACTTGACATTTGGACCAATAGTTCGTTCGCTGTATGTATACCCGCCTTTATCAGTTCGACTAAATCAGGCATCCTTTTCTTTTCAAAAGGGTCTACATACATACGTATTCATTATTGGCCTCTGGTGTTCTCTAGAGCAGTGCTCCGCAACCGCCGTGCCGTGTCGCGAGGTGATCTTGACTGTGCCGCGGGGATTTTATCGATTATAATAATAAAAAAATTAACCACCGCATCACTTAGAAAAATTTTTAAGTGAAATATTTCTCTAACTGTTTGCTAGTATTTCTCTGGGTCGAAATTATACACAAGACAAAAACATGCTGTTAGCCATACATTGTATGTATGGTCGAGCGTCATATTTCTGGATTTCAGTTAAGAAAGAATATCCACAAATTTCTGACAAGGCTTTTGCAATTTTGCTTCCATTTTCGACGACATACTTATTCGAACAAAGTTTTTCGACACTGGTTCTAATTGAAAATGACAAACGATCCTGTTTAAAGGGCCTTGACCATGAACTGTAGCTCTTTCTATTATAGAACGAAATATAAAACGCACATTTATCAAAACAATCTGAAATATCTCATTAATAAATTAGTTATGTTTAAATTAACTATGATTTATTAGGATTAAGTAAAGACCAAAAAACAAATTTTAATATAAAAATTTAAAGAGAAATTTTTTTTACTTGTAAACTATAATTTTATATTTTTGTTCTTGTGTTGGTGTACAGTTCAAAATGATTTATATAAAACTTAAATGCTTATAATTATCTTGATACACAGAGCTATTTTATTGAGTTTTTTTTTATCTAATAAAAATATATACGTATTTATTGCAATTTGTATATTTGCAAGCTTTCTCTTGTGGTGTGCCGCGGAATTATCGAAAAAACCGTTGTTGTGCCGTGGAAGATAGAAGGTTGCGGAGAGGGCAATTATTTAGAGTTTGGACATGTTAGTTGTGTTGTTACTGCAGTAATAAGGGTTAATTTAACGGCGGCATTAGAAGTGACATTCAGAAATGCGGTTGTTATACATATATGGAGTGAAATATTGATAAAATTGTATACCTCAAAATAGTGACATGGGGCATTTGTCATTTTATTCTGAAATGAATTCTCAAAACGTCCGCAATAATGGGTGATTGAAAGATTTTATCCAATTAGGAAAGGTCTGCATCTAATCATACCGGGTTGTTATAATTAAAATTCCCCTATAAATGGCATCCTACAGCGCAAACGGGTGAACGGAATGCAACAAAATTTTGTATATGGGATGAGCTCACGGAATTTGGAACAAAAAAATTTAGTTCCAAAATGTCCACCAGAGGGCGCCTTTTGGGGAAAAACATGAAATTTAACATAATAAACGACCAAAACGGAATACAGAAACAATATTAACATTTATTGACTAGTTTCTGATCACCTCGTCATCGAACTACATTAAATAAAGGTAAGGAAATAAATAACAGTACACTTTTGCAGTTTGAGAAGAAAAGAAAACAGTTGAGTTTGCAGAAACAGGTACAGATTATGACGTAATGTCACAAGAGGAGCTAGTTGTTAATAGTGTCCAGGACAATGTAAGGAAAGGTTAATTTTTTCCTCACATCACGCTTCATGGGAGAAGCATCACTACTAATCCGTTACGATGTGCTGTTGAACACAGTGTCTATCGCCTTCAAACTTTGCAGGTGACTGACTGTGGCACCTTTCCTTACATCGTCCTGAACACGATTGACAACTGCTCATTTCGTCATAATCTGTACCTGTTTCTGCAAACTCAACTGTCTTTTTTCTCAAACACCAAAGGCGTACTGTTATTTATTTCTTTACCTTTATTTAATGTGGTTCGATGACAAGGCGATCAAAAACTATTGAATAAATGTTCAAATTGTTTATGCATTCCATTTTCGTCGTTTATTTTGCTAAAATTGATGTTTTTCCATGAAAAGCGCCCTCTGGGGGACATTTTTGAACTAAATTTTTTTTCGGAAATCCGTGAGCGCATCTCGTGTATAGCCCATATACTAAATTTCGTTGCATCCCGTTCACCCGTTTGCGCTGTAGGATGCCGTTTATTGGGGAAGTTTAATTATAACCACCCCTTATATTAAAAGTGAGTTTGAAATTTAAAATGTAGCAGTTGTAGTTATTACAAGTTTTAAATAGTGATACTCTCAACGTTGAAAACGGGTTGGGGGAAAATTCGAGGGCATACACGATAGTATAATGTGAGGAATGTTCGCCGAAAATTATGGGGATTGGACACAAAGTTTTATTATCTTATAAATATTTTCTGACAACTTGTAATCCTTCTTCAGAGTGTATGTTCAAGTAAAAGTTATTATGCATATAAAAATATTTTTACAATAGTGAATTTTGTTTAAAAATTTTAAATTCTAAATTTTAATCATGCTTTGACATATCTACTTTACCATTTTACTACTTGCTTTTCTACATTTACTACTTTCTTTATTTTTTCCCTTTCCTTCCGAAAAAAGGTCTCAAAGGCCATAATCAGCTGTCAGGTGTTATAAAAAACATTTTTATGAAATGTTTGGCCCACGCACCCTGAGGAATTACTTTTTTTATAACACACTTTTTACTGCACGGAAAATATTTCCAGAGTTTTTACTCTCAATAAAAAGTACTAGTCACAGCTCAATCAAAATAGAATATATAAAAGCTGTGTGAAATTCCGTAAATTTATCTTTAGAGGAAGATATATAGTCTTCCATCGATGACATATCGTGAAATATTCCATTCTTAGGTGGATAGACTTTAAGTACAGATTACAACACGGTAAGAGCATATCCCACCATTAAAACATTTTGTTATGAAATAATATTTGGCTTTTGTGGGGAAAATCAATGATATGTGAGAAATAATAATTAAGCTGAGCACCTTACTATACTATGAGAATACTAGTGGTGGAAGTAATTAAGCATGTACATGGAAATTACACTAGATGCAACAGGATTACGAATTAACTTTAAGATGAGAAAGCAGTACTACACGTTGAGAATATCATCACGTGAAGCATGCAGCCATGTGCCAAAAATAGAAAATGCTAACGTGCATAATAAAATGAAATCGCACAAGATAGCAACAGTATAGTGGAAATACTTAAATTTAGAGCGTTGTGTAAGTTGATGTAGGTGGTAGTTCAACCTGAAATAAAAGATACATATCCTGAAATATACTTAACACAAAATTAACGCTAAAGAAAAGTCCTGACTCAAGCGAATAGTATAAAAATTAGATTTATTACGATTAGCATATCAATAATCGGAAATAGGTATGGTCACTAAAAATAACAAAGAAGCATAAAACACACACTAGGAAACTTTTAGCAGTAGCTCAATTCCCAACATGGGAAATGCTAAGCATGACATAGCCAGCAAAGAAAATGGCAACTCGTCCAGAAAAAAAGGGTGACTGACTGCATTCGCAGAACCTGTCTGGGACACCACTGAAGTACGCCAAATTTTCGCGATGGGTAACTTGAGCAAACGCCAAGGGTTGCCATAATCCCGGTTGTTCACCTTTCAGGCTACTTTACAATTTGCACAATTATTTACAAATAAAACAAAAGGGGTTTGCATTAAATGAATTGAATTAATCAGGTGAATTGAAAGTTACGAATAACTATTCGTGACACATTTGTATCTGTTTGCATTGGAACAATCGCAGAAACGTGCGATTTACATTGCTAAACTGTTAAAATCTCATGCTTCACCAAGAAAGCAAAATTCACATCATTTTAGGATTTTGCTCTCGAACCCCTAGAGCAGGGGTATCCAAACTTTTTGCTTTCGCGGGCCACACTGAAAGCTGACGAATTGTTTTGGACCACACAAAAATATACCTAACATTAAAAATAGTTGATGAGTATAAAAAGTATAATATATTGTTAACATATTTATTTCATTATAAATTTTATTTATAACTATAGGAGTCATAAAATTAATCTGATATTTGGCATTGAATTTGAGAAACCAATGCCTCAATATCTTGGTCAGTTGAGGTAGTTGCAATTCTCAGGGAGTTCTCAATATGTTCATCCGATATTTTTTTTCTAATTTGACTCTTAGTGTGCTTCATTCTTGAAAACAGTTGTTCACAGAAGTACGTGCTTCCAAACAATGATAACATGAATAATACATCACTATGCAGTGAGGGATATTTATCTCTGGGCAGGTATGACTTATAAAAGTTCAACAAAGGGACTCGATTGTTTGAAGTTGGATGTCAGATTGCAACTCTATGCATTCCATTTGAAAATTTGCTGGCAGCATATCTATATCGACTGTAAATGGAGTAGAAAACATATCCAAAACAATTGTTTATTTTTCCAAAAGTCCTGAAATCAATTTTTAAATTCTTGTACTAAATCGGAAAGCTGGGCTGAGTATTTTTTACCATTTTTGGCATTATGCTTGGTCAGCGTCTCGAAATGCAAAAAATTTTCTAACATTTAATTGGGCTTGACATAATTTCATTTTATATGGAAGCCGTTTATGATTTGAAACATTTTACTTGGTTTTTACTCTGAAGAAGGGTGTTCGAGTTACTTAAAAGGACAGTCAAACCTGTCAAAAATGCTAAATCTGCAATCCAGTTGTCATCATTAAGTTCTAGCACAGGTTTTTTTCAATGTCATTAACAATCCGATTTTATCAAGTAGACTATAAAATATTTTTAACATTTGTCCTCAAATGAGCCACCTTATTTCTAAGAAGTATACGGTATCACCATACTCAGCATCCAAGCTTTTAATAAATTCATGAAACTGGCGATGATTCAGTTCCCGAGCCCTTGAAAAATTCACCATTTTGACGACGACTTGTCCATTTTTAAAGCTTTTCCGCACACATTTTCCTGGCGTAAATATGCAACGCAACTTCATCAAACGAGAATTTTCAACAGCAGTGGCATCCCTTCCATTTATAATGCCCTTGTTTTGGAATGTATTCGTAAGATCATGGAGATTGTGTATTCATGGTGTTTTAATTTTTTTATAGAAAATTTATTATCATTACAAATATCAAATGATAAATGTGTAAAAACTCCACATTTCATTTTTGTAGTGAAATTAATGTAAAGAAATTGCATACGGATTTTTGTGTAGAATTAAAGATATTCCAAATGACTTATTGTCGATTTATTGAATGAACAAAGCAGTATTTGTAATGGTTGCCTGCCATCGTAGCCGAGGCGGGATATTGAAATTTTTTTCGCTTTGAGCTCTCTTTCTGGGCCGCATGCTGGACACCCCTGGACTAGAGTATAAATTAGAGTGAAACCGCTGAGATGGGTCCTACAAATGCTACTACTGTTTTACGACATTCCATGCTTCTAATAAGAAGTTCTTTAGTACAACTTTAAAGAACTAGCCGTGCTTCGCCTATCTACGCTCAAGCCATCCGTCCACCAGATGACTCCTTGGAAACAGCCCCCCCCCCATGAGATTTCAAACATTCCATTGCCATCATACGATTGACAATCTAATGAGAGTTCATTCTACTTCCTGCAAATGGCCCTCCCCCCCCATGAGATTTAAAACAGTCCGTTATCGTTGTTTACAACCCAAGGGGAGAATTTGCCGTTCTTCCTACCGCGTTTGAAGAACCGCGTAGAAAATTTGTGTTGAAGTATCGTTGGGTAAAATTCAATTAAAAAATCGAAATTTTAAGATAGAGACTTGAAGTGAGGTTTATATGAATGAGAAATCTTTCATCTTCCAGATGATCTAAATATTTTCTATGTAAGATTAAAAACTCGAAGAGCATCGACCGTATATCCTCAAAACAGCGCAAATTTCTCGAAAAAGTGGGTTTAATATTTTAATGAAAATATTAATATGTTTTAAATGATTTTTAAACAAATGAGGTCTTGTTTGAAGGAGAAATGTTTGTAGTCTTAGATTGTAAAAAGATCAAAACTCTACGATCATTTTTTGCCACGATATCATAATCTGAAGCTAAAAAAACATAAAATATCCCACAAAACATAAAATAAAAAATTTCCTAGAATAAAATTTAAAATTCGGGCTTCTAGGTGCACTTTCCCATAGTCTGCACTAACCGTGTGCCAAATTTCATGGCTGTAAGTTTCATAGATTCGTCTGGAGGCCGCACACACACGTGATACCGATGGACTCCATTACATTTACCACTGTAACTTTATATATATAGATTTGTAACAATCTCACGACTTTGATCTACTTCCCATCTCTCTATAAGATATTACAGTCAAAAAACAACAACTACTACTTCCTATATTTTCAGTGCCACTACGTTCGATCAGATCCGACTTCTATACAGAGGTTGACCAGTTGCACTTCCTTACTAGACATCTGACGCGTCCCAAAGAATACTCTACACAGACGAACCAGTTATGCTGCCAGCAAAGAACATATAGTAATTGCATTCGATAAGTTCATTTTAAATACTTGGATTATTACGAAAGATACTATGCAGTGACTGATCTGAAAGGCGCATGTTTTAATGAAGACATCTGACTCGTTCCAAAGACTACTCTACAAAGACGACCCAGTTATGCTGCCAGCAAAGAACATATAGTAATTGCATTCGATAAGTTCATTTTAAATACTCGGATTATTACGAAAGGTACTATGCAGTGACTGATCTGAAAGGCGCATGTTTTAATGCAGACATCTGACTCGTTCCAAAGACTACTCTACACAGACGATCCAGTTATGCTGCCAGCAAAGAACATATAGTAATTGCATTCGATAAGTTCATTTTAAATACTCGGATTATTACGAAAGGTACTATGCAGTGACTGATCTGAAAGGCGCATGTTTTAATGCAGACATCTGACTCGTCCCAAAGACTACTCTACACAGACGAACCAGTTAAGCTGCCAGTAAAGAACATATAGTAATTGCATTCGATAAGTTCATTTTAAATACTCGGATTATTACGAAAGATACTATGCAGTGACTGATCTGAAAGGCGCATGTTTTAATGAAGACATCTGACTCGTTCCAAAGACTACTCTACACAGACGAACCAGTTATGCTGCCAGCAAAGAACATATAGTAATTGCATTCGATAAGTTCATTTTAAATACTCGGATTATTACGAAAGGTACTATGCAGTGACTGATCTGAAAGGCGCATGTTTTAATGCAGACATCTGACTCGTCCCAAAGACTACTCTACACAGACGAACCAGTTAAGCTGCCAGTAAAGAACATATAGTAATTGCATTCGATAAGTTCATTTTAAATACTCGGATTATTACGAAAGATACTATGCAGTGACTGATCTGAAAGGCGCATGTTTTAATGAAGACATCTGACTCGTTCCAAAGACTACTCTACACAGACGAACCAGTTATGCTGCCAGTAAAGAACTTATAGTAATTTTATTCGATAAGTTAATTTTAAATACTTGGATTATTACGAAAGATACTATGCAGTGACTGATCTGAAAGGCGCATGTTTTAATGTAGACATCTGACTCGTCCCAAAGACTACTCTACACACACGAACCAGTTAAGCTGCCAGTAAAGAACATATAGTAATTGCATTCGATAAGTTAATTTTAAATACTCGGATTATTACGAAAGATACTATGCAGTGACTGATCTGAAAGGAGCATGTTTTAGTGTAGACATCTGACGCGTCCCAAAAACTACTCTACACAGACAAACGAGTTATGCTGCCAGTAAAGAACATATAGTAATTGTATTCCATAAGTTAATTTTAAATACTCGGATTATTACGAAAGATACTATGCAGTGACTGATCTGAAATGGGCATGTTTTAATGTAGACATCTGACGCGTCCCAAAGACTACTCTACACAGACGAACCAGTTATGCTGCGAGTAAAGAACATATAGTAATTGCATTCGATAAGTTCATTTTAAATACTCGGATTATTACGAAAGATACTATGCAGTAACTGATCTGAAAGGCGCATGTTTTAATGAAGACATCTGACTCGTTCCAAAGACTACTCTACTCAGACGAACCAGTTATGCTGCCAGTAAAGAACATATAGTAATTGTATTCCGAAAGTTAATTTTAAATACTCGGATTATTACGAAAGATACTATGCAGTGACTGATCTGAAATGGGCATGTTTTAATGTAGACATCTGACGCGTCCCAAAGACTACTCTACACAGACGAACGAGTTATGCTGCCAGTAAAGAACATATAGTAATTGTATTCCATAAGTTAATTTTAAATACTCGGATTATTACGAAAGATACTATGCAGTGACTGATCTGAAATGGGCATGTTTTAATGTAGACATCTGACGCGTCCCAAAGACTACTCTAAGCAGACGAACCAGTTATGCTGCCAGTAAAGAACATATAGTAATTGCATTCGATAAGTTCATTTTAAATACTCGGATTATTACGAAAGATACTATGCAGTGACTGATCTGAAAGGCGCATGTTTTAATGAAGACATCTGACTCGTTCCAAAGACTACTCTACACAGACGAACCAGTTATGCTGCCAGCAAAGAACATATAGTAATTGCATTCGATAAGTTCATTTTAAATACTCGGATTATTACGAAAGGTACTATGCAGTGACTGATCTGAAAGGGGCATGTTTTAGTGTAGACATCTGACGCGTCCCAAAGACTACTCTACACAGACGAACGAGTTATGCTGCCAGTAAAGAACATATAGTAATTGTATTCGATAAGTTCATTTTAAATACTCGGATTATTACGAAAGATACTATGCAGTGACTGATCTGAAAGGGGCATGTTTTAATGTAGACATCTGACGTGTCCCGAAGACTACTCTACACAGACGAACCAGTTATGCTGCCAGTAAAGAACATATAGTAATTGCATTCGATAAGTTCATTTTAAATACTCGGATTATTACGAAAGATACTATGCAGTGACTGATCTGAAAGGCGCATGTTTTAATGAAGACATCTGACTCGTTCCAAAGACTACTCTACACAGACGAACCAGTTATGCTGCCAGTAAAGAACATATAGTAATTGTATTCGATAAGTTCATTTTAAATACTCGGATTATTACGAAAGATACTATGCAGTGACTGATCTGAAAGGCGCATGTTTTAATGAAGACATCTGACTCGTTCCAAAGACTACTCTACACAGACGAACCAGTTATGCTGCCAGTAAAGAACTTATAGTAATTTTATTCCATAAGTTAATTTTAAATACTCGGATTATTACGAAAGATACTATGCAGTGACTGATCTGAAATGGGCATGTTTTAATGTAGACATCTGACGCGTCCCAAAGACTACTCTACACAGACGAACGAGTTATGCTGCCAGTAAAGAACATATAGTAATTGTATTCCATAAGTTAATTTTAAATACTCGGATTATTACGAAAGATACTATGCAGTGACTGATCTGAAATGGGCATGTTTTAATGTAGACATCTGACGCGTCCCAAAGACTACTCTACACAGACGAACCAGTTATGCTGCCAGTAAAGAACATATAGTAATTGCATTCGATAAGTTCATTTTAAATACTCGGATTATTACGAAAGATACTATGCAGTGACTGATCTGAAAGGCGCATGTTTTAATGAAGACATCTGACTCGTTCCAAAGACTACTCTACACAGACGAACCAGTTATGCTGCCAGTAAAGAAATTATAGTAATTTTATTCCATAAGTTAATTTTAAATACTCGGATTATTACGAAAGATACTATGCAGTGACTGATCTGAAATGGGCATGTTTTAATGTAGACATCTGACGCGTCCCAAAGACTACTCTACACAGACGAACGAGTTATGCTGCCAGTAAAGAACATATAGTAATTGTATTCCATAAGTTAATTTTAAATACTCGGATTATTACGAAAGATACTATGCAGTGACTGATCTGAAATGGGCATGTTTTAATGTAGACATCTGACGCGTCCCAAAGACTACTCTACACAGACGAACCAGTTATGCTTTTAGTAAAGAACATATAGTAATTGCATTCGATAAGTTCATTTTAAATACTCGGATTATTACGAAAGATACTATGCAGTGACTGATCTGAAAGGCGCATGTTTTAATGAAGACATCTGACTCGTTCCAAAGACTACTCTACACAGACGAACCAGTTATGCTGCCAGTAAAGAACATATAGTAATTGTATTCGATAAGTTCATTTTAAATACTCGGATTATTACGAAAGATACTATGCAGTGACTGATCTGAAAGGCGCATGTTTTAATGAAGACATCTGACTCGTTCCAAAGACTACTCTACACAGACGAACCAGTTATGCTGCCAGTAAAGAACTTATAGTAATTTTATTCCATAAGTTAATTTTAAATACTCGGATTATTACGAAAGATACTATGCAGTGACTGATCTGAAATGGGCATGTTTTAATGTAGACATCTGACGCGTCCCAAAGACTACTCTACACAGACGAACCAGTTAAGCTGCCAGTAAAGAACATATAGTAATTGCATTCGATAAGTTCATTTTAAATACTCGGATTATTACGAAAGATACTATGCAGTGACTGATCTGAAAGGCGCATGTTTTAATGAAGACATCTGACTCGTTCCAAAGACTACTCTACACAGACGAACCAGTTATGCTGCCAGCAAAGAACATATAGTAATTGCATTCGATAAGTTCATTTTAAATACTCGGATTATTACGAAAGATACTATGCAGTGACTGATCTGAAAGGCGCATGTTTTAATGAAGACATCTGACTCATTCCAAAGACTACTCTACACAGACGAACCAGTTATGCTGCCAGCAAAGAACATATAGTAATTGCATTCGATAAGTTCATTTTAAATACTCGGATTATTACGAAAGGTACTATGCAGTGACTGATCTGAAAGGCGCATGTTTTAATGCAGACATCTGACTCGTCCCAAAGACTACTCTACACAGACGAACCAGTTAAGCTGCCAGTAAAGAACATATAGTAATTGCATTCGATAAGTTCATTTTAAATACTCGGATTATTACGAAAGATACTATGCAGTGACTGATCTGAAAGGCGCATGTTTTAATGAAGACATCTGACTCGTTCCAAAGACTACTCTACACAGATGAACCAGTTATGCTGCCAGCAAAGAACATATAGTAATTGCATTCGATAAGTTCATTTTAAATACTCGGATTATTACGAAAGATACTATGCAGTGATTGATCTGAAAGGCGCATGTTTTAATGAAGACATCTGACTCGTTCCAAAGACTACTCTACACAGACGAACCAGTTATGCTGCCAGTAAAGAACTTATAGTAATTTTATTCGATAAGTTAATTTTAAATACTTGGATTATTACGAAAGATACTATGCAGTGACTGATCTGAAAGGCGCATGTTTTAATGTAGACATCTGACTCGTCCCAAAGACTACTCTACACACACGAACCAGTTAAGCTGCCAGTAAAGAACATATAGTAATTGCATTCGATAAGTTAATTTTAAATACTCGGATTATTACGAAAGATACTATGCAGTGACTGATCTGAAAGGAGCATGTTTTAGTGTAGACATCTGACGCGTCCCAAAAACTACTCTACACAGACGAACGAGTTATGCTGCCAGTAAAGAACATATAGTAATTGTATTCCATAAGTTAATTTTAAATACTCGGATTATTACGAAAGATACTATGCAGTGACTGATCTGAAATGGGCATGTTTTAATGTAGACATCTGACGCGTCCCAAAGACTACTCTACGCAGACGAACCAGTTATGCTGCCAGTAAAGAACATATAGTAATTGCATTCGATAAGTTCATTTTAAATACTCGGATTATTACGAAAGATACTATGCAGTAACTGATCTGAAAGGCGCATGTTTTAATGAAGACATCTGACTCGTTCCAAAGACTACTCTACACAGACGAACCAGTTATGCTGCCAGTAAAGAACATATAGTAATTGTATTCCATAAGTTAATTTTAAATACTCGGATTATTACGAAAGATACTATGCAGTGACTGATCTGAAATGGGCATGTTTTAATGTAGACATCTGACGCGTCCCAAAGACTACTCTACACAGACGAACGAGTTATGCTGCCAGTAAAGAACATATAGTAATTGTATTCGATAAGTTCATTTTAAATACTCGGATTATTACGAAAGATACTATGCAGTGACTGATCTGAAAGGCGCATGTTTTAATGAAGACATCTGACTCGTTCCAAAGACTACTCTACACAGACGAACCAGTTATGCTGCCAGTAAAGAACATATAGTAATTGTATTCGATAAGTTCATTTTAAATACTCGGATTATTACGAAAGATACTATGCAGTGACTGATCTGAAATGGGCATGTTTTAATGTAGACATCTGACGCGTCCCAAAGACTACTCTAAGCAGACGAACCAGTTATGCTGCCAGTAAAGAACATATAGTAATTGCATTCGATAAGTTCATTTTAAATACTCGGATTATTACGAAAGATACTATGCAGTGACTGATCTGAAAGGCGCATGTTTTAATGAAGACATCTGACTCGTTCCAAAGACTACTCTACACAGACGAACCAGTTATGCTGCCAGTAAAGAACATATAGTAATTGTATTCCATAAGTTAATTTTAAATACTCGGATTATTACGAAAGATACTATGCAGTGACTGATCTGAAATGGGCATGTTTTAATGTAGACATCTGACGCGTCCCAAAGACTACTCTAAGCAGACGAACCAGTTATGCTGCCAGTAAAGAACATATAGTAATTGCATTCGATAAGTTCATTTTAAATACTCGGATTATTACGAAAGATACTATGCAGTGACTGATCTGAAAGGCGCATGTTTTAATGAAGACATCTGACTCGTTCCAAAGACTACTCTACACAGACGAACCAGTTATGCTGCCAGTAAAGAACATATAGTAATTGTATTCGATAAGTTCATTTTAAATACTCGGATTATTACGAAAGATACTATGCAGTGACTGATCTGAAATGGGCATGTTTAATGAAGACATCTGACTCGTTCCAAAGACTACTCTACACAGACGAACCAGTTATGCTGCCAGTAAAGAACTTATAGTAATTTTATTCCATAAGTTAATTTTAAATACTCGGATTATTACGAAAGATACTATGCAGTGACTGATCTGAAATGGGCATGTTTTAATGTAGACATCTGACGCGTCCCAAAGACTACTCTACACAGACGAACGAGTTATGCTGCCAGTAAAGAACATATAGTAATTGTATTCCATAAGTTAATTTTAAATACTCGGATTATTACGAAAGATACTATGCAGTGACTGATCTGAAATGGGCATGTTTTAATGTAGACATCTGACGCGTCCCGAAGACTACTCTACACAGACGAACCAGTTATGCTGCCAGTAAAGAACATATAGTAATTGCATTCGATAAGTTCATTTTAAATACTCGGATTATTACGAAACATACTATGCAGTGACTGATCTGAAAGGCGCATGTTTTAATGAAGACATCTGACTCGTTCCAAAGACTACTCTACACAGACGAACCAGTTATGCTGCCAGCAAAGAACATATAGTAATTGCATTCGATAAGTTCATTTTAAATACTCGGATTATTACGAAAGGTACTATGCAGTGACTGATCTGAAAGGGGCATGTTTTAGTGTAGACATCTGACGCGTCCCAAAGACTACTCTACACAGACGAACGAGTTATGCTGCCAGTAAAGAACATATAGTAATTGTATTCGATAAGTTCATTTTAAATACTAGGATTATTACGAAAGATACTATGCAGTGACTGATCTGAAAGGGGCATGTTTTAATGTAGACATCTGACGTGTCCCGAAGACTACTCTACACAGACGAACCAGTTATGCTGCCAGTAAAGAACATATAGTAATTGCATTCGATAAGTTCATTTTAAATACTCGGATTATTACGAAAGATACTATGCAGTGACTGATCTGAAAGGCGCATGTTTTAATGAAGACATCTGACTCGTTCCAAAGACTACTCTACACAGACGAACCAGTTATGCTGCCAGTAAAGAACATATAGTAATTGTATTCGATAAGTTCATTTTAAATACTCGGATTATTACGAAAGATACTATGCAGTGACTGATCTGAAAGGCGCATGTTTTAATGAAGACATCTGACTCGTTCCAAAGACTACTCTACACAGACGAACCAGTTATGCTGCCAGTAAAGAACTTATAGTAATTTTATTCCATAAGTTAATTTTAAATACTCGGATTATTACGAAAGATACTATGCAGTGACTGATCTGAAATGGGCATGTTTTAATGTAGACATCTGACGCGTCCCAAAGACTACTCTACACAGACGAACGAGTTATGCTGCCAGTAAAGAACATATAGTAATTGTATTCCATAAGTTAATTTTAAATACTCGGATTATTACGAAAGATACTATGCAGTGACTGATCTGAAATGGGCATGTTTTAATGTAGACATCTGACGCGTCCCAAAGACTACTCTACACAGACGAACCAGTTATGCTGCCAGTAAAGAACATATAGTAATTGCATTCGATAAGTTCATTTTAAATACTCGGATTATTACGAAAGATACTATGCAGTGACTGATCTGAAAGGCGCATGTTTTAATGAAGACATCTGACTCATTCCAAAGACTACTCTACACAGACGAACCAGTTATGCTGCCAGCAAAGAACATATAGTAATTGCATTCGATAAGTTCATTTTAAATACTCGGATTATTACGAAAGGTACTATGCAGTGACTGATCTGAAAGGCGCATGTTTTAATGCAGACATCTGACTCGTCCCAAAGACTACTCTACACAGACGAACCAGTTAAGCTGCCAGTAAAGAACATATAGTAATTGCATTCGATAAGTTCATTTTAAATACTCGGATTATTACGAAAGATACTATGCAGTGACTGATCTGAAAGGCGCATGTTTTAATGAAGACATCTGACTCGTTCCAAAGACTACTCTACACAGATGAACCAGTTATGCTGCCAGCAAAGAACATATAGTAATTGCATTCGATAAGTTCATTTTAAATACTCGGATTATTACGAAAGATACTATGCAGTGATTGATCTGAAAGGCGCATGTTTTAATGAAGACATCTGACTCGTTCCAAAGACTACTCTACACAGACGAACCAGTTATGCTGCCAGTAAAGAACTTATAGTAATTTTATTCGATAAGTTAATTTTAAATACTTGGATTATTACGAAAGATACTATGCAGTGACTGATCTGAAAGGCGCATGTTTTAATGTAGACATCTGACTCGTCCCAAAGACTACTCTACACACACGAACCAGTTAAGCTGCCAGTAAAGAACATATAGTAATTGTATTCCATAAGTTAATTTTAAATACTCGGATTATTACGAAAGATACTATGCAGTGACTGATCTGAAATGGGCATGTTTTAATGTAGACATCTGACGCGTCCCAAAGACTACTCTACGCAGACGAACCAGTTATGCTGCCAGTAAATAACATATAGTAATTGCATTCGATAAGTTCATTTTAAATACTCGGATTATTACGAAAGATACTATGCAGTAACTGATCTGAAAGGCGCATGTTTTAATGAAGACATCTGACTCGTTCCAAAGACTACTCTACACAGACGAACCAGTTATGCTGCCAGTAAAGAACATATAGTAATTGTATTCCATAAGTTAATTTTAAATACTCGGATTATTACGAAAGATACTATGCAGTGACTGATCTGAAATGGGCATGTTTTAATGTAGACATCTGACGCGTCCCAAAGACTACTCTACACAGACGAACGAGTTATGCTGCCAGTAAAGAACATATAGTAATTGTATTCGATAAGTTCATTTTAAATACTCGGATTATTACGAAAGATACTATGCAGTGACTGATCTGAAAGGCGCATGTTTTAATGAAGACATCTGACTCGTTCCAAAGACTACTCTACACAGACGAACCAGTTATGCTGCCAGTAAAGAACATATAGTAATTGTATTCGATAAGTTCATTTTAAATACTCGGATTATTACGAAAGATACTATGCAGTGACTGATCTGAAATGGGCATGTTTTAATGTAGACATCTGACGCGTCCCAAAGACTACTCTAAGCAGACGAACCAGTTATGCTGCCAGTAAAGAACATATAGTAATTGCATTCGATAAGTTCATTTTAAATACTCGGATTATTACGAAAGATACTATGCAGTGACAGATCTGAAAGGCGCATGTTTTAATGAAGACATCTGACTCGTTCCAAAGACTACTCTACACAGACGAACCAGTTATGCTGCCAGTAAAGAACATATAGTAATTGTATTCCATAAGTTAATTTTAAATACTCGGATTATTACGAAAGATACTATGCAGTGACTGATCTGAAATGGGCATGTTTTAATGTCGACATCTGACGCGTCCCAAAGACTACTCTAAGCAGACGAACCAGTTATGCTGCCAGTAAAAAACATATAGTAATTGCATTCGATAAGTTCATTTTAAATACTCGGATTATTACGAAAGATACTATGCAGTGACTGATCTGAAAGGCGCATGTTTTAATGAAGACATCTGACTCGTTCCAAAGACTACTCTACACAGACGAACCAGTTATGCTGCCAGTAAAGAACATATAGTAATTGTATTCGATAAGTTCATTTTAAATACTCGGATTATTACGAAAGATACTATGCAGTGACTGATCTGAAAGGCGCATGTTTTAATGAAGACATCTGACTCGTTCCAAAGACTACTCTACACAGACGAACCAGTTATGCTGCCAGTAAAGAACTTATAGTAATTTTATTCCATAAGTTAATTTTAAATACTCGGATTATTACGAAAGATACTATGCAGTGACTGATCTGAAATGGGCATGTTTTAATGTAGACATCTGACGCGTCCAAAAGACTACTCTACACAGACGAACGAGTTATGCTGCCAGTAAAGAACATATAGTAATTGTATTCCATAAGTTAATTTTAAATACTCGGATTATTACGAAAGATACTATGCAGTGACTGATCTGAAATGGGCATGTTTTAATGTAGACATCTGACGCGTCCCGAAGACTACTCTACACAGACGAACCAGTTATGCTGCCAGTAAAGAACATATAGTAATTGCATTCGATAAGTTCATTTTAAATACTCGGATTATTACGAAAGATACTATGCAGTGACTGATCTGAAAGGCGCATGTTTTAATGAAGACATCTGACTCGTTCCAAAGACTACTCTACACAGACGAACCAGTTATGCTGCCAGCAAAGAACATATAGTAATTGCATTCGATAAGTTCATTTTAAATACTCGGATTATTACGAAAGGTACTATGCAGTGACTGATCTGAAAGGGGCATGTTTTAGTGTAGACATCTGACGCGTCCCAAAGACTACTCTACACAGACGAACGAGTTATGCTGCCAGTAAAGAACATATAGTAATTGTATTCGATAAGTTCATTTTAAATACTAGGATTATTACGAAAGATACTATGCAGTGACTGATCTGAAAGGGGCATGTTTTAATGTAGACATCTGACGTGTCCCGAAGACTACTCTACACAGACGAACCAGTTATGCTGCCAGTAAAGAACATATAGTAATTGCATTCGATAAGTTCATTTTAAATACTCGGATTATTACGAAAGATACTATGCAGTGACTGATCTGAAAGGCGCATGTTTTAATGAAGACATCTGACTCCTTCCAAAGACTACTCTACACAGACGAACCAGTTATGCTGCCAGTAAAGAACATATAGTAATTGTATTCGATAAGTTCATTTTAAATACTCGGATTATTACGAAAGATACTATGCAGTGACTGATCTGAAAGGCGCATGTTTTAATGAAGACATCTGACTCGTTCCAAAGACTACTCTACACAGACGAACCAGTTATGCTGCCAGTAAAGAACTTATAGTAATTTTATTCCATAAGTTAATTTTAAATACTCGGATTATTACGAAAGATACTATGCAGTGACTGATCTGAAATGGGCATGTTTTAATGTAGACATCTGACGCGTCCCAAAGACTACTCTACACAGACGAACGAGTTATGCTGCCAGTAAAGAACATATAGTAATTGTATTCCATAAGTTAATTTTAAATACTCGGATTATTACGAAAGATACTATGCAGTGACTGATCTGAAATGGGCATGTTTTAATGTAGACATCTGACGCGTCCCAAAGACTACTCTACACAGACGAACCAGTTATGCTGCCAGTAAAGAACATATAGTAATTGCATTCGATAAGTTCATTTTAAATACTCGGATTATTACGAAAGATACTATGCAGTGACTGATCTGAAAGGCGCATGTTTTAATGAAGACATCTGACTCGTTCCAAAGACTACTCTACACAGACGAACCAGTTAT
>OU015500.1:160253398-160442346 GCA_907164885.2 Dolomedes plantarius
TGGTGTGGGTTGTGACGCATGTTAGGTTTTCGTGGAGAACAGAATTCAATCTGCATTTATACCTTCTGGGAAACCAACAGAGGGAGCTTCATTGAATGGAGATGCTCCCACCAATAATGGCGAACATAATTTGGGCTTCACCGAGTTCATTGTTTTCTACGGGAATAGTTTTCGGTAGGTTTTAGATTCTTTAGGGTTTGCTTGGATTTCGAGTTTTATTTTGTTATGAAAATTATCCCAAGATACCGAAAATTGTACAGATATTTATATGAGAACCTGCATGCATTTTTTGATTTATTATCAACAATACCCATTGCTTCTCTCGGTGCTGTGGGTTGTGACGCATGTTAGGTTTTCGCGGAGAACAGAATTCAATCTGCATTTATACCTTCTGCGAAACCAACAGAGGGAGCTTCATTGAATGGAGATGTTCCCACCAATAGTGGCGAACATAATTTGGGCTTCACCGAAATCATTGTTTTCGACGGGGATAGGTTTCGGTAGGTTTTCAGATTCTTTCGTGTTTGCTTGGATTTCGAGTTTTATTTTGTTATGAAATTGATCCCAAGATACCGAAAATTGTGCAGATATTTATATGAGAACCTGCATGTATTTTTTGATTTATTATCAACAACTTTTTGCTTCTCTCGTTGCTGTGGGTTGTGACGCATGTTAGGTTTTCGTGGAGAACAGGATTCAATCTGCATTTATACCTTCTGGGAAACCAACAGAGGGAGCTTCATTGAATGGATATGCTCCCACCAATGATGGCGAACATAATTCGAGCTTCACGGAGTTCATTGTTTTCGACGGGAATAGTTTTCGGTAGGTTTTCAGATTCTTTAGTGTTTGCTTGGATTTCGAGTTTTATTTTGTTATGAAAATGTTCCCAAGATACCAAAAATTGTGCAGATATTTATATGAGAACCTGCATGTATTTTTTGATTTATTATCAACAACTTTTTGCTTCTCTCTGTGCTGTGGGTTGTGACGCATGTTAGGTTTTCGCGGAGAACAGAATTCAATCTGCATTTATACCTTCTGCGAAACCAACAGAGGGAGCTTTATTGAATGGAGATGCTCCTACCAATAGTGGCGAACATAATTCGGGTTTCACCAAGTTCATTGTTTTCGACGGGAATAGTTTTCGGTAGGTTTTCAGATTCTTTAGTGTTTGCTTGGATTTCGAGTTTTATTTTGTTATGAAAATGATCCCATGATACCGAAAATTGTGCAGATATTTATATGAGAACCTGCATGTATTTTTTGATTTATTATCAACAACTTTTTGCTTCTCTCGGTGCTGTGGGTTGTAACGCATGTTAGGTTTTCGCGGAGAACAGAATTCAATCTGCATTTATACCTTCTGCGAAACCAACAGAGGGAGCTTTATTGAATGGAGATGCTCCTACCAATAGTGGCGAACATAATTCGGGTTTCACCAAGTTCATTGTTTTCGACGGGAATAGTTTTCGGTAGGTTTTCAGATTCTTTAGTGTTTGCTTGGATTTCGAGTTTTATTTTGTTATGAAAATGATCCCATGATACCGAAAATTGTGCAGATATTTATATGAGAACCTGCATGTATTTTTTGATTTATTATCAACAACTTTTTGCTTCTCTCGGTGCTGTGGGTTGTAACGCATGTTAGGTTTTCGCGGAGAACAGAATTCAATCTGCATTTATACCTTCTGCGAAACCAACAGAGGGAGCTTCATTGAATGGAGATGCTCCCACCAATAATGGCGAACATAATTCGGGCTTCACCGAGTTCATTGTTTTCTACGGGAATAGTTTTCGGTAGGTTTTTAGATTCTTTAGTGTTTGCTTGGATTTCGAGTTTTATTTTTTTATGGAAATTATCCCAAGATACCGAAAATTGTACAGATATTTATATGAGAACCTGCATGCATTTTTTTATTTATTATCAACAACACCCATTGCTTCTCTCGGTGCTGTGGGTTGTGAAGCATGTTAGGTTTTCGCGCAGAACAGAATTCAATCTGCATTTCTACCTTCTGCGAAACCAACAGAGGGAGCTTCATTGAATGGAGATGTTCCCACCAATAGTGGCGAACATAATTTGGGCTTCACCGAGTTCATTGTTTTCGACGGGGATAGGTTTCGGTAGGTTTTCAGATTCTTTCGTGTTTGCTTGGATTTCGAGTTTTATTTTGTTATGAAAATGATTCCAAGATACCGAAAATTGTACAGATATTTATATGAGAACCTTCATGTATATTTTGATTTATTATCAACAACTTTTTGCTTCTCTCTGTGCTGTGGGTTGTGACGCATGTTAGGTTTACGCGGAGAACAGAATTCAATCTGCATTTATACCTTCTGCGAAACCAACAGAGGGAGCTTCATTGAATGGAGATGCTCCCTCCAATAATGGCGAACATAATTCGGGCTTCACCGAGTTCATTGTTTTCGACGGGAATAGTTTTCGGTAGGTTTTCAGATTCTTTAGTGTTTGCTTGGATTTCGAGTTTTATTTTGTTATGAAAATGATCCCAAGATACCGAAAATTGTGCAGATATTTATATGAGAACCTGCATGTATTTTTTGATTTATTATCAACAACTTTTTGCTTCTCTCGGTGCTGTGGGTTGTGACGCATGTTAGGTTTTCGCGGAGAACAGAATTCAATCTGCATTTATACCTTCTGGGAAACCAACAGAGGGAGCTTCATTGAATGGAGATGCTCCCACCAATAATGGCGAACATAATTCGGGCTTCACCGAGTTCATTGTTTTCTACGGGAATAGTTTTCGGTAGGTTTTTAGATTCTTTAGTGTTTGCTTGGATTTCGAGTTTTATTTTGTTATGAAAATTATCCCAAGATACCGAAAATTGTACAGATATTTATATGAGAACCTGCATGCATTTTTTGATTTATTATCAACAACACCCGTTGCTTCTCTCGGTGCTGTGGGTTGTGACGCATGTTAGGTTTTCGCGGAGAACAGAATTCAATCTGCATTTATACCTTCTGCGAAACCAACAGAGGGAGCTTCATTGAATGGAGATGTTCCCACCAATAGTGGCGAACATAATTCGGGCTTCACCGAAGTCATTGTTTTCGACGGGAATAGGTTTCGGTAGGTTTTCAGATTCTTTCGTGTTTGCTTGGATTTCGAGTTTTATTTTGTTATGAAATTGATCCCAAGATACCGAAAATTGTGCAGATATTTATATGAGAACCTGCATGTATTTTTTGATTTATTATCAACAACTTTTTGCTTCTCTCGGTGCTGTGGGTTGTGACGCATGTTAGGTTTTCGCGGAGAACAGAATTCAATCTGCATTTATACCTTCTGCGAAACCAACAGAGGGAGCTTTATTGAATGGAGATGCTCCTACCAATAGTGGCGAACATAATTCGGGTTTCACCAAGTTCATTGTTTTCGACGGGAATAGTTTTCGGTAGGTTTTCAGATTCTTTAGTGTTTGCTTGGATTTCGAGTTTTATTTTGTTATGAAAATGATCCCAAGATACCGAAAATTGTGCAGATATTTATATGAGAACCTGCATGTATTTTTTGATTTATTATCAACAACTTTTTGCTTCTCTCGTTGCTGTGGGTTGTGACGCATGTTAGGTTTTCGTGGAGAACAGGATTCAATCTGCATTTATACCTTCTGGGAAACCAACAGAGGGAGCTTCATTGAAAGGATATGCTCCCACCAATGATGGCGAACATAATTCGAGCTTCACGGAGTTCATTGTTTTCGACGGGAATAGTTTTCGGTAGGTTTTCAGATTCTTTAGTGTTTGCTTGGATTTCGAGTTTTATTTTGTTATGAAAATGATCCCAAGATACCGAAAATTGTGCAGATATTTATATGAGAACCTGCATGTATTTTTTGATTTATTATCAACAACTTTTTGCTTCTCTCGGTGCTGTGGGTTGTGACGCATGTTAGGTTTTCGCGGAGAACAGAATTCAATCTGCATTTATACCTTCTGCGAAACCAACAGAGGGAGCTTCATTGAATGGAGATGCTCCCACCAATAATGGCGAACATAATTCGGGCTTCACCGAGTTCATTGTTTTCTACGGGAATAGTTTTCGGTAGGTTTTAGATTCTTTAGTGTTTGCTTGGATTTCGAGTTTTATTTTGTTATGGAATTATCCCAAGATACCGAAAATTGTACAGATATTTATATGAGAACCTGCATGTATTTTTTTATTTATTATCAACAACACCCATTGCTTCTCTCGGTGCTGTGGGTTGTGAAGCATGTTAGGTTTTCGCGCAGAACAGAATTCAATCTGCATTTCTACCTTCTGCGAAACCAACAGAGGGAGCTTCATTGAATGGAGATGTTCCCACCAATAGTGGCGAACATAATTTGGGCTTCACCGAGTTCATTGTTTTCGACGGGGATAGGTTTCGGTAGGTTTTCAGATTCTTTCGTGTTTGCTTGGATTTCGAGTTTTATTTTGTTATGAAAATGATTCCAAGATAGCAAAAATTGTACAGATATTTATATGAGAACCTTCATGTATATTTTGATTTATTATCAACAACTTTTTGCTTCTCTCTGTGCTGTGGGTTGTGACGCATGTTAGGTTTACGCGGAGAACAGAATTCAATCTGCATTTATAAATTCTGCGAAACCAACAGAGGGAGCTTCATTGAATGGAGATGCTCCCTCCAATAATGGCGAACATAATTCGGGCTTCACCGAGTTCATTGTTTTCTACGGGAATAGTTTTCGGTAGGTTTTTAGATTCTTTAGTGTTTGCTTGGATTTCGAGTTTTATTTTGTTATGAAAATGATCCCAAGATACCGAAAATTGTACAGATATTTATATGAGAACCTGCATGTATTTTTTGATTTATTATCAACAATTTTTTGCTTCTCTCGGTGCTGTGGGTTGTGACGCATGTTAGGTTTTCGCGGAGAACAGAATTCAATCTGCATTTATACCTTCTGGTAAACCAACAGAGGGAGCTTCATTGAATGGAGATGCTCCCACCAATAATGGCGAACATAATTTGGGCTTCACCGAGTTCATTGTTTTCTACGGGAATAGTTTTCGGTAGGTTTTTAGATTCTTTAGTGTTTGCTTGGATTTCGAGTTTTATTTTGTTATGAAAATTATCCCAAGATACCGAAAATTGTACAGATATTTATATGAGAACCTGCATGCATTTTTTGATTTATTATCAACAACACCCGTTGCTTCTCTCGGTGCTGTGGGTTGTGACGCATGTTAGGTTTTCGCGGAGAACAGAATTCAATCTGCATTTATACCTTCTGCGAAACCAACAGAGGGAGCTTCATTGAATGGAGATGTTCCCACCAATAGTGGCGAACATAATTTGGGCTTCACCGAAATCATTGTTTTCGACGGGGATAGGTTTCGGTAGGTTTTCAGATTCTTTCGTGTTTGCTTGGATTTCGAGTTTTATTTTGTTATGAAATTGATCCCAAGATACCGAAAATTGTGCAGATATTTATATGAGAACCTGCATGTATTTTTTGATTTATTATCAACAACTTTTTGCTTCTCTCGGTGCTGTGGGTTGTGACGCATGTTAGGTTTTCGCGGAGAACAGAATTCAATCTGCATTTATACCTTCTGCGAAACCAACAGAGGGAGCTTCATTGAATGGAGATGTTCCCACCAATAGTGGCGAACATAATTTGGGCTTCACCGAAATCATTGTTTTCGACGGGGATAGGTTTCGGTAGGTTTTCAGATTCTTTCGTGTTTGTTTGGATTTCGAGTTTTATTTTGTTATGAAATTGATCCCAAGATACCGAAAATTGTGCAGATATTTATATGAGAACCTGCATGTATTTTTTGATTTATTATCAACAACTTTTTGCTTCTCTCGTTGCTGTGGGTTGTGACGCATGTTAGGTTTTCGTGGAGAACAGGATTCAATCTGCATTTATACCTTCTGGGAAACCAACAGAGGGAGCTTCATTGAAAGGATATGCTCCCACCAATGATGGCGAACATAATTCGAGCTTCACGGAGTTCATTGTTTTCGACGGGAATAGTTTTCGGTAGGTTTTCAGATTCTTTAGTGTTTGCTTGGATTTCGAGTTTTATTTTGTTATGAAAATGTTCCCAAGATACCAAAAATTGTGCAGATATTTATATGAGAACCTACATGTATTTTTTGATTTATTATCAACAACTTTTTGCTTCTCTCTGTGCTGTGGGTTGTGACGCATGTTAGGTTTTCGCGGAGAACAGAATTCAATCTGCATTTATACCTTCTGCGAAACCAACAGAGGGAGCTTTATTGAATGGAGATGCTCCTACCAATAGTGGCGAACATAATTCGGGTTTCACCAAGTTCATTGTTTTCGACGGGAATAGTTTTCGGTAGGTTTTCAGATTCTTTAGTGTTTGCTTGGATTTCGAGTTTTATTTTGTTATGAAAATGATCCCATGATACCGAAAATTGTGCAGATATTTATATGAGAACCTGCATGTATTTTTTGATTTATTATCAACAACTTTTTGCTTCTCTCGGTGCTGTGGGTTGTAACGCATGTTAGGTTTTCGCGGAGAACAGAATTCAATCTGCATTTATACCTTCTGCGAAACCAACAGAGGGAGCTTTATTGAATGGAGATGCTCCCACCAATAGTGGCGAACATAATTCGGGTTTCACCAAGTTCATTGTTTTCGACGGGAATAGTTTTCGGTAGGTTTTCAGATTCTTTAGTGTTTGCTTGGATTTCGAGTTTTATTTTGTTATGAAAATGATCCCATGATACCGAAAATTGTGCAGATATTTATATGAGAACCTGCATGTATTTTTTGATTTATTATCAACAACTTTTTGCTTCTCTCGGTGCTGTGGGTTGTAACGCATGTTAGGTTTTCGCGGAGAACAGAATTCAATCTGCATTTATACCTTCTGCGAAACCAACAGAGGGAGCTTCATTGAATGGAGATGCTCCCACCAATAATGGCGAACATAATTCGGGCTTCACCGAGTTCATTGTTTTCGACGGGAATAGTTTTCGGTAGGTTTTCAGATTCTTTCGTGTTTGCTTGGATTTCGAGTTTTATTTTGTTATGAAAATGATTCCAAGATAGCAAAAATTGTACAGATATTTATATGAGAACCTTCATGTATATTTTGATTTATTATCAACAACTTTTTGCTTCTCTCTGTGCTGTGGGTTGTGACGCATGTTAGGTTTACGCGGAGAACAGAATTCAATCTGCATTTATAAATTCTGCGAAACCAACAGAGGGAGCTTCATTGAATGGAGATGCTCCTACCAATAGTGGCGAACATAATTCGGGCTTCACCGAGTTCATTGTTTTCGACGGGAATAGTTTTCGGTAGGTTTTCAGATTCTTTAGTGTTTGCTTGGATTTCGAGTTTTATTTTGTTATGAAAATGATCCCAAGATACCGAAAATTGTGCAGATATTTATATGAGAACCTGCATGTATTTTTTGATTTATTATCAACAACACCCATTGCTTCTCTCGGTGCTGTGGGTTGTGACGCATGTTAGGTTTTCGTGGAGAACAGAATTCAATCTGCATTTATACCTTCTGCGAAACCAACAGAGGGAGCTTCATTGAATGGAGATGCTTCTACTAATAGTGGCGAACATAATGCGGGCTTCACCGAGTTCATTGTTTTCGACGGGAATATGTTTCGGTAGGTTTTCAGATTCTTTAGTGTTTGCTTGGATTTCGAGTTTTATTTTGTTATGAAAATAATCCCAAGATACCGAAAATTGTGCAGATATTTATATGAGAACCTGCATGTATTTTTTGATTTATTATCAACAACTTTTTGCTTCTCTCGGTGCTGTGGGTTGTGACGCATGTTAGGTTTTCGTGGAGAACAGAATTCAATCTGCATTTATACCTTCTGCGAAACCAACAGAGGGAGCTTCATTGAATGGAGATGCTCCCACCAATGATGGCGAACATAATTCGAGCTTCACCGAGTTCATTGTTTTCGACGGGAATAGTTTTCGGTAGGTTTTCAGATTCTTTAGTGTTTGCTTGGATTTCGAGTTTTATTTTGTTATGAAAATGTTCCCAAGATACCAAAAATTGTGCAGATATTTATATGAGAACCTGCATGAATTTTTGATTTATTATCAACAACTTTTTGCTTCTCTCGGTGCTGTGGGTTGTGACGCATGTTAGGTTTACGCGGAGAACAGAATTCAATCTGCATTTATACCTTCTGCGAAACCAACAGAGGGAGCTTTATTGAATGGAGATGCTCCTACCAATAGTGGCGAACATAATTCGGGTTTCACCGAGTTCATTGTTTTCGACGGGAATAGTTTTCGGTAGGTTTTCAGATTCTTTAGTGTTTGCTTGGATTTCGAGTTTTATTTTGTTATGAAAATGATCCCAAGATACCGAAAATTGTGCAGATATTTATATGAGAACCTGCATGTATTTTTTGATTTATTATCAACAACACCCATTGCTTCTCTCGGTGCTGTGGGTTGTGACGCATGTTAGGTTTTCGTGGAGAACAGAATTCAATCTGCATTTATACCTTCTGCGAAACCAACAGAGGGAGCTTCATTGAATGGAGATGCTCCCTCCAATAATGGCGAACATAAATCGGGCTTCACCGAGTTCATTGTTTTCGACGGGAATAATTTTCGGTAGGTTTTCAGATTCTTTCGTGTTTGCTTGGATTTCGAGTTTTATTTTGTTATGAAAATGATCCCAAGATACCGAAAATTGTGCAGATATTTATATGAGAACCTGCATGTATTTTTTGATTTATTATCAACAACTTTTTGCTTCTCTCGGTGCTGTGGGTTGTGACGCTTGTTAGGTTTACGCGGAGAACAGAATTCAATCTGCATTTATACCTTCTGCGAAACCAACAGAGGGAGCTTTATTGAATGGAGATGCTCCTACCAATAGTGGCGAACATAATTCGGGTTTCACCGAGTTCATTGTTTTCGACGGGAATAGTTTTCGGTAGGTTTTTAGATTCTTTAGTGTTTGCTTGGATTTCGAGTTTTATTTTGTTATGAAAATTATCCCAAGATACTGAAAATTGTACAGATATTTATATGAGAACCTGCATGCATTTTTGGATTTATTATCAACAACACCCATTGCTTCTCTCGTTGCTGTGGGTTGTGACGCATGTTAGGTTTTCGAGGAGAACAGAATTCAATCTTCATTTATACCTTCTGCGAAACCAACAGAGGGAGCTTCATTGAATGGAGATGTTCCCACCAATAGTGGCGAACATAATTTGGGCTTCACCGAGTTCATTGTTTTCGACGGGGATAGGTTTCGGTAGGTTTTCAGATTCTTTCGTGTTTGCTTGGATTTCGAGTTTTATTTTGTTATGAAATTGATCCCAAGATACCGAAAATTGTGCAGATATTTATATGAGAACCTGCATGTATTTTTTGATTTATTATCAACAACTTTTTGCTTCTCTCGGTGCTGTGGGTTGTGACGCTTGTTAGGTTTACGCGGAGAACAGAATTCAATCTGCATTTATACCTTCTGCGAAACCAACAGAGGGAGCTTTATTGAATGGAGATGCTCCTACCAATAGTGGCGAACATAATTCGGGTTTCACCGAGTTCATTGTTTTCGACGGGAATAGTTTTCGGTAGGTTTTCAGATTCTTTAGTGTTTGCTTGGATTTCGAGTTTTATTTTGTTATGAAAATGATCCCAAGATACCGAAAATTGTGCAGATATTTATATGAGAACCTGCATGTATTTTTTGATTTATTATCAACAACACCCATTGCTTCTCTCGGTGCTGTGGGTTGGGACGCATGTTAGGTTTTCGCGGAGAACAGAATTCAATCTGCATTTATACCTTTTGCGAAACCAACAGAGGGAGCTTCATTGAATGGAGATCCTCCCTCCAATAATGACGAACATAATTCGGGCTTCACAGAGTTCATTGTTTTCGACGGGAATACTTTTCGGTAGGTTTTCAGAATCTTTCGTGTTTGCTTTGATTTCGAGTTTTATTTTGTTATGAATATGATCCCAAGATACCGAAAATTGTACAGATATTTATATGAGAACCTGCATGTATTTTTTGATTTATTATCAACAACACCCATTGCTTCTCTCGGTGCTGTTGGTTGTGTCGCATGTTAGGTTTTCGTGGAGAACAGAATTCAATCTGCATTTATACCTTCTGCGAAACCAACAGAGGGAGCTTCATTGAATGGAGATGCTCCCTCCAATAATGGCGAACATAATTCGGGCTTCACCGAGTTCATTGTTTTCGACGGGAATACTTTTCGGTAGGTTTTCAGATTCTTTCGTGTTTGCTTGGATTTCGAGTTTTATTTTGTTATGAAAATGATCCCAAGATACCGAAAATTGTACAGATATTTATATGAGAACCTGCATGTATTTTTTGATTTATTATCAACAAATTTTTGCTTCTCTCGGTGCTGTGGGTTGTGACGCATGTTAGGTTTTCGCGGAGAACAGAATTCAATCTGCATTTATACCTTCTGCGAAACCAACAGAGGGAGCTTCATTGAATGGAGATGTTCCCACCAATAGTGGCGAACATAATTTGGGCTTCACCGAGTTCATTGTTTTCGACGGGGATAGGTTTTGGTAGGTTTTCAGTTTCTTTAGTGTTTGCTTGGATTTCGAGTTTTATTTTGTTATGAAAATGATCCCAAGATACCGAAAATTGTGCAGATATTTATATGAGAACCTGCATGTATTTTTTAATTTATTATCAACAACACCCATTGCTTCTCTCGGTGCTGTGGGTTGTGACGCATGTTAGGTTTTCGTGGAGAACAGAATTCAATCTGCATTTATACCTTCTGCGAAACCAACAGAGGGAGCTTCATTGAATGGAGATGCTTCTACCAATAGTGGCGAACATAATGCGGGATTCACCGAGTTCATTGTTTTCGACGGGAATAGTTTTCGGTAGGTTTTCAGATTCTTTCGTGTTGGTTGGATTTCGAGTTTTTTTTTTGTTAATAAAATGATCCCAAGATACCGAAAATTGTGCAGATATTTATATGAGAACCTGCATGTATTTTTTGATTTATTATCAACAACTTTTTGCTTCTCTCGGTGCTGTGGGTTGTGACGCATGTTAGGTTTTCGTGGAGAACAGAATTCAATCTGCATTTATACCTTCTGGGAAACCAACAGAGGGAGCTTCATTGAATGGAGATGCTCCCACCAATAATGGCGAACATAATTCGGGCTTCACCGAGTTCATTGTTTTCTACGGGAATAGTTTTCGGTAGGTTTTCAGATTCTTTAGTGTTTGCTTGGATTTCGAGTTTTATTTTGTTATGAAAATGATCCCAAGATACCGAAAATTGTGCAGATATTTATATGAGAACCTGCATGTATTTTTTGATTTATTATCAACAACTTTTGCTTCTCTCGGTGCTGTGGGTTGTGACGCATGTTAGGTTTTCGCGGAGAACAGAATTCAATCTGCATTTATACCTTCTGCGAAACCAACAGAGGGAGCTTCATTGAATGGAGATGCTCCCACCAATAGTGGCGAACATAATTCGGGTTTCACCGAGTTCATTGTTTTCGACGGGAATAGTTTTCGGTAGGTTTTCAGATTCTTTAGTGTTTGCTTGGATTTCGAGTTTTATTTTGTTATGAAAATGATCCCAAGATACCGAAAATTGTGCAGATATTTATATGAGAACCTGCATGTATTTTTTGATTTATTATCAACAACACCCATTGCTTCTCTCGGTGCTGTGGGTTGTGACGCATGTTAGGTTTTCATGGAGAACAGAATTCAATCTGCATTTATATCTTCTGCGAAACCAACAGAGGGAGCTTTATTGAACGGAGATGCTCCCACCAATTGTGGCGAACATAATTCGTCCGCGAACGGTTCATTTTGTATACTCGGTTTCATCTACCCTAGAATACCAGGAGGAATTTATGTGCACATTTTTGTCACAAATATGTGGCAGTGGATCCATGGGGATATTATCATATTTGTTTACAATAAATGTCCTTGACCGCAACTTTAAGTCTAATGACTTATTAATACTAATTATCCTATTGCTCGGGTATATTTG
The DNA here is from genome assembly GCA_907164885.2 of Dolomedes plantarius. NCBI lineage: Eukaryota > Metazoa > Arthropoda > Arachnida > Araneae > Dolomedidae > Dolomedes > Dolomedes plantarius. Next base: position 160,265,452 of record OU015500.1, read on the forward strand.
TCGGTTTAAGTGTTTCGTTAAACAAAGGATTTGGTAAATTTTAAAATTGAAAGATGTTTCTTACGAAAACTTTATATATAAATGCATAAAAGTCAGATGTGATGATGAAAATTACATATTTACGTGAGCGTCTGACGCGTTAAGCCTGGCGGCTGTTTCAAGTGACGATTTCATATTTTCTTTAATCCTGGATTAGAAATCTTTAAATTACAATCGATAAGTTATAAATTTTGCAATCATCGCATGGTGTTGAAATATTGGTAAAAGCCAGTAGCTAAAGCTAAGCATCTCGTACAAATGATTAATCTCGTACAAATTGATAAAGACGTAGTTTCTCTAAAAGCTGAAATGTAGATGCACATAATAAACGATCCACCAAAGTAACAAAATGCATTTTCAAAATTATAGGCAATTTTTTTGTTATCTGCGGCCGACATTGCATTTTTACATAACTTTAATCACTAGAGTACGAAGTTTTTGAAGAGTTTATTTATTATTAGGGATGCATTAAAATATAAGTTATTTTCTGATTAATTGAATTTATTCAGTAACTTAATCATAATTTCGATGCAGTATGTTCGGTCACATGTGAATAATGAAACATAAGGACCAGTTTCATGCATATTTATGAGTTGTATTACATGCATGCCCTTTTTAAACAAAAAAAATTCCGCAAAGTCATTTCTAGATGCGGAATTTTTTTTACCAGCGTTTCCCCTCTTCCCCGAATAGTGTTAGAAAATAATTGCCTCTCTCTTCCTTGATTAATAGAATATTTGTACACTTACTCTCTGTTAAATAACTTTTATTTAAATTATATGCAAATGCATCTAATGCTACATCTGTCATCCCAAATGACTTTCTGAACTTAAATCGATTAGCATAAAATATTTCCCACTCTTCATACTCTAAGCAATCTAGAACAAGAAATAAGTAAAACAAATTTTCCAGTTACTTAAAAAAAAAGTATGCATCCAATTATATTCGTTCACGCTAAACCTCCTTCAATATTGCCAGAGGACTTTTAACATAATCAATAAAATTATTCATCTGTTTTGAGGGGGAAAAAAGAGAGACGGGGATAAAAAAACTCCCTTTTCTTATGGGGATCGTTAAAAAAATTTAGACGAAGGCAACAAATATATTCATCATAAAAAAGATAATTCCCGAAGCGCACTTTTACTCTCTTTTACATGTGCATTTAAAATCTCTCCTTTCGAGCAGTTAAGACAGATCCTTTTACCGAGCTTAGTGAGAAACAGATGGTTAAAAAGGTGAAACAGATGGTTATCTTGTTGTAGTAGAAAAAAATACAGCTTTTGGTGAGATAAAACAACCTTTACTTTTTTTTTCAGATTTAAATAACAAAAGGCTACGATAGTATAAAGATGCATGCAGTACAATATACATGTAGAAGCATAGTGACTTGTGTAAATCTAATACTCAAGTCTTTTGTTATACAGCATACAAAAGAAAATTAAAATATATTATAGTGTAATTTTCACTTTAATGATAGAAATTGTCGTGGTAGAATCGGCACAATACAGAAAAAATTTTTTAAATACGCTCGTGAAATCAGTTTTTTTCTCCTCAACTCGAGCCAATTAAAATGCGATATATATGCCCATATATATCGAATACTGCATATATATATGGCATATCGCGTATCGAATATCGCGTATTGTTTTAAAATGATTTCCAAATATTTTGTCGTGTGCATGCACTTGAACTGGATCAAAAAATTGTCGTTTATGGGTGAAAGATTTGTTCATTCCTTTCGCAAAAAACTTTCCTCGTAATTTTCTACATTAATTTTTTTAACTTATTGAAACCTTTTCATTTTTCATTAGATGAATTGCCTTAAAAATATTCTAGTTAATTTGTTTTTTCAATTTGCTGGATGTGTCATACATCGCAGCAAAACTGCCCGAGAAATGTGAATTGTGCCACCCGTAATTGAAAGCCGGAAACATTTCGAAAAAGAAACAAAAATGATCAGACATGTTGAATATAAAATATGCTTTAATGTTTTTTTTGTTCCCTTACTAATGACGACCACAGTTTTCTATTGCTAATCACAGACAATCCCAACAATGATGAAGTAGCTTTTAAGAATTGATTGGCGCAGCGTCGTTTCTTCCCAAAGCGTTCAACTCGGACAGCGACGAAATTCATACGAGTCACTGGGACATGGCTGACAGACCCTAAATTAATTCCTAAACCGGCACGAGTTCAGCTTTAGGATTAATTGATCGGAGAGCTGAACAAGTGTATTACGTATTTGTCATCCACGTGTTTACATTAGGTCACAGGGAAAGAAATGCGTTACATTTTGATTTACAAAATAGGGTAATGAAGAGATAGCCTAATCAAAACCTGTATCATCCGCACTCGAGATATTTTCTACATGTTTCTTCGAATGTCTTATTCATCATTTTAAATGCGAATGGGAAATCCTCAAAAGGTCAATGGGAATGGCTGGAACATTTTAAGTTATTTTAAAATAGCATGCCCCCAAAACAGAGACTGTACTCTGGAGCAATAGATAATAAGAACTAACTGCATAAAAGATATTTTTAAATGTGAAAACTGTAATCGTATGTTTCAATTACGAAATGAAATATAGCTGTTGGATTACTTTGCAACTCTTTAACTACAGAGTAAGCTTGATTGAGACCTTGAAGTAAAGGTAATCTCCATAAGTTCTATCTTAGCAGTTTGACGATGACCAGTGGGGGTTCAAACCTCAATTCCTCCAAAACATTCGTTCAGATCACTGGTCACTAGTCTATTAGTCAAACATGATAAAAAATATCCTGTAATGATATTGAAAAGGATTAATAAATGAGCAAATATGACAAAAGATGGCCAACATTGAATATCATTACCCCGAAAAATATTTTAAAAGGACGTGTGAGAATTTGAAATATCAGAGTTCCAATTGCTTCAGGTAGTAAACTTTGACCTTGAGCTCGCTTTCAACTCTTGATAAATGTTACACCTCCAAATATTTTCACGAGCCGAACTTAGAGCTCCTTTTCACAGCTCCTGTACCACTCTGGACACAACTTCTCTACTCCAATAACGTGTATATTACACCGCTTCCAAATGAGGTTAGGTTTCATAATCGCATTTATCTTTCCTTTAATTTTATTTATCTAGTTTTGCTATTTTATTGCGTTTGTATGTTTTAATTTTCAACGCGCACGTGTTCTCAAACCGAAAGTGGATTCCGTTACAGCATAAAGGATTGACAAGAAACATATTTGACGCATATTCTTCAGACTAAACTTTTTCTAGGTGTAGTCATCCTTTGAATCAATTCCTGTAAAATTATGATATGGTTTTAAGTTCATAAACAAAATGCTATAAATGTACAATTATACGTTTATCCATCAAATGCAATTTCGTACTCACATTATGCACACAGTATGAATGTTTTCCCGTTTATATGTTCTTTAAACGATATCGTAGAAAATGTCTTTCTTAAATATATATATATTTAAGCAAACTTTGAGAGCCTTTCTGGAATTCTAAATATGATTTAAGGTTATCGCATGTCATAACTTGTAAACAATTTTATATCCTAATACGATGTCCCCGTAACATTTCTGATAGTCGTGGATGTTTGAAATCGCGAAACATGCAATATTTAACCTTGCATTTAATAACAGCCGCAACGGTTTGGTCAATCAGTCTAAGTCAACATTACGATTACTCTGGAGCTAACTATGGAAGAAAAATCTGAATATTAATGGTTCTATCAGAGTAATTTCATTCTTTCCTTTCTAAAAATTTTCTAATTGACGACTTCAATTATCGATTTTTCTGCACGAAAGCTTTTAATGAAATTTAGTGATCGATTCTAGTATAGGTTTTATTTTGGAGAGCCTCGCGTTCTTCCTCCATCGTGTATCGGAAAATTATCCTTTTTACAAGCTATTTCACTCGGCTATGCTCGAATTAAATTTCCATAGTAAAATTTTCCCTATTAAATGTAGTGCCAAGAAATATTTCATGTGAGAGGTTCAGTCATCATAAGTTAAAACAAGTTTTTCAGCACAATATTATGCATGTCAAATGAGAGAATAAATAATAAAATTTCTTCTTTACAAACATATATATTCTTATGTTTGTGACGGAGCATTTTACTAAAGCATACATTTCATTTATTGCTATGCATTTCAAAATCTGATGTAGACGTGAATGCTGATCGATACAACTCGTGTACACGATGCATACGTTGTATCGAGCTGATCGATACAACTCGTGTTCCCATATGCACAGCAATAACCCTCAAAATCCAAAGGCGACGTCCGAGATTTGAACGTATGTAATCTTTCGGAGAGAAACTCAAATATTTGACTTTTCAACTTCAATTCGCGCGTGGAATGCCACAAAATGATTTCTCGCACACTCGCTTTAATGTCATCACACAAGTCCTTCCTGCAACTATTCATTTTATAATGTAGATCAGAGATTAACATTGTTATCAATTTATTACTAAATTATTGTCAGAATTATTTTCTTTCTTCAGATCAAATAAATTAGTGGAAATAGAATGTACAGGAATCCATGATACATGCACACATAGGATCCGAATGCAAAGGACGCTCGGTTTTGAGACGACATCCCTGCTGGCGGTGGAATCCATAAATGAAGAGAAATAACGAGAATATTATAGAGACATGTCGAATCAAACCATATCAAACATGCTTCAATATTTTTTTTCCTACTGCTAATCGGAATTGATTAAATTCGTATATAGTCCTTCCAGTTCTTCGCTGCGAACTCCCTTTATGTCAGGCACCCCTTTTCAGTTCACGAGATTCTATTCTGAAAGCGTATGCTAAAAATATTTGGCGAATATTGGCATGTATGGGCGGAGACATCTCACCACTCGAAGTGGAAAAACCCTTTTTTTTTCCAAACTCTTTTTGCCGTTAAACGAAAAGATGAGTCGAATACACGGTGAAAAATTACTAAAAAGAGGAATTATTGTCCATAGCATGTCAAAATGGAAACAAAATTATAAAGGCTGAATGAACGGTCTAGGAACATTTAATTAATACATTGGAAGAGCCGACGGCTCGAAACCCTAGAGATAATAGGATGGGGCCCGAAAACACGAAAAACAGAAACATCTCCCCACAAGAGAGAAAAAATTAATGATGATAATAAATCGCATTTAAAATTTACTATAACTCTCCGTAGAAACTCCAATTTCAATTAAAACGCCATGGCGTCGGGGAAAGAATGGCCAGGCAAAAGAAAATTCACTACGAAATGAAATCAAACCCCCACGGGATTCGAAATCCCTAGTCTTGCCGAAATGGCCTCTCTACCAAGCGATGGTCCATGTATGATCGGCAGGTGTTTGGCGATAAAAATTTGGAATATGTTAATACTGCCGAAAATGGTATATACAACTGTTACCGTCCGATTCGTTGCCCGGGGAGAATAAAATTCGTCTCGAGACTCGCGGAACACAAAATAGGATTAGTATGTCCATGATTTCGATAGGCATAAACTTTTAGAATAAAAGAGGCACCTTAAAGAGACTCGGGAAATGGACATTTATTTTCAGTCGGTCGAAGCTGCTACATGCATGTATAAATTTATATCAGATCTTTGATACGACGACAAGTCAGAAAGAACTGAGATCGCCATTGATAACACGAGGAAAAATAGATGAAAAGAATCGCGAGACATGCCTGATCCGAATACTGTAGTTTTTCCTGGAACTTAGAGTATAATATTTTTTTCGAGGCTCAAGAACTTGGACCTCGGTTTCCCACTCTTTATATTCTCCTCAGCAAGTCAGCATTTTTTATCCAAATCTCGAAAATACCGAGTGTCCCAAAAATGACGAAAAATCAATTAAAGGTGATAAAAATGTACGGTTTGCTGAGGGAATTTATTCTCATCAATTTTCAAAATTAGTTACGAAGTTCGTCAACAGATGGCGACTGGGAAAAACTATAAAACAGTGTTTTCGAAGCAAGAAGCATACGCAAAGTGGCATGGATTGTCCTCCCTATTCGCCAGATTTGACGCCATGCGATTTTTTTTTCTTTGTGGGTACTTGAAAGACCAGGTGTATCGTCACAATCCACAAACTGTAGATGAACTGGAACGAAATACATCTCTGCTGCTCGTCAGAATGTTCAAACTTGAATGTTTGCACGGGCGTCTGTGAATTTTGCCCTCAGACTGCGCCACGTTGTTGCTGCAAACGGTGGTTATTTCGAAAACATTGTTTTATAGTTTTTCCCAGTCTGCAGCGCCATCTGTTGTCGAACTTTGTAACTAATTTTGAAAATTGGTGAGAGTAAATTTCCCCGTTACCTAAGCAGAATGCAGCAAACCGTACATTTCTGTCACCTTTCCGTTTTTGGGACACCCGGTACGTTTAGAAAAAAAGATCGCCTGAGTGTGTTACCTTCAGTAGACGCGAGGTGAAATTCGACAATTCTCTTCCAATTTCATCTACTAAATTGCATTTTCTAATGCACGTTTTCGTTACATAAACTTTGAAAAGAATGTGTTAGTAACAAAGTTTTTTTAACGTTCCTCAATAACGGTCCTCCGGAAAGCAAAGTCTCGACGTTGTCGCGAGTTATAATTTTGGCAGCGTGCCAAACCCAGTAGCAGTAAAACAATTAAACAGAAAAGTGCCAAAATATGTCAAACAAAAAAATAAGAGGAGAGCAACGATAAGTAATCCCACGTTAATAACCCACGGTAGTTTGGTCCTTCTGACCAAACTACTTCTAGTCTACAACTAGTTTCTTTCGGGAATCCTTTGCAACTGCAATTTTTCTTCCTTTTTGAATATTTTTGTAAAAAAGTTAAAAATATTTACAATTTAAGTTGCACCAGCTAGAACAATGTCCCAGGGAACAACCGGACTTTACAGAAAATATACTTAATTCGACTCCTAAAAGAAACATAAATTTCTGATTGTTCTAAAATTGCATTTTAAGTTTTTGTGACCCTCATATCTAAATCTTTTTTTATCTACTTCCTTGCATCACTTTCGGCAATTTTCATAGATGCAAATAAGGAATATTGTTCCTAACTTTTAAACTTGATTTCTTTTCCGGTGTTCCCACTTTGATTTATGTCCTATCCAATAATGGTAAAATAAAATAACTAATAAAATATTTCAATCAAATCTCATCAATTTCGATAGTTAATTCTAAAACCTTGCGTTTATCTACGCAATGCCAAAATTAAAAGATTTACGTGAAATAATTCGAGATCGCGTTATGGTTTTAACAGTTTTCCTACAGTTCATTTTTCATCAAGTTAATTCAAAGATTATTTAATACAGATCTAAATTTAATGAGTGCATAGGAATCGAAATTTAAGATAGCGGAACTTTATCAATGCACCCGAAACTGATATCCAATTAAATTATTATTCTGTTTCGTTTACTTTTAATCAGAATATTGGGATGCATTTATGAAGAATTGGGGGGGAAATACACTCGTGTTGGTTGTATTCCTTTTTTTAATTATATTTCAATTGGAATAGCGAATTAAAAATCATAGCCTTTAGATAAATAATGGATGGAAAAAAGAATTGTTTCACCAAGAAAAAATGGCCGACTAAATAAAGTTTTTTTTTATCCTAATCAACGTACATCATTCAAGTCAATTATATTATTTGCAAAAGCATCTCCTCTTTTGAGAAAAAAGAGACGTAATTAGAAAAGTTCCTTCTGCCAGAATAATAATAAATTCAGTCCACTGTTAATAATGATAATTATTCATGAACTAAATAGTGCAGAAATCTGAAAAGATGTCTCGATTGGTTTGTGGAAAAAAAAACTAAATAAATTAATGAATACTTTTCTTTTGTAATTTCGAAAGCAACAACAATTACTTTGTGCCCCCCCCCCCCCCGAGCTATAATAATCTGTGGAAGCTCCATTTTCTAAAGGGGGGTATAGAGACAAATGGGATATTTTATCAGGGACAAATATTAAAATCAGATGTTGTCATATTTGCAATTTGGCTGGAAAAAGATACTTTTATTTTATATTCAGTTAATTGAAACACCTCAAATACGACTCCTCATTTCGGTCTCTTACAATATCGGTTCTGTCCATCGAACAAAACATTGTTTTTAAAAATGCCTCTGAATCCAAATAAACATTATAGCTTTTATCGGATGGCAACGAGAAGATCATCGTTAGGATTATGACAATTTTTTCGAAACTAAATGATTTGGCGAGGGATAAAGAGTCTTGAAATTATTTTTTGACTACACACAGAAAAAAAGGAAAGAAAAATTGTTTGATAATTCCCCAGTTTCGCTGCAGTACGACTGTTGTTTATTTGAAACAACACTCGGCGTGATCATCTAGTACCTGCGATTGGCATGAGACTCAAAAGTTCGATCACGGCCGTTATTAGTAATAATATGCGCTTTGTACCGTGTAGATTAAAAAAAAATGGGGTCGTATTTTGAAAGGATTACTGTAAAGAGTCTTGAGATGTGATTTGTATAATCTGTACCAGCATCACAATATAGGAGAAAATATTATTCAATAATATTCTTGAACGTATAATTTTTGTTTCAGATTTACGACCTTCCATAAACTCTAATGCCTTTAAATATTCCTGTCGTCATTACTAATAAGGATATTATGATGGTACTTGATTTTCGGTTTCATTTAGGAGCGTAGTGCTAGAGCTCTGCTTGAAAAGTATTTTACGAAGCAATTCTGGTTAATAGGAATAATATGATAAATGGGCGACATTGCAAATCATATAATCCCGTAGTTCAACTAACATTTCTTTTTCTAGAAACGCGGCTCAGACAGCGGGAAACTGTCCTCATATTTCTCGCAAACCACGCAGGATTGATTGTTTTAAAATTGAGAAATTTTTACTAGTTTTGGTTATTTTTATCGTTTACAGGAATATAGATCCTCATTCGCAAAATCCCAAAGATTTTCGAGAAGATGGAATCCCATCACTCCCCAGTCTCAAAACAATGAAGCATTAATCCATTTTTTGGTCTCTCTCTATATGCGAGTCATAAAACCGATATAAAACTTCTCCCTCACATTCTAAAACAGTCAATGGCAACCGTAATAAAAGTGTTTTATTAGACTCGAGACAAGGAGTATCCGCGGAGAAAAGATTATTATCAAGTTAATGAAGCAATTTTTCACGAACGGGAGGAATAATGTACTATACTATTTATTAAACATTAGAAAAACTCATTATAACTTGAAAGAAAAGCAAGTTCGGTATACAGGAGAAACTATTAAATATTTTTGGTACCCTCAACTAGATCAGAGCTGCAATTAAAATCATGACGGAAATATTTATATTGACGGAAGTTAGTGATACCTAACTATATATGTAACCTAATTTTGCACGAGATTTTTAACCAGTCCAATTCTGAGTCAGATCCCCTCAGTTTATTGCAATTTTCCTAATTCTTTACGAATAATTAACTATTACTAAAGTTAATTATGCCATTATTGCACATTCGTGACATATATAAAATGTTCGCTCCACTTGTGTAAATATAATTTATCTGTTCTGTTTCGATTTCATCCTCAAGTTCTCTCTCGTTTCTTATAAAGGCGGGTAAATAATATATGCTACTTAATTGAATGCTGATGATCCAAATTCATTAGTTGACTTCCTCGTCGGAGATTTCTGATAAAATTGCATATTTTAAATGCTTTGTCACATAATTCCTTGTTATTTCTCAACATATTTTCTGATCAAGTGTTTGGTCCCATTTAATTATGGTTAATAAATATCAATATCTAGTAATTTAAATTGTAAATTATCCCAATGTATTTTATTTGTAAATAAAGACACAGTCCCGCGACTAGTGTAAAGTGTACATAAATTATGAATATTGGATATCACATGTTTCAATTTCTGTACTCAGTGAGTCAAAAATAATGAAATATGAGCATCCCACTTATTCAATGCAACAGTAGTAAGTATACGTGAAAAAAAGAAAATTTGAATTTCATACAAAATGTGAAAATTTCAGAAAATGACATAAAAAAACAGTCTCAAATTCTCTAGTCAACTGCGTTGGTTAAATGTACTTTTTTTATTTAAGTTCTAGACTTTAACTTTTTCTATATGTGTTACCAAAACAGTGTAAATAGTTGATTCTTAAAAAAGTGGTACTTGGAAACTGAAAGCAGTTACCAAGTTTACAGTCAAATTTTCGGCAGTTTACAGTCAAATTTTCGGCGACAAAATGAAGAGGGTATCAAAGGTAAAAACATTAAACGGTATCAACTGAAAGTATTTTTAAAAGAATTAAATTAACTTTTGACACTTAGGAATAGAGTTCGACTGTCAAGCGTTAATAAATTACATATCAAGTCACATAATGCTTTTAAGAGAAATTTCTATTAATTCGAGAAGAGTAAGTGTTAATTCAAAATATATGAAAAACAATTTTTTAAGGATATTCAGCTATATTAACTTCTTAAAGTTAAAATCCTGCAAGCCCAATATTAAAATTTTTGTCACGTATAATAGGTTTCGCAATAAAAAGTTGTTGAAATCAACCGGAAAAAGAGATTTGAGGTTTTAATCAAAAGTAAAAACAAATTCAATTAAAAGTGAAAACAGGAATATAAAAAAACATGTGTGGGACATGTAATCCCAATGCTTGGATTTTCAAATTACTGTAGTATCACGTCACTTATATTGGTTAAATCTGCAAGTCTATTAGTCAAAATTTTCAATGAAATTTTGCAACACGTAAAAATTTATCTGTCAGTTTAAATAAAAAGTTAAGGTCTTTAGTTATTTGTTCATAGTTGTTTATTGAAAACCAATAAATTTTGCAACATAATATAAATGCACATTTGTCCGACATTAGATCAAAGTCTCCTAAGGGATTTGAGAAATGTACTAGGATGAAGTAAAAACAGAATATGAGAAACAGTTGTAAATAGAATAAAAAACGAAAATGCTATCACTTATAAATAGCTCATACTTTTTAAAGCATTTTCACTTGAAAAATTTTAAGAACACTTACTGTAATAAGGCAGGTCATTACCTATTTTAAAACCGGTCATTTTCTAATATTTATTTTTCCTGTTATTGATTATACGCGCATAGTGAGAAGAGGTGTTTTTGGTCTTGTGTTGAAACTTAACTCTCATTATAACTAGAGCAAGAATGTCAATTATTCTGTTACCTGACAGTTTTACTGCTCTGATAAATGACATGAAATTATACAATTTTCTGAAACAATGTTTCAAACAGTTTCTTTAGTCGACTATAAATTTTTTTGCGAGAAAATATGTGCATTCATGGTGGCAGCTTTTTTAAATACATTAGTGTTACACAAACGTACCTAAAATGGTTAAGCGTTTTCTTCAAACAACACTAATTTAATTCTTACCGGCGTCTCATTTCAACCCTTCTTAATTACTCCCGCATCGTATTTTATGAGTGCCATTTTTTTCGTTAACTGCGAGAGATATGAAACAAGTGTACAATGTAAGCAAAAATGAGCTCCATAATAACAGGTATTATAAAAAAATAATGATTAAAGTTTGCGAAAACATTTCATTTTTTTCGGCCGATTTTGTGCAGACTTCATTAATTAACCTTTAATGACCCCGAAAAAGTTCGAGCCAGCCACACTGTCCTTATTCAGTGGGTTCAAAGTTAGATTTTTTAACGCCTAGAAACGTGCATAATAAATATCTGGCATAGTTTTTTACCTACCTGTGTGAAGTTCTATTTACACTTAATTTAGAAAAATATTTGCAGCTAAAAGTCTGCCAACAGGAAGCTATTGTAGGTATTTTTAGTGAAAAAATATCATTTAAATTCGCTTTTTTTCATATTTTACAGATATTCTTAATGACATATACAGGGTGTCCATAATTAAACTTCCCTACTTTAAAGTTGTCTACAGTCGAAACTATTGTTCAGAAAGTTAGGAAATTTTATGTAGGACTTATTGAAGGGATGGGAATTTGTTGAGCGTATAAAGAAATTAGCTCAAAATTTCCCCACCAGACGGTGCTCTTTGATGAATTACACATTTAAAACAGGTTCTTTACTTAAGATTTCACCATCTTTTTATGCATAGGTCGCCCTAACACAATAATTCATACTCATTAAATTTTGCAATCTTTAAAGTGATTGCAAAGTCGATCGGAAACTTGTTCGCTAAATAATTTTCGGACAAAAGATTTGAAGGAACGAAGAAGAAACAGATATGCGAATTAATTTTTGTCGACGTAGAGCAGAAGCTGTAATAAAACCTATAAACTTTCATGGAGATTTTGTTTTCGGCGGGCTTCCTATTGCTAATCAGAATGTCAACGTTGCGATTACCAGTCCGAGCTCTGTTAGTAAAATTGTTTAACCAAAACGATATTTCAGCACTATGAAAATTTCGGAGTTTGAAGGTCCATTGTCTTCGATTAATGGTGGCCAAATTTGAACATTCGTCCTGGAAGAGGAAGGAAACCTGTCGCGCTTCAGGTGGAAGGGGACAAAGCTTCCAACGAACAGGCTAGTACCAGAAGCATTGGATCTGCCCCGTTCAACTGTCCAGAAGGTCATTCTCCGGTATTATCCTGCAGTTGTCACTTCAGTTGCTTCCTCGCTTTGAGGTTGATGCAGAATGGCCTTGGAATATCCTCTGGACAGACGAAGCACACTTTTATTTGGACGGTTCGGTGAATACTCACAACTGCCGAATTCGGGAACCAGAAAATCAGCGTTTAATCATAGATGTTCCGATGCATTCACCGAAAGTAACCGTGCGGTGTGGATTTTCTGTATTTTTTATTCTCGGCCCGTATTTCTTCGAGGAATTAAGTCACAGAGGTCCAGTAACCTGCTCGGTCACCGGAGAGCGATATGCATCCTTGTTACTGAATAAAATTGTTCCGGATCTGCAATCACGTCAGTATCTTTCACGCACAATTTTTATGCAAGATGGAGCTCCTTCTCACATTAGCCTTCGTTTTAAGAACGTTCCCAAAAATCACTTGGGAAGAACGTGAACAGAAGAACGTGTCATCGGCCGCCACTTTCCTAATGTGTGGCCTGCCCGATCCCCAGACTTCAACCCACGCGACTTTTGGCTTTGAGGGAATGTGAAACATCTAGTCAGTCTTGATAAACCAAGAACCATACCTGATCTGAAAGACAGCATTTCACGAAATGTTCTCAGCATTTCCCCGGACACACTGCGGTCAACTGTAGAACATGCTATCTTACGATTTCAAACGGTAGCTGAAAATGATGGCCGTCATGTAGAACATGTCTTGTTGCAATGCATTTTTTTAACTATAGTAAATGTTGGCCAAATGTGTAATTCGTCAAAAAAGTAAATGTGTAAAAAAGGCCAAATGTGTAATTCGTCAAGGCCCTCTTTTGGTGAAATTTCGAACTAATTTTTTTATTTGTTCGAACAAATTCCCATCTGTCCTACACAAAATTTCATAACTTTCTGAACAATAGTTTCGACTGTAGACGACTTTAAAGTAGGGAAGTTTAATTAAAGTACTTGCAGAGTATAATAAAAATTATGAAAATAATTTTATTGGTTGAAACAGTTCATGATATGCCCCATTCTCATATCATCATCTCTGTTGCATAAGCCAAAAAAATGCAGTGTAGATTTGTCAGTCAACAGAAAGTGAGCAATAACCTGTTGACTCTTGTTTTACGGGCAAGGAGACGTAGATGACGCACTGTCATATGAAAGTTTCCGGAACATTTTGAAGAAACTTGACAGACCAGCTTTCAGTATTGATATTGCTTGTTTCGGGAACTAATATAAAGCTTGGGGGAAATAATATGCACTTCCTCGACAGCCATTTTTTTACCATGCTTTTATTAACTTGCTTTCTTGTTTGTGTGTGTGTGTTTGGTACAAATCTTGAAATCGATTTTTAACCATCTTCCCGACTAGCTAGACATTTGAAACTTTTAGAATAGCTCAGAACACGACGACAATGCATTATTTCAATACTTTTAGCCATATTTTAAAATCCATTACGTAAAAATACGAGTAGCGTCTGCAGCCAAAAGTAACTGCGCTACAGGCGCCATCTATTAACGTAATAGTGAACCAAGCATATTACATTTTCATTACAATGGGATAATTTTTATTTATGCCCACATGCTAGATTAAACAGAAAATTTAAAAACATGGTATATAAAAAGTCTTTTTATCTTGTAATTATTCCATTCTGTTGGGCCAGGGTTTTGCAGTTGGTTATTGACTTTAAAATCATTCTCTACACAGTAATAACACCATCTAAGTCTTGGTCTTCAACCTAGGTGTGTCATCAGTTATTGTAAAGCAGTCCTTTCGTTTTACTTGAATCCGAATTCATTTCTTTCCAACGTCGATCGCATGATTTTTGTTTATAAGATGTAAAGATAGCCTATTCAAACACCTATTTTTTACATGTTCGGGGCTCAAACTACGAATCTTCAGAATCAATCAGTAATTCTGTGCGTCATCCTACCCAGCTAAAGTGTGCTTTTTCATGCAATTCAACATAGTTTTCTAAGTTATCCATAACCTAGTGTGATGATTTCGAGACGAAAATAGCAACGCAAACGTTTTATAAAACCATAGCACAAAAATACGATCTAAAAAGTGCTTATAAATAATTTCTCTGTCGTCTTGATCTACCCAGGTGATTTGAGCAAGTGGGCATTTTCATGCAGTTCAACACAATCTTTTGATTTATGCTTGGATAATGTGAAGATTTTCAAATTAATGTAAAACCTGTGCATGTTTAAATCCATAGGACACAAAAGAAATCTAAAGAATGCTATTCTAAGTTTTATTATTATTTTTTTTTGTATTTGCTTTTATTGAGTGAACGTAATTGAAAACTCCTGAGCACATGTCTACGACCTTAAATCATCCATGTGAATTTCACAAGATATTGATAACATAGGGCAACGGTGGTTTTGGTGCCGGGGCAATTGGAGCTGATTTTATATGAATTTGATGCCCTGCATTTAAATATGGCATTCGTTTTTGGCCTAGGAGCTCAAATTTCTGAGATATAACATTTTAGTGACACTATTTTAAGTTAAATCCATATATCAAATTAAACACGGAATTTTTATTATTATTATATTTTTTTAAAATGTTAAAAATCATGGAGAATATTGCACAAGTACTTATCTAATTATACAAAGAGCAAGAAAGAGGAAAATCTCATTGATGAAACTAACTAGTTACTCAACACTTCGGAAACTTCTTTTCCGTGGCATTCTTGAATGTATTTTGGAACAGCCCCGATTTTAAACTCCAGAAGTAATCTGTCATCATGTGCGTATCCCATCTTCCTTGGTAACGGTCAATTCATAGTTTTAATATCCTGGTGAAATCTTTCACCTCAATGATGTCTCCTAAATTTTCAGGAATATGGTCGAAGTGGCTGTGTAAATAGTGCAACTTATAATGCTCATGCTACACCCGATGGATCTGAAACTGTTTGGCATCTCGCTTACAAGTTCAACATAATTTTCAACTTTGCCCACAAAATTTTCGACAACTGCAACGAATCAAGTCCAGGCTTTTCGCTCAGCCTCATTCATGGAATTTATGAAGGCAGGATACTTAACGAGTTGTCTTATTTCTGGGTCGTCAAATATTCCTGCTTTAATTTTTTCCGTACTCAACTTAAGCATCCCCCCTATATATGCAAAGCATGGTCCGTTCTTATCAAGGGCTTTTACATACTGCTTCATTAGCCCAGCTTGATATGCAGTGGAGGAAAAATGATTCAAGGGGTTGTTATTGATATTCTTTGCCCCAACATCCATGTTTTCTATCTTAGGCCACTCTTTTCTAACCCAGTGGTGTGCTTTGTCTCAGAGGCAAGAATATTTGGAATAGCCACTTACTTAGCTGTCCACGGAGAAAGTTTACCATTTTCAAGTCCACATAAATCACCCATTGATGTTCATCTTCTCCAAGACCAAAGCTATGGTGTCATATTCTTCTTTCATTTTCGTTGAGTGAGTAATTGGTATTGAACCATATTCGTTACAATTGTGTAGAAGGACAGATTTCAAACTTCGCATTGAGCTGTCAATAAATAGGCGCCAATCATCTGGAAGTTATTCAGAAAGACCCATTTTTCCCAGGAGGACAAATCACCCATACTTGAATGTTTTGAATAGAAAAAAAAACATTGATAGAAAGGTGGATGTACAGTAAAACCTCGTTTATCCGGCTCTAGTTGATCCAGATCTCCAAATAATTCGGATCAGATTTTATTTAATGTTCACATTAGATAATAATTTATAACTATGATAAGAAGAGCGTAACTACAAGTACGTCAGATATTCGCTTTTTCGTTTGATTCAATGCACAGTTCCTGCATAGATTGTGGTGATAAAATGCTTTTTGTTGAGTTTAACACTAGAACCGCGGAACTTTCGATATACCTAGAACCGCGGAGCGGGTCATTTTGACCCTAGATTGTAAACTTATAAAATATGCACAAGCGCTTAATTTATTTAACTAAAACATTTTATTTTTTAAATAATAATCAATATTTCTCAGAATTAACATTAAATAATTTATATAAATCAAGAGACATTAACTTAATTTTTACAAAATTGTATTATTTAAAATTTTATGTCCTGGAGTATAATAACATGTCTCTTTAAAAAAATATGGCACAAATTTCCTAATTTCAATGGAAAAACAGAGTATCTCTTTTTAATATGTTTATACATAATTTCAAAAAATTAAAAATTAAAAATTTTATAAGTTACTAAAAATTTTATCAGTACTTAGTTTTACAGATTATAAAATCGAATTTACTTTATGCATTTTGTACAAAACTGAGTAATAAGTTTTGTACATTTTCCACAGATGGGTGCTTTACATTTTGAACAGATATCTAGAGTTTTATTTTCACGTTTCGAAATGTGGCATCGGACTCGTTTACGCTTAATTTTTGGTTGTCCGTCGTTTTCATTGGTTACTTCACATGCTCATTTTGCCACCTTTTCATGTTGGAAGAGAACAAACTTTTCTCGCAATTCTTCTACCAAGTCTTGCATGAATTGCCGTCTACTAATAGATTTTCCAGTCACAGCTTTATATAAAATCCAGGCATTGATTGCAGCAAGGTCCAAAATATTACAAAAAACCCTGCACCGGCCACCTACGTGAAGCAGACTTGACTGTAAATTTCCTTGCCATTTGTTCAATCACGTCCACACCGTATTTAGTTGCGTTGTAGAAAGCGATTGTATCAGGTAGTTTTTTTGGGTTATCTGCAATTTCTACTTTTGGATGGAGACTACTTAGCAACAAAACGTTTTTATCTTTTTTACCTTGATAAACAGTTAGACTCATGTCTTTATGGGTTAGTACCGTAGTCGAATACAATGTGGATTTTAACATTTTTACAGAGACTAGTATTTCTCTTCATGAGCGTTTTACAGTTCCTAGAAGGCTAGTGTTTTTGGATTTCGATGCCTCTGCAAGCTTCAGTGTCATGAAATAGTTGTTCGTAGTGACATTTCTACCTTTGTTCTCATATGGACTTATTAGTCGCAACACTACATGTTCAGAAAGAGAAACGTTGGATGGACTCTGGTTATCTTTTCCAACATACGGGAATCCATTTATCAGATATTTTGAGTCAAATCTGCAGCCAACCAGAACTTGATTCCACACTTATCTGGTTTGTTTGGCATCTATTGGATAAACCTACATCTAGCATTTGTAGGAAATAACTGTTCATCTAGAGTTACATTAGGACCTGGTGTATAGTTTGTCTTTCAATTTTCCCTGAAACGATTCCAGACATCCGAAATAAGGGAAAATTTGTCAGTCTCTAGACGCTTTGATCTTGTTCATTTTATGTAGAAGCGTAAAAATCCCATTATTTCACGAAAGTGGTCTCTTGACATTGTATTTTGTAAAAATGGTGGTCCTCAGTTCTTTGACCACAAGCTATCCAGTTCAAGTCCTTTTGCACAATATATACCACGTGCATATAAAATTTATATAAAAGCATCTATTTCTTCTAATGTTATATTCCATTCTCCTTCATGAATCTGCCGATGAGCTTCATCTTCAGTACATTTCTTTATGTGCTTCAATATCCATTCATCTATAAAAAGTGTCCAAGCACTTGAAGGACAGTTGTCGATAACTTTTCGTTTAGAATGTGGTGTTGGGCCCCCAACTTCTTTCAAAATATTACACTTTGATTTTCTTCCTCTATCGTTTGTTCCTAATTGAGCGACATTCCAAATTATCCCATCTTTGCCATCTTCATTATTTCCAACTTTGAATGTTATTGTGGATTTCTTTTTCAAATTTCTTTGCGTGTGTGTATCTTTTCTTGGAATGTTTGTTTTTTATTTTTTATCAGATAAATTATCATCAGTATTGCGATGAGAAAAACCAGGGATTGTTACAGCATTGCCAGAGTCATCTTCACTTTAATTTTATTCATCCGAATCCAAATTTTATTCATTAGCAGGCAGGTACTCATCCTCACTACTCAAAATCGAATATTGAGAAACCCTTTTCCGAACCTTCTGAATCCTTTTCAGATAATTGTTTTAAATATTCTAAAGCTTCCTGAACATCAAGATTATGGCGTGGTGACATAGTTTTTATACATATACTAATTACAGAATAAAAACAACTTCAAAAAGTCTTCTAAATATTCGCAGTAATTTTTCACTGCATTCGAACGTAGTTCGTGTTTCAAACCTAATATAATGACCTTGACTGAAAAACCTTCACTATTCCCCCTTCTGGTACAGTCCATTTAAGGAATTCTAGGGTGGGGTAGAAGTATTTTACAGTTACAGTTCGAAAAATTGCATCTGTTTTTCGTTATTTGCGCATTAACATTTCTTACGGGTCAAATTGACCCGCTCCGCGGTTCTAGGTATAAGTGTTAATAATCGGAAAAATATTTATGTTACGAATTTTTAAATTTGGCAAATTGTTGTTCACCTTAAAATATTAAAAGTCATAAAAGGAATCGTTTTTTTCAATCGATACTTTTCGCGTGGTGATAAATTAAACATCGTTTTGGGTCAAATTGACCCGCTCCGCGGTTCTAGTGTTAAGAAAGCTTTACTAGACTTACCAATTCTTTGTTAAGAAATGATGTGAAAAGTTATTTTTATATTTTTTAATGTCTTGTAAACAATGTTATGTAATTTATTTCAAAGTAAGTCTTCTTAGTTAAGGATTGTGTCCCGGAATTTCGATTGTCCGGATTGCCTATGGTCCGGATAAACGATGTTTTACTGTATCTGAAAAAGATAGAGAAAAACCGATTTCATATTTAGATTCAGCGCCCCAAATATAGCTAAAATCAGTTCGAAAATCCTAGGCACCGAAAAATAATTGTGTAATCATTGTTGTAGTTATTATTTATCGGGTACGAAAACTCCTTAACATGAGCTTGCAAAAATGCTCTTTTTTTCATATTCGAGACTTTTGTAAACAGTTTAATACATAGGTACAAAATAAAATCTGACAGTTATTGACAAGGAACTTTGTATATGTGATAGATCGGTATGGTAATTTTTAGGCAGTGTATCATGTTTGCAATAATCATGTTGTCCAGCAATTCCCAGCCTTTCTACTTGCACATTTTGGATGATCGTAATAGCCTACCTCCCACTCGAGGCCTAAAATAAAATGGGCAATGCTAGTAAAATACATTGTACACGCATCTTTTGCTACTCATCCGCTCACACCCACTGTTTCAATCTACGAGAACAATAATGAGCTGTCAAACCTTACAATATAAAGAAAACATCTATTCTTATCGTTTGCAGCGCTTCCTCTCTTCACTGTATCCGGGACCCGGCTGGTTCTCATCTAATTTTGATGGGCATGTCAAGACACACTTGATTTAGACTTGCAGTGTTGCAAATTCCCACAACACGAAGAAATAGGTCTCCGCAGCGGCATCATCGCTGTAGGCGGAATTACAGTCTAACTCGTATCACATGTCTAGTCCTATTTTGTCTTCAGTTTAATCCAGTTCCTTTCTGATCAGATATATTATTGTTTAATAGGGTATTCCTGCCGATCATGCAAAATAATGCTTAAATAAAATCAGATCCAAAACTCATTTCCAAAAATAATAAGAAAAAGCATTTCTTGTTGTATGCAAATACAAACTCAACCAAACAAGCCTCATTCAAAAATTGAACCACGTACTCTTTCAAATTTTAATATGGCTCTTGAAAAAAGAAAACCCTTCACTTGTAGCCATGAATTTTTAAAGCGTCCAGATGTATATTTTTTTAAGAAATGTAGGTATAAAATATATTGCTTTCTTCCGACGAGAAAATGGCAATGTATTTTTAATGACTCTTTTGTGGCTATTTTCTGATAAGGCGTAACTCCATTGTATTTTTATTCCGCGAACGTTTCTTTTAAAAGTATACTTTAACGGTCAATGTATCTGAAATTCTTTTTTCCGCGTTTTTAGGGCCAGTGACTTTTTTTTTATTATTTATGATAGCAATAAAAATATTTTAATTGCTCTATACTAAATCTTCTGTCGCGTCCTTTGTTTGAAATAAAAATTACTAAAGTTTTTCCAGTTAAAACTCTATGTATTTTTGATATACCAGCAAATACACTTTAGGTAATCTAATTACGGTACAAAGTTTTTTAGCCATAAGTTATGGATGACTGAAATCATTAAATTCGAGTTTAAATTCTTTTCAGTTAAGCCAGGTTTCTTTTTTATCACGAGGGCCAATTTATCTAATAATGCATTATACTTTTCTTTACTTTATGTTCAATAAATGAGTAAAATCAACCATACGCACAAATATATATATATATATATATATATATATATATATATATATATATATATCTTTCTCTCTCTCTCTTTATATATATATATATATATATATATATATATATATATATATATATATATATATATATATATATATAACCTACTACGAAAGAGGATGAGGTAAAGACAATAAAATGACTCATTTTGATTACACTCAAGAATAATAACAATTTTTGAAA
Organism: Dolomedes plantarius; assembly: GCA_907164885.2. NCBI lineage: Eukaryota > Metazoa > Arthropoda > Arachnida > Araneae > Dolomedidae > Dolomedes > Dolomedes plantarius. The sequence goes on from OU015500.1 coordinate 160,286,509, forward strand.
TGTCGATGTATAAATCATGTATGCATATTTATGCCTAGAATCAGTATGCTAAGAAATGTAGTTATACACTTTAAACGGATGTTTTCCATGAGCGCTTTAATTTTGCTTTTTTTTTTGGGGGGGGGGGGAGTCCAATTTAAAATCCATCTAAAACGTTTTAAAACACCCTCTAACTTGATTGAAATCGCAATGTAGTCATTTTATCAACTATAATACCTGGACTTTCTGAAAACGTTTCCTATTCAGTGACTTTTTGTTAGATATTTCCCACCTCCTTTCGTGTTAAGGACACTTCCGGTCTCGACTTTAATATGGTTTTGTGCCGCGGTGTGTACAGCTTGTGTGTCGCCACAGCGTGGTCCTGTGTCCGAATGGCGAACATGTATGTTTTTGTGCTGTGAACCTGGGTTCATTCGCCGTGTGTTGGATTGTGCCCAACCAGTGATTGACACTCCTTACTTGAAACCTCGAGCCCATGGGATTTCGCTCTGGTATACGACACCCTCACTTTAAAAATGGCTTGTACCTTAACTCAGAAAATATATTATTATCTGTATTTGTGTGTAGTAAATGAAGAAACTGCTGAATGCAACTCAATATTTATTGCATTTTTAATCCTTTCATGAATGTCTCCCCCTTTTTAGTTGCAGATCATCGTTTTATAAACAATTCGTCCCAAATTTGTCTTAATTGTTGAAACACACCTACGTTACAAAAAAAATTCAAAAGTTCGCGGTGTATTCTGCTCAACTAAATAATTGGCAAATAAATAAACTTGGATTTAGAAAATAGAGTTATACCAAATAATGATATTGAAATAGAGCTACACATCCTTCCTCAGTCATTAAGTTTTACATAATAGGAAATTTATCAAATGATTGTCTGTACATATAATCACAGTAAAAAACGTAGGAAAAGAGCGTTTACTTTTTCAAAGCACATTTCTTAATTTTAGGTCGGTTTTGTGTTTACGGTTCCGTATTATTTTTGTCACCATTTAGTATGGGGTAGCAACTTGTATTTTATTATTCAATATAAATATCAGCTTCAGGGAGTTTGAAAGTAAACAACGGAATTACTTTACCTAAATTCTTCGGGCCTAAAATCATCCCGGAATATCACAACTTGTCAGGTTTCCACAAAAAGTATTAATCTTTGCCTTCGATAAATCGGGGAAAGGATATTTCTGTTGTCTGTATTTGTTCATTATTTCCAAGTGCTCTAATTTTTATAACTCACAATTTTTGATGATCAGTCAGTGGTTTCAAAGAATAACTGACAGAACTTTGATACAGAGTTTAAAGTGACAGTCATGCCATAGAAATGTAAGTAGCAGAGTGAGAAATTAAGACTGAGTTTTGGTTGAGAATAAAGATTTAATAACATAGAATAACATAACAAAGTATAACATAACAGAGATAACTTATTTGTTTGCAGATACACCAGACTGGCGTTGTAACAGGGAAAAAAAGCAGCGAAGGGTAGAAGGAACAAGCTTTAATACATTGCGGCTAGCTTTTATAGTAATTGCCATCCAATCAATTACTGCGCCACATATATTTGCATATGATTCATGACATATATCCGCATATGCGGGAATGATTCATTTATAAATCTCTGAATATTTTGCAGAGTATTATAAAATTTAATAAAATAAATAAGATGACGTACTGTCATTACTTTATAGTTTAGCGAAGTGCTGGAAATTAAAATAATTAAGGATTTAATCTTTAAAACCTAACAATAGGCCTGCCATCTCCAGTACTGTGATATATAAACATACACATATTCACAAAAACAGAATTTTCAATTTATATATTTAAAAAACACATAACAAATACGTATTATATTGAATTACACAAAAACTTTATCTTTAAAACTTTTTAAATATGTCTTAGTTAGAGGCTTTGTAAAGATATCAGCTAAATTAAATTTACTGTTTACATGCTCTACACTAAACAGTTTTTCATATATTAAGTTTCTAATAAAGTGATATTTAATATTGATGTGTTTGGTTTTTGAGTTTTCAAGGGGTGAATTAGCATAGAATATTGCAGCGTTATTGTCAGCTTTTAAAGTTTTGTAGAAAGATTTACATACAGGTATGAGTTCTTGATTTTTACATTCGGTAAGAACTCTCAAGATCCATGTGATTCCCTTGGCAGCATCGGTCATAGCAACAAATTCACTTTCCATTGTGGAAAGACTTGCATATTTCTGCTTTGCTGTCCTCCAGGAGATTGGTGCATTCCCTATAAATAAAATAAATCCGCTTGTAGATATCCTATCTTCTATGCAATCGGCGAAGCTTGCATCACTATAACAGGTAACGTCCAGGTTTGGCATGCTGGAAAGGCTGAGACTGTCCTCAGATGTTGTTTTCAAATAACCGAGTACTTTTAACAAGGCTGTCCAGTGATGAAATGAAGGGTTGTTTTGGAGCTGGCTTAAACGGTTTATTATGAAAGATATATCTGGTCTCGTTCTTGACGCTATAAAAGATAAGCTTCCGATTAAATTTCTATATGGATATTTTAACATTTCATTCTGTTCATCTGCAGTAACTGGACTCTGAGATTTTGATATTATAACACCTTTGGCTATCGGTAATGATACAATAGGAATTTTATATTTCTTATATTGATCATACAATTTATTTATATACTCAGACTGGTTGATTTTTAAATGGTTTTCATCTTCTATGAATTTCACACCTAGAAATTTACTGGTTTTCCCTACTATTTTCACATGAAAGTTATTTTTTAAAATGTTAACAATTTCATTTATAAATTCTTCAGTTTTCCCTAAAATTATTATGTCGTCCACATATAGCAATAAAATAATTCTAGATTTATATGTATATACACAATTTACCCAATTTAAACTTTCAAAATGTAAAGATTTCAATTTAGAATGGATTTCAAAATACCATTATCTACCGCTCTGGAGAAGGCCATAAAGAGCTTTTTTTAATTTGCAAACATACCCTGGTTTATCTTTATTCTTAAAACCTTGAGGTTGTTGCATATATATGTCCTCTTCTAATGATGCGTATAAATATGCAACTTTTACATCTAATTGACAATGTTTCCATTTTAAATGACTAATAAAAATTGAGAAAAAAAGTCTTATTATAGCAAAGTTAATGACTGGCGAAAAAACTTCATCATACGTTTCACCACGTCTTTGAAGAAAACCTTGAGCTACTAAACGAGCTTTAAATATAACATTATTTTGAACATCCCTTTTCAAAGTATATACCCATCTGTTACCCAAAATTTTTGCATTTGGTTTTTCAACGAGTTCCCATACTTCTCGTTCTTCCATGGTTTTTATTTCTTGAAGCATAGCTTTATGCCAGCTATTAGCTTCGGGAGTATCCATGGCTTGATTAAAACTTGTGGGTAATTTTATGGGTTCCTCAGGGATTGTTAGTCATATGCTCGGCTCATTTTGCTGTGTAAAACCCTTTTTACTAGTTACTGGTCCTGAATAAGAATTCGTGGTACTAAAATTGAAGATTTCAGGGTCAATCTTGATATTGTGCTTCCGACAATAATCTTTAACAGAATTGAAGGATCTCAATTTTGCTTCACTATTAAGGAAGGAATAATATATATTATATCGGTTTGCATCTTTACGTAGTACGGCTTTTCTGAACCATTGTACTTCACGAGCTGGTATATTATGTTCCCTTAGGTATTCATCTTTGGGCTCAGGTTTTGGACTATCTTCCGATTCTGATGTAGACGGTAGCAGTTCATTCTGACTACGTTCTGGAGTTTCGGGTAATTTAAAACTTTGGTCAACATTATCGTCAGATTCGGATTCGAATTCAGATTCATATTCTGAAGTGTATCTCTTCTCTGAATTTATTATATTTTCCCTATTTGGTACTTCGGAAAAATGAAGATTTGCAGTTTCTATTACCTTTCGTTGAGTGGGTAACCATATTCTATAACCTCCGGTTTTCATTCCATATCCGACCATGACGCCTTCATGTGCCCTGCTTTGAAATTTGTTTCTCAATTGTTTAGGTATATTCACATATACTTTAATTCCGAACGGTTTTAAATGTTTAACAGAAGGTATATTTCCTGAATATAATTCAAATGGTGTTTTATCGTTCTTACCATGACATATGCGATTCCATACGTATGTAAAACATAACAAGGCTTCCGCCCAAAAACCGTTTGATAAATTGGATTCTTTCAACATTGCTTTTACAGCATCTAACGCAGTATAGTTGAATCTTTCAGCTACTGAGTTCTGTTCAGGGGTATACTCATTTGTACGTTCATGTTTAATACCGTGTTTTTCTAGGTAATCATTAAATTCCTGTTTCACAAATTCACCATTATCCGTTCTGATATTTACTACTTTTGTGTTTAACATTCTTTCAGCTCTATTTATGTATCTTTTAAAACAATCAAAAACATTAGATTTGCTTTTAATGGGATATACTGTCACACGTCTTGAATAATCATCAATGATTGACAGAAAGTATAACTCTCCATTAATAGATTGAGTTGGAAATTTACCACATACATCCATATGAAGGAGTTGTAAGGGACGTGTTGATCTAACTTTCCCTTTCTTCTTAAAGGTAGTCCTTCGACTTTTAGTAATCTTACACGTTTCACAATTAAGATCTTGAGTTTTAAACTTGGGAAGTTCTCTAACGCTTTCTTTTGCACTGGTATTTAGTATGTATTTAGTATTTATGTGAGCGTATCTTCTATGCCAAACTTCTAAATCTTCCGAATTTAAACATTCTTCTTTTAAGGTTTTTCTATTTTTAACCTCTTTTAATTTTCTTTTCTCAACATTTGCATGTTCTGTTAATTTAGGATACGTAGGGTACATAAAATACAGACCATTATTCTTAAAAGCACAAAATAACAATTTACCTTTCTTATATACAGATATTCGGCCATTTTGTCCTACGAACTTAGTTTCACCAGGTATATCTATAAGGGGGCCTGCCATAAGATTACGTCGTAATCGAGGTGTATATAAAACATTCCTTAAAATTATAATTTCCTTTTCTTTTCCCCTTTTAAAATGCATTACAACTGTTCCTTTACCTTCTACTTTACAGCTAACTCCATTTATAGCTACACTCATTGTAGTGTCGTTTACCGGCGTATATTCTGAAAATAAATCTTTATTGCAACAAAAGTGCTTGCTTGCAGCCGTGTCGAACACCCAACACTTATTATTCTGATATTCTCCCGAATTTGCTTCAACTAAAAACAGTGACCCTGGTTGATTATCTCTATGTTGTAGTTTCTTCTTATTTGTACTTCTACACTGCCTTTGGGTATGCCCAATTTGACCACATCTATGGCACTTTCTAGTTTCCCTTTTTTTTTTTTTTGGGGGGGGGCGTTATTTTCTCTGTTTTTCAAAGTACTAGTTACTAACACTTCGTGATCTTGTTTTATCTGTCTTATACGGGCTTCCTCAGTTAATAGTTCTTGAAGGATTTGATCGAAATTGAATTTCTCGTCATCCCAGCGGTAAATAACCTGAACTATGCTTTGGTATTCAGCAGGCAGATATCTTATTAATTGGAATCCCTCCAACCTTATTCTGCTAGTGGTTTACCGGCAGTTCGAAGATCAGATGCTATCTTCTTTAGCCTGGCGGCAAAAAGTCCTATAACTTCGTTTTCATATGGGCGGCAATTTAAAAATTCATCAGCTAACATCATAGTTCGAGCACGAGATTCGGGTTTAAAATGTTTCTCTAATTTTTCCCACGCAGACTTTGCATCAGTTACATCATGCAAAATTGGTTTGTACTCTTCAGTAATATTTAAATAAATTGTACTAAAAGCACGCCCTTTACGAATTTTGAAATCGCGTAACGCCTTCTCTTGTTCAGTTGGGGGTGGTGTTTCGGTACCTTCAATGAATCCCCAACATCCTCTGTCGAGTAGTAACATACGAATATCGATTGACCATCGGTCAAAATTCTGACCATTTAGAGGTTGGATAGTAGACGTAATATCCATTATAAATACACTTTTATTCCTATAAACTTTTATTCAACCGCTCACTCTGCTTGGCATGCGTGATCTGGGCCCATAACCCTTTTTGATGATCAGTCAGTGGTTTCAAAGAATAGCTGACAGAACTTTGATACAGAGTTTAAAGTGACAGTCATGCCATAGAAATGTAAGTAGCAGAGTAAGAAATTAAGACTGAGTTTCGGTTGAGAATAGAGATTTAATAACATAGAATAACATAACAAAGTATAACATAACAGAGATAACTTATCTGTTTGCAGATACACCAAACTGGCGTTGTAACAGGGAAAAAAAGCAGCGAAGGGTAGAAGGAACAAGCTTTAATACAATGCGGCTAGCTTTTATAGTAATTGCCATCCAATCAATTACTGCGCCACATATATTTGCATATGATTCATGATATATATCCGCATATGCGGGAATGATTCATTTATAAATCTCTGAATATTTTGCAGAGTATTATAAAATTTAATAAAATAAATAAGATGACGTACTGTCATTACTTTATAGTTTAGCGAAGTGCTGGAGATTAAAATAATTAAGGATTTAATCTTTAAAACCCAACAACAATGATGTGGGTAAAATTTGCAGCTTGTTTCATCCGCAGTTGAATTATTAAGGCTTCGGGAAATGATTTACTAGACTTTTCAAGCAATATCACGCTTTTTATGAATAAATGATTAGAATTTGTAAGACTCAGATTAATCTTACTTGAGGGAAAAGGAAGGGAGAAAATCAATAAATATATAATGCTTAAACTATTTTGAAGCTTGAAGGAAATTTTGTTTTTGTTTCATTTGACATTGGTGTATCTTTCCAAACGAAAAAGTCAGGTTTTCGGCTTTCATTGCTTTCCATGCACACTGCAAGAACAAAGTCATATAGTTTACGTGCATTTTGTATTTATAAATTTCTAACTAATATGAAATGTAGTTTATGCGTGTGTGTGTGATACAAGCAATGCAAGGAATTAATGGAGAAGATGTATTGTATATTAATAAAATTAATTACATACCTAGATAGCTAGATAAAAATACCAATATGCGTACACCAACGTATGTATTAATAAGTATATTTTTACAGTTCCCCATTACAAATGATAAATGAAACTAGTAAATTAACTTATGTGACATCCATATATATATATATATATATATATATATATATATATATATATCAATGCGTTATTCCTTGATATTTCGGTATTCACAACAACTGATACTGTCGATATTTAAGAATGCCAAGCAACTACAGTAGATAAAAATTAGTTGCATGTAAACATTTTTCCAGTTATCAGTGTGTTCAATTCTGAAGTGATTAAAAGATTCTATTCACTGAGCATCGTGTTCGGAGGCAGTTCAAAAACTAATCATTAACATCTGTTTGGCGGGCTTGTGGCGGCCCAGTGGTACAGCGCGCTGGTTTTCGGTGCTGAGGGTGCTCAGATCGAGTCCCAGCGTTGCGCCACGAAAAATGCCTCCGTTCGTGTCGTCCCTTCATAGGGGGTAATGCTGTCCGCCTATATGGTGCCCCCACAATAAAATGGACAGTAAAACTGCGGCGTAGTAAGGGCCAATGTTTGTATACAAGTGCCTCCGCATTGGATTTAAAAAAAAAAAAAAGACAGCTGTTTGGCATTTTAACATTAAAACACCAAACACTGCTTTGAAAGTAAAATTTTGAAATGGAATTTTTTATTTTGGATCACCCAAAACATATTTCGACGAAAAATTAACAATATTCGTTTATAATATAAGATTTTAATAAAAAATCTAGTGGTCTCGAAATTGGGTATGCACTAAAATAAACTAAACTTTATCTATAATTTTTTTCTTATATATTTGTCATAAATATTTCTGAAATTTTTTAAATTCCCCTTAACCCTTTATGAAATTCACCTTAACAGCAATAATTCGCTCCATAATAAATGGAGAAAAGAATGATTCCCGAGGCTCACTGAGATAAATCGAATTATTTCTAGCTTCAGTCAATCGAAATGTCGCCCTTTTTATTTGTGGCACTGTATCCCAAAAGTACGATTGCCATGAGCCTGTTTTCTACACAGTAAGTGTCAAGTTCCATTGATTAAATTATGCATAGATCAATATTTTAAGGAATTACCGCAAAGATAGTTTTTGTTTTACAAAAGTATTATAATATAAGTATTATAATAAAGTATTCATATTTAACAAAAGTATTAAACTTTTGTTATTGTGGCAGCACCATTTAGGTTCGGGATTGGAAGCCACTCTATACAAAGGGTCACAAATTCTGGATCCTCAAAACTATGGCCGAGATATTATTAAATCCCGGCGGATAATCCCACTTATATGAACAACTGAGGAGCATTCGATTGCTGATTTGCAAGAGCCCGAGTGTCTCAGGATAATTCAGCACTATCTCCATACATTGCAGCAAAGAGATGTGTCCCAAAATATTAAAACTCTATTATATACTTTTTAATAAATGTGAGCATCGTTGCTTTCACCCTGATTCTGTTTAACATTTTTGGGGGTAGATTAATTTTAACGATTCAGTGTTTGAAAATGGATCTTATAAAGTTTCGAAATCAAGACAATTATTTAAAATAGTTTCAATTTTTTCAACGGAGAGTTTTAAACAAGAATCTAGCACATATTTAGTTTTAATACAGATATATGAGCAGTTATGAATTTTTCTTTAGGGCATTTTTACATAAAGACTGAACAGATATGCTGAAAATGACATAAGTTTTAAATATTTACAACTGTTTCTCTGGCCACCTAATTTTGATGCACGAATGTAGTTAATTTATTTTAAAATAAATTTTACGCTCCTTCTATAAAACTGAAGAAAAAATATTCGTGTTTGCAGTTTAAAAAGGAAAAGGTATTGTACTTAAAATCAATATTTTATCATTTTAATCCCTTCAAAATTTTAGGCAGACAGTTTAAACATAATTATAAATGCATTAATAAAAAAATGAAACTTTTAATTAAAATTTCTCGGTGCACCACTCCGCAGTCTAGTTTTTTCCTCTTTACGGCTGCAAAGAAATTGCGACGTGAAATCTGCAAATACTCTTTGGCAGCGGAAACTCAAATATTTGACTTATGGGCAAAGGCGACTCTGCAAACAATCCTACATCCATCTTTTTCATATTATCCCTGTACGCTTCCTTCCCATTTTCACTTTTCATTTAACAACCACGTTCTTTACGGTCTTTTATATTTCATAAAGGAATTTTTTTTCCGTCAAACACTGAGGGATTATATGCGAAATACCTTTATAGTTCGGGGCTCACTCATGCAATTCCAATTAAAAACAAAACGTGTTCAAGCAAAAGATTATCACATTTCATTTTTCCGGCCCTTAAAGTTTACAAAGGTTTTGGGGAATATATTTATCTACATAAAATAATACATGCATGATATATATATATATATATATATATATATATATATATATATATATATAGAATTAGTTGTCGAAATATGAGTTTCATAGAATGTTTATTAACAATCTCTATTTTTACGGTAAACAAATTTCCGTTTAAACGGCCTCTTCGTTCAGTTGACATCAGAAGAGTTCTTAATAAATTCACGCCTTCAAGTTCAAACCCAATGTAAAGGTTATTATGCTTTGTAAGTAAATATTTGTAAACTTTTTTAAAAATAATTCACTGAAAAAGTGCTTTGTTTCCACTCTTGTTTTATTTGTAGAGCTTACATTTTCTAGCATTTATTTTTCTTGTATTTTATTTTCTCTAATTTTATACTCTAAAGCGGATAAAGCTGTTTGAATGAAATTTAATGTTGCTGTTTAATGTTGCTAAAAAAATCTCGTTACGTTCTATTACAAACTTGTTCCTATCAAAACTCAAGTTGCTGAGTTGCGCGAAAAAGAATAATGGTTCCAAAGTTAAAAAAGTACATCGACAGAAAATTGATCGATTTATCAAGTTGTTAGAAGCGATTCAAAACTTTTGTTGCTGAGACTAATATTTGAACAGTTTTTTAACTGTTATAAAATGTGGTTATGACGCATTGTGAGACGCGAAACCAAAGAATATAGTTTTTTTTTTATTAACATAATGTAATAAGCTCGACGTTATTAAATAGCCCCCGTAAATAAACACACCCGTCTGGTTATTTCACAAGACTTTGAAATCTCTCCGGATTATAACATGCATTAACTAATAAACAAAACTCTGTTGTAGATAATTTTAGAAGGAAATGTATATATATGCACAGTGGGGGTGTTGCTGTAGGACGAGGTTAAGGTGAACATGTCCTCTTTTTTATCCCGACTTTTTTTTCTTAACTCGGTTACTTTTAGTCCAATCTTCTTTCACACTGTATTTTGAGAGAGAAATCACCTAAACATAGGAACTATTAAATCAATACCATATAGCTATAAAAATGTAAACAATGTTATAATGAAATAAAAAGTGATGCTTTCTCAAGTCAGTTAAAAAAATTTGAGACTCAGTAACACTTATTGTGATTTTTTACAATCAAAAAATTGTTACTATTAGCTATAAGCATTATTAATATAATAAGTTATTAATATAAAAAATTATTTAAAATTATGGTCTGTTTTTATTTGTAAATATTTTGTTATATTTGAAAAAATTAATTATATTTAATTAAAAAATGTTTTTTTCCTCAAACTGTAATTTTATTTATGCAATAAATATAGATTATTGTTGGAGCCTAGGAATAAATGTTATAAATTTCCCCTAGAACGTCCTTTTTTACTTTACTCTGGATGGGGCCTACAAGACGCAAAAACACACGATATTTAAACTACACGATATTTAAACAAAATATAAAACTGATTTTCACAAAATATTCATAAGGGATTGAGATTTCAAAACTAAAGCGGTACAACTTCTATTTCCACGAAACGAGACCCTCATTAAAGATCAAACCACGTCTTCTTCCAAATTGAAATGGAGAAGAGAGTTCAATGTTCCCTACCTAAGCCCTCCGAAGCAATAAATTGGGAATTTTTCCAGGCATATGCGTCAAGGAGGAGAGTAAAAAGATTTTAGTTTTGTAGGTAGGGATTTTGCATTTTATAAAACTCGATTAAATTTTCAATCCTCCTTCATGATGTGATTAAATTGATCTGTGGTAATATATCAACCCGTGTAAATTGGGAGTTAATTACACGTCCTACACTGGATTTACTTTTGATTTGTTTAAATACATTGTGGTAGTTATGTATAAATTCATTTTCTCCAGTCCACCGGGATGGAGAAAGAAGATTGAAAGTTTATTACCATAAATACAAGTGCATTCATTGTTAACGTTGCACATGAAACGTTACAAATTATTTCACGGTGATTTTTTACTGAAAGATTCTTATCATTTGACACCTTCTTCCCTTTGATTCCAAAAATAGCTTTTAAATTATGTTTTCCCTTCAATGATTTTATTAGTTATGAAATTGCTAGATTTTACAAGATTTCCGACAATCTATCCTGTTCATATTTACTCCTTCTACAGAGGGTTATTTACTGCAGGATCATGTGTAAACAATCATTTGCAGATCTGTTCACATGATATAATTATCAATATTTTTAGGACGGTGTCCATTGCCTATTCTCAACGTGACCTCCCATTCATAATAAAGAACTCTTCAATCAATACACGAGACAATTTTTTAACCTGATTGAGACTTTTGTAGTATTACTGGGAGCTTTTTACGGGAAATTTAGTTTATATTCCCCGATATGTTCGTTGAAATTACCTTTTGACTACGGGGACCTTGCTGAAATGCGTTTCATTGAATCTTTCATGTTTTCTCGGGCCCACTTTAATAAGTCATTTGTATTCGAGTCGATCATATTATGTTCATACTGCAATTTTCGACTGTGGCTTTTTCTTTTAGTTAATAGATTTGAACCTTTTGACTACTGGGACCTTGCTGAAATGCGTTTCATTGAATCTTTCATGTTTTCTCGGGCCCACTTTAATAAGTCATTTCTATTCGAGTCGATCATATTATGTTCCTACTGCAATTTTCGATTGTGGCTTTTTCTTTTAGTTAATATATTTGAAACTTGAAAAAAAGAGTCTTCCTTTAGTAAATTTTCAGCTTTCTACCAACATATAATAAAACAAAAATCCCTGAAAATTTTACTATGCATCTTAATCTATAAAATAGTATAAAATATAATAAAAATCAAATATAATATAGGAACGTTATAAACTATAAATTTTGTTACTCAAATTCAAAAGGGATTTTCCTTAATAAACTAATTATTTAAATTTAATCAAAAGTGTTGAATAAAACTTAAATTACATCTGTTAACTTGTTTGTTACTCCCAGTAGAATATACAGGCGTTTAATGAATTTTGAAATAGTTATATTAGAATCTATAAGATATTTAGTGTAAAATATGTCATGCTGAAATATTTTACTATACATACTCAAGGAATCTCTTCTTTAATTCGATTAAAGCATGATATTTGAAGAAGCAAGAAACTTGAAAAAGAACGAGGAATGAAGGCTGTTGTCTAACCTTCCTCGTTTGTTTTACATGACACACTTTATGGGACATTTCATGATGAAGGTAAAAATAAGAAGAAGAGCCATTTTAAAAATAAAAACTTAATTATGACGGGAAAATGGCTGCACTCCGGCGAAGCAAAAAATCCTTAATTTGACTGCTGAGGAGACAGTGTATTTTTTTCTGCAGATGTTAACATCTTGTGATATAAATTTTAAATTTTTTTTTTTTTTTTTTTAAGGCCAAAACCCACGGCTTTGTCTTCAAGAATAAAACGAATCTAAATATTTAATGAGAATATAGAGGATATTTTCACGAATAACTTTTCGAAACTCGCATTTTTTTTTTCCTCCTCGAACGTTGCGACTTTAAGTTTTAAATTTATATCAAGACACATGCAAAATGACTTTCAGTTTCAGAATTCGTAATGTGGGGTAGGACAAAATTTCTTCGTTTCGGGTTGATTACATTCGCCAGTTTTAATTTTTAGATGTTAAGGTTTCCGCAAAATTTTAGGTATATTTCAGTTAAAAATGAGAAATTTAATCAAGATGCGGTGTATTATAGTTGAAGTTAAACTTGTTAGGCAAATCTAGGAGGGTTGCTTGATAGGTCAGTGCAAGAAAAGATGGCCGCGTGTTGATAAAACACGTCCTTTTAAGAGGCAAACGGCAGCAGAAGCTAAATTCATGTGTAATATATATCATGGCGAGTCACTTAGGAAGATTTACAAGTGGTTTGTTTCTTCAATGAGCCTAAGTTAGGCTGAACGTTCTGGTCACCTCGCTAAGATAGAAAAAAAACATGGTATTGTGACTTTTCATCACACCATGAAGACTTGTGAAGCTCTTGCCATCTCATAAGAACGCGTAAATAATATATTGCGTGAATATTTGGATATGATGAAGCTGTCGGTATGGTCGGAAGTGAAACTAGAAAGAATCCGGATCTGTATACTGCAAACAAACAACTTGTGCAGCGCGAACTTACAAATCAGACGGACGTTGGAATTAGCCTTTGAGTAAATTATTATCTCGAAGTAACTGAGCTTTATTCGGCTTTTCAATGGGAACAGCAAAATGGTTTTTTCACATCACATCTTTAGTCTAAAGCATCGAACTAAATTGATGCCAGTCATCAAGAAGCTAAGTACAAATTTCATGTATTTTAAGGTTTGTTTGTTTTGTTTTTTGCTGGAAAGGAAGAAAAAACATTATCTTAAAAATCCACCGTACAAATTCTTCATAAAATGAAATGATTTTTTGCAGTACGGCAGAAAATTTAATGTCACATAACGTGATAGTCTCCAAAATAGTGCAAGTGTTTGCGGTTTTTGCACTATAATAACTAATTTTAGTTAAAGTTTAATGGATTTTTCAGAGCAATTATTACGAATTTATGTTTATTTATTTATTTTTTGCAAAACTGCTGCGTTTGCCTTATTGAACTACAACATACGACGAAGAGAGCCTTACTATTTTAATATTTTTCCATGAAAGAGTTTTGATGCACATAAAAGAGAAAACTGTCATAAAACAAAAGATAAAATGTTCAGAAAGCATTATCATGAAAACTCAATTTACTTTAAATTTTACGTACTGATTATGAGTGAACATTTTGAAAAGTATTTTTTGATCGACACAAATGTTAGATTTACTATCAACATTTAGTCAAAACCCTGAACCGTATAGTTATGAAAAGTGTCACCAACTTTAAATAAATATTATTGTTTTAAACCATTTAAAACATCCACAAAATAAGAACTTTATATCAAATTTTGCAAAACACGCAATTCTATAAGAAAGGGGAGGAATTTATAAGAAGGCGGACATCTAATTTTCCATAAGTCAAAGGTGTCTTCACTTTTCCGTAAACACCTTTTCAGTCAAAGAATCTTTTGACAGCACAATTGTCCTTGTCTGTATACCGTTTGAAATGAAATCGAGATTTTTAGTGATGTAAAGTAAAAACAGAAGAATGTCCTTCAGTTCAAGTTTTTTTTTTATGGATAAATGCAGAAACTCTTCTCAAGTACGCATTTCCCTCATTTTCAAAGAATAAAAAGTGAAATCATTTTTCGCTCAGAGTTCTGCAAACAAAAAACGTGAACCAAACCTCATTTAAAATTGAACCGCGTATTCTTTGACATTTTAATATGGTCGGAGTCCCCCTTTCCTGTGCAAGCGGTTGAAGCCTGTCTTTCGACAAAAATAAGGTGCAAAATATCGTATTTTGATTTGTATAGGAAGCATTTCTAGGAATTTCCTTTTTAATGCACTTTAAACGCCACTTATTACAAAATACGTCCGTATTTTAATCAGTTTCAATTATTTAAAGAAACAATGAAAGATTAAATCCTTGCTCTTGAAAATCATTAAATGGTCACTAAAATCTTTGAGTATTAAAAACTTGCAATTATCCTATTTTGATTTTTAAATATATTTTCTGCGTTCGTTTCACAATATTTTACCGAATACTACTTTGCAGATTTCTATTTCCTTAAACATTTACAGCCCAACTGGGAACGCAGAATTGAAAATTTAGTTAAAAATTAAATTGCATCAGTACTGACTTGAAAAAATTAGCATATGTAACAGAAAGATGGGCTTGGTTTTCACATTTCAAACATAACAATGCGAATGTACAAAAAATCGTATAATGGCCTTTTTCCACAGTTTTCACTGAGCACAACTTTAAACGTGAAAAACAATCCAATGCTTCTAAAAATTGGTAGGCATACTTAACATTATTAGAAGAATATAAAATTTAAAAAAATTATTAAAAAGAAATGCTTTTGATGTAATTAGTTAAATCTTTATGTTCCTATTCTGCCAAGAAAAAAATTGAAGGAAATCCAAAGAAATTTTCCTTTGATGCAACCTGGTGATAAGTTGGTCAAAATTCAATCGATTTATGATGAACTGTCAATTCAGTTTGGATGATTTCACAACCAGCTTAGCATTCACGAATCACCGTTCCTCTAAAACGTTTGTTCGGGGAAAAGCAATTCGCTTTGGATTCAAAATGTGGATGATTTTCCCTAATAAGGGTAAAGTGGAAATTTATACAGTCAAATGAAATGCTACTAACAGTTGTTGCTTCGGGTAGAAATACTAATTATTTGATGCAAGTAGAAATATAAAATCTACTGGAAGTATCCAAAAACATCGAATTCAAAAATGTCCATTGATGCTCTCAAAGGAGATAAGAAATTTGATTGCCAAAGTGATGGATCGGTTATTTTTATGCCGCTGGAATGACAATGCGGCATGACCACACTAATTCAATACGGGCATACATTTTTTTTCATAGCTGTCATAAATACTGTTCATTACGACAATCCTAATTCTCTGCAGCATTTGTAAAACCAATACTGAAAATGTCACCTGTTTATCGCTTACTGCAGTTCTTAGCTGAGTGAATTGATTTTTTTTTCTATTTCGCAGTAACATGTGTTAACTGTGAAGTATAAAGTTATACTTTCAAGTTGTACGCACAGTGAATGCATTCTTAAAGATGTCATTGAAAGCAAAAGTAGCTCGGCTGAAACTTGATTTGGAGAACCTCCTAACGACCACTGTGATTGTGGCCACGTGTATGTCAACCTCCTTTGATAAATACTGTTCATTACGACAATCCTAATTCTCTGCAGCATTTGTAAAACCAATACTGAAAATGTCACCTGTTTATCGCTACTGCAGTTCTTAGCTGTGTGAATTGATTTTTTTTTCTATTTCGCAGTAACATGTGTTAACTGTGAAGTATATAGTTATACTTTCAAGTTGTACGCACAGTGAATGCATTCTTAAAGATGTCATTGAAAGCAAAAGTAGCTCGGCTGAAACTTGATTTGGAGAACCTCCTAACGACCACTGTGATTGTGGCCACGTGTATGTCAACCTCTTTATCCGGTGAGAAACACAATGAAACGCTGTATTTCACTTTTTCTTAATCACCACTGCAAATGTTTATATTATATAATTCAGAAACAATAGGATGAAAAAAATGAATGTTTGATGGATAATTTACAATACAGTCTTCCTTTGTTATCAATTAACAAAAGAAGATCCCCGCTGCATTATTAAGCACTGCATACACTTATCCAGTCGAACCTTTAATTTTCCCTGAATTCTTCTCTCAAAGGCTTCCGATCGCTTGTTAATTAATGAATACATTACTCAAAATTACCTTTGCGAAAAATGCTGTTTTAATTTTTACAAAAATTAGCATCTTATCTATATTCTCATTCTTATTAAAATTAAAAATGCGAAATAAAATGTGGGAAAATAAATCCCCCTTTTGTTAGAAACATGAAAAAGGTAACAACGGTTGGAAGACTCGAAATTTAACGACCTATTGAAATTCCGGAATGAATTATGATAAAGAATGCCGTATAAATTTTCGAGATCGGGGATTTAAGTTTCGACGCCTACGTGAAATTTAATTAATATTTAATTCTTCCAAAATGTTTTCAAACCTGAGTTAACAAAGGTAATATTGTGCCAGGAACTGAGTAATATATGAACGCAACAAAAAGCTGCATTAATCGGTTCTCCATCTTAATTAGATTTTAGAGCTCTGTTCATTATCATCGCTGCACCATCGTTACTGAATTAATGATTATTTGCGATATTTTTCTCTACTTTATGTCACGATTGAAAAAAATTGATAAAAAAAGGTCATTTTCCTTAGACAAACAATGACCACACTAATTCAATTCAGTATGGGAAAAAAAAGCATTTCATCTTGTTTATTTGTATTCTAAACCTTGCTTTTTATGAAAAATGAGGATTTATCATACATGTACTATTTAATTATTTTCATTTTTAATTATTTACTTATTATGGAACCTTCTCCATATAAATAATTTTTTTAACAAAAATATGTTTTATATTCAGTTGGTGTAACCATTTTTTTTCTATTTTGCAGTTATAGCAAAGACAGAAAAATTATTAGTTATATTGAATAAAGAGATTACATGTTATTACGCAGCTTTCTAAACAGCTTAGAGTAATATATATATATATATAAATATATACAGTGGCTCCCAAAAGTGTTCGTACACTTACAATTTTCAATGAAATAGGGGTCTATGCATCAATTAAAATGAATTCTTAAGAATGGGAATTTAATAATAAGATCTATAATCTATTCTTAACAAAACTACATGAAATATTTTGAAAACATAGTAAAACTTTATTTTTAAGAAACCAGTAATCAAAAAGTAACAAAAACTTTATCTCACAAAAGTCATCGTACACTGAAATATTTTCGGATAAATTCATAATTAACATTATCGTCTGGCACTTTATTTTTATTTTTGAAATGTGGTGGCATTTAAAATATCGTTTGATTTAATTTTTGCTTGCCTACCCCTATTGCTATATTCTATTCATTATTTAAAAATGGCTCGTAGTCTTAAAGAAACAACAAACAGCATTCAAAAATTGATTATTTTTCATCATAGTAGTGGTAAATCAGTTCGGAATATCGCTAAATTTCTTAATTTAGTATGTGATAAAAAGCTTTAAAGAAAAAATCGGATCGAATACAAGGTAAGAAAAGGTCATCCAGCAAAGTTAACAAAACATGATCAGAGATTTATAATTAGAAAATTTGTGAAAAATCCACGTTTCAGTGCTGTAAAAGTTTCTGCAGAATTCAATGAAACATTTTCTACTTCAATTTCACCTGAAACTGTTCGACAAGTTCTCAGAGCAGCTCGATTACATGGGTGTTCTGCCCGTTGAAAATTTTTTGTGAGTGAGAAAAACAGACAAAACTGCATTCTTAACAAAAGTTTTGTTAAGAATGCATTCTTAAATATTCATTTTAATTAATGGAGTTCTCACTCACAAACTTTTTGTGAGTGAGAATTTATCATTGTTAGGCTTCCCTTCCCACTATCAATGATAAATAAGCCCCAAACGTATTGGAATAATGTCTTATTTGCCGATGAAAGCAAGTTTAACATGTTTAGTTCCGATGGCCGTATAATTGTATGGAGAAGAAAAAATCAGGAACTTAATCCCAAGAACTTAGTAGGAACAGTTAAGCATGGCGGTGGAGGTGTCCTTTTGTGGGGGTGCATGTCAGCATCAGGACTAGGTAATTTGGTATTTATTGATGGCATAATGAATCATGCTATTTCTATAAATAGTTTAAGAGACAATTTAAAATTATCAGCCCAAAATTTGGGTATTGAAAACAACTTTGTTTTTTATCAAGATAATGATCCTAAGCACACGGCTCTCAACGTTCGCATCTGGTGTCTCTATAATTGTCCACAAGTTTTGAAAACACTACCTCAATCGCCAGATTTAAACCCAAAAGAACATATTTAGAGAGAACTGGAGGTTCGAGTACGACATTCACACGAAAACGAACTAAAAACAATTATGATGGAAGAATGGATGAACATTGATGCAGAAATTACAAAAGAACTAGTGCAGTCTATTCCCAGACGTTTAAAAGCTGTTGTGGATGCTAAAGGATATCCTACTAAATATTAATTTAATTAAGAATTAGAATATTTACTAATATGTAGAGATTTTTTACAAGTGTACGATGACTTTTGTGAGATAAAGTTTTTGTTACTTTTGGATTATTGGTTTCTTAAAAATAAAGTTTTACTATGTTTTTAAAATATTTCATGTAGTTTTGTTAAGAATAGATTAAAAATCTTACTATTAAATACCCATTCTTAAATATTCATTTTAATTAATGGATAGACCCCTATATCACTGAAAATCGTAAGTGTACGAACACTTTTGGGAGCCACTGTATATATATATATATATATATATATAATTAATAATAAGTCCCACTTTCAGAAGGCTGCAAAAAAAGAACCACTGGTCAGAATGACTTGAAATTTGAACTGAATATACTGGAAGAAGGGGGAAACGATTTGGCAAAATAGAAAAAAGTTCCAAAATGTATCAATAGATGGCTCTGTAACATTTTGGAAACTTTTTTTATCATGGCAAATCGTTTCCCCCTTCTTCCAGTATATTCAGTTCAAATTTGAAGTCATTCTGACTAGTGGTTGCAGCCTTTTGAAAGTGGGACTTTAATTACCCAGGGTGTCCATGAATTGAAATGAATTCAAAGTTTTTGCTTTCAAGTCCATTCAAATATAAACCTTTGCCTCTTACTTCTTTTATTGGAAATGATAAATCCTCACATGTTATATTCTTTAAAAATCAAATAAAGCAAACACGAAATGGACATGTGGATTTTAGAAATAGTTGGAACTTTTTGATAAAGAAATTATTTTCGTAAATAAACACTTAGGTGTGTGACATTGCGTTATGCCGCCTATAATAGCATGTTTTACAAGGCTATAAGGAATATAAGGGTGAGAGTATCATTTCTACAGAAAAATGTGGCTTCTATATTGTTGTCATTGCATTACAGATTGTGACTTTCCTTCGAGATTGGGCTCTTTCATAGCAGTTAAACGAGAGTAATTTCTTGGGAGTGGAAGAAGCGAGACGTGTTACTTTATTTTAGTGCTTTGATTAGATTAACAATTTAAAATTATGGTGAATGAAAAACAAGATTATAAAAGGTAGATTCAATATATATTTCACTAAGCAGAGCTCATTATTTTTTAAATTACGATTGAAATACGGTTTTAACATATTAGCACATTTTAATGGAATTTTATCATTTAAAGCCCTCTAATATTGCTAATTTTCGAATTACACTCATGTCCATAAATTAAGGATAATTCAGAATCACACGGAAATCGAACTCTAAAGTAAAAATTTCACCTGTCGAATTATAACACACATCTTCAAGAATAATATGAAAATTACGGGAAGCCAACAGATGACGCCGATAGTATGTCACAATGACGAGAGTGTAAGAGATCATACCGACAGGGGTATATAAGGAATGGTGGCAAAGAAGTAAAATTATTCACAAGCGTTCTGTAAGCCGCTCTGTGCCATGACCGAATAGTTATGACACAGAGGACGCATTTGGATTTTTTTACGTGGTACAATTATCGGCTGCCTTGAATGTGGGCGTACTCCGATGGAAGTATCCGAGGAACTTGGAATTGCCCAAAGTTTCATCTCTAAGCTTTAACAACGATTCCAAGATGATGGAGATGTCAGTAGACGTTACAGTACAGGTCGCCTCCGAGTTAAAAAGCCTAATGAAGACCGGTATTTGGCAGTAACTGCCATAAGAAGCAGACGGAGCACAGCGTCCGACCTGTCTCGTCAGCTATCTGCAGCCACGGGTACCGCAGTTTCAAGGTAAACCGTGTACAGACGTTTGGGAAATATTGGTCTATATGCTCGCAGGCCTGTCAGATGTGTTCCGCTCACGGCAATTCACTGTCGGCAGCGATTAGCCTAAAGTAGAGAAAATGCAATGTGAACATCGTCACAGTGGGCTTGTGTGATGTTTTCCGACGAGTCCAGGTTTAGCTTGCAGTCTGATTGACGTCGAACTTTCAAATGGAGAACGCCAGGTACCCATTACCACCAAGACAACATCATTGAACGACACCGTTACGGTGGTGCAGGATTGCTCGTTTGGGGTGGAATTATACTGGGCTGCAGAACAGATCTGCATGTTCAAATAGGAACCATGAACGGCCACATCTTTCGGGACATCATTCTGGAACAACATGTACGTTTGTTTAGAGGTGCCATGGGCGCAGAATTTTCCTGTTTATGGATAACAACGCCCGTCCTCACCGATCAGACATCGTAAACGAATGCCTTCAATCTGAGAATATCACCCTTATGGGATAGCCATCATTCTCACCTGACTTGAATCCGATAGAGCTTGTGTGGGACATGCTTGGCCGACGAGTTACAGCCCGTCAACCACCTTCTACATGTGTACCGGAACTTCGGAGAGCATTACTTGCTGAGTGGAGTAATTTTTCCCAAGATCAGCTCGATAATTTGATACTCAGCATGCCTAGGCGTTGTACGGACTGTATTTCATCTCATGGAAGACATACAATGTATAAACCATCATACCAACCATGTAATATTAAGTTTTTGTAAAGGAGATATTTTTTACAATTGCTCCAGGGAGCAAAAATCGTAGTTTTTATGAATGTACATACACCATCTTTTTTGTTCTTTTGTTTAATATGTCACGTTTGTTTATGATTATGTCACGTTTGTTTTGTTTCTGAACCTTTATTTGCCGGAGCTGGCATTATCCTTAATTTATGGGCATGAGTGTATTATAGATGGTTGAAAAATAGAATTTTTTTGCTGTACTATCTAACAGACAGCTGTAGTTTCAAATTATGCAGATACTTGATGAAATATCCTTACTGAATTTTGGAACGTAAAAGTCTCTTGGTCTAAATTTCCATTAACATCTATTTCAATTATATGACTGAAACAATTTCAATTTCAAATGAATATTTGTTTTAGAATTTGCTTTCGTGGTCTTGATTTTTAAAACTCAGAAATTATTTGTAAAAAATCATTTATTTAATTCATAAAAAATAGAATGCAGTTGATGATTGATGAGATGAATTTTAAAATTCTTAGCCCAAATTTTAATTTCGACTAAACAAGTAATGATTGTATCTTGTTTTTCTGTTTTAGATTTGTTTAAGTAATCATCTGTCAAAAAATCTCATTAGAGAAGACCCTAATGCTTGCGGAGTCAAATTAATTTTAATTCCAAAATCAATTTTCAAATTCCTTTCAAATGACAAAGCATCAAAGTAATTTAATTTCGATGTTTAATTAAATGTAAAAATAAGTAAAATGACTTGAAACACGCTTCATTAACCTTAATGTCTCTTGAAAAAATTAAAATATTTCTTCAGCACTCCATGAAATATCTTTACTTAAATAAGTTACTTATGTTGTTCATTAAAGATCCAATGATTGTTCAGTTTTCTTGTTTCCTGGAGAGGACGCAATATTAATTAACGACATTTAATGATTAAAAGAAAAGAGCCTCGAATGGCGATGCAGCGCGAATAAAGTTGAAGAAATCAATAATTCGTTAATTAGTCACATGTCTTGTTCGCTTTAATTAAGAAACATAATTCTCTCAGATGCAAAATATTTGTTAGTCTTGAAAAAACACGACATTCTTAAAACATAATGTACTAGTGTAAGGGGAAACTCAAAGGAATTCTTTAAGTATCAAATGCTGTAAACAAATTACACAGAGTTAGCCGGCAAGAATGCATTCAGTTTGAGCGAAAAATAGCTGTTTATAATGTGAAATAGAATTGCAACTTCGGTTCAACATATCCAGATAGAAATAAAAAAATAATGTTAAATAAAGCAGCCTGTTTGTATTCAACTTTTAATTTTTTTCGAACGATCTCTCTAAAATATTAAATATCTATATAAATAAAGTAACAGTGGAGTCCGTCGGCATCACGTTTCCGGAGATCACTCATCCTGAGAAAACATGGCCTACAGCGATTTTGGCGGCCATTTTCGTCGAAAATCGGTGCATTTTTTTTCTCACGAAAGTACATAAATGTTACATATTTGAAAAGAGCTTTAAAAACTGATAATTTTTTCTGCGTACACTTAATCTGTTACTTCAATAGTTTTAGAGTAATTTGGATTCTAATCTTGAGATCATCTGACGTCAACACGTCACGGCTTGCGTAACGGCTCTTTGAAATGTGCACAAATGCGCATGCTCAGAGACTTTGATTCTTCCAAAGAGCTCTTACGAGGGCCCTTGCGCTGTAGCAACCCTCGTATTCTTGGCAGAGTATTGGCGAACATAGTTGTTGTGGCTATTTTTTTTTTGGCCAATGTATCGCCATCATGTGTTGTGTGCATTCCTATAGAGCGTTTTTGTCGTCACTTTGAAGTGTAGGTCTGGGATTGTTTTTAGTTTGATGAATTATTACGTTGAGCGTTTATTAAAATCGACTAATAGCCGTCTGTCTGGTGGACGGATGGCCGAAGCCATGGACGGATGGCCGAAGAAAATATAATTGCAATTTCTGTTGGTAAAAAGGAATGGTTTTCAGTATATATCCAGATAGCAAAAATATATATCTGATTCTAGATAAAATGCCTGTTTGTATTCAACCGGACAAGAGGCTAAACTAAAGCTAAACTTTTTAATGTTTGTTAACTCCCAATTATTGAATTTTAATCGTAAGTAATTTACACATATCTGGATTTTAAATATTTGAGAAAAGTACATTAAATAAAATTTAGATCATGTCAAGGAAGACGATAACGCACTATTCCTCAAACTACGTTACACTGGGGATAATATCAACTCCTACACTGAATTTCACTTGCTGCAGAAATGTATCATTATTCGGAAATTTAAATTAGTAGTAGCCTGTGTCGATCGAAAGTACTGTGATCCAGTAATCAGGATGAATGTAAAATGAGTTTCATTGTCATTTCTTTTCAATTTTTATGTTCGAAATCACATCGCTCTCTGATTACATACAAACTTTATGTTACAAAGAAATCTTTTTATAAAATGGGGGGCCTTAAAGATGTAATAGTAAAATAGAAAATGTATTTTTTTACAAAATTTGTCACTGTCGCGATAACGTTAATATAGGATTTTTGAGATCAGTAAATATAATTTAACTAAAAAAATATTACAGAATTCAGATTAAATTCCGTTATTTTCCCTTTAATGAAAATTTGTGGATACAAATTTCATCAATTTTAGGTATCTTATTAATCTTTAGATGCTGTGAAAATTCTAACGCCTTCTAAAAATGCACTTTTTTGATATTTGAAATATTCTATTTTGAAATATAGATGCATTACGATAATTTAAGTCACTACAATTTAAAATTATACGCTGTTGCGTCAAATTAAGACATCGTGTTTACTAAAAATTGTTAAAATTTTTAAATTTAAAAGCAAAAGTTTTAATAATTTGGCAAAATAGGCAACGAAGTCTCAATTTATTTTTCGATTTGAACAGGAACGGTGGATATTAAAATTTACTTTAAGGGAACGGTGGATATTAAAATTTACTTTTTTTACTTTTCATCATAGAGATACGAAATTTTGTACATATACACATTTCACTATAAATATATAGAATACCTTAAAAGAAATTTCCAATCCCATTATAATTTTAAGATTTTTAAAAAAATTTGAAATTTATAAACAAAATTTTAAAATGCTCCTTGCTACTTAATTTTTGAGATATTTCCTCGATTTTGCATTTTAATCTCTTTAAACTGTATAACAAACAAATCTGCGTATCAATTATTTAATCCCTTGAATAGTTAATTTTTGAGAGATTTTTTTCTGAATTCCATCCCGATTTTCATCAAAATTTTGCCTTTTGAAAAGTTATAAATCAAATTTAATTACCTTAATGAAGTCGAATTGTAAAATGCATACCCAGGTTTTTGGAAACAGCATCAGAATTCTTCCTTATCAATTTCGTGAATTTTGAAGAAAAATTAAGTAGCATGGATCATTTGAAAAATCTGAAAACCTTGAAAAATCTGGTTTGAGAAATACAGATTTAAAATTTATTACTACATTATAAATTACTTTGTAGAAGCTTCATAAATGATTTTTTACTTGAAAAGAATTATTTTGGTACTAATAATCTACAGAAATATATATATTATTTACAATAACACAATCAGTATTACAATGACGAGATTTGCTCAAATAAACGTCCACCGTTCCCTTAACACTTTCAGGGGCAACCACCTCTACCGTTTGCACGGTGCACATTTTTTCCCCAATTTTTTTAATCTAAAGAATCTTGAAATTTTTTTCCAAATAAAGGTTTCAAAATGTTTTTACTTCTTTAAACTGATAACAGATGGCATCACTGGTCATTTTTCTGCTTATTTAACTGGAATACATTGAATGCAAGTGAAATAAATACTAGATTTAGGCGTTCGCACTCTGCAAACGGCGCCCCTCAAAGGGTTAAAACGTTAAAAAATGAATATGATTAAAATTAAAATCATTTACTTAAAGAACGAGAATGCTGTAAAGCAATTTCTCAGGTCGACCGTCGTATGAAGTAACCGAAAGAACAAACTTCTTATTTTTATATTTTTATGAACGCGAAACTAACGTAAAGTATCGTTGAAATATTTTTTTAAAATTTTAATATTAAAATCTACTAGTAACATTAAAAGGCTTTACAGAAATCCTATTACATGTTATAAGGCCAAAATATAGTTAATTAACAATAAAAAACTGTTTTCTGATTTACTTGTTTAATAGAGAAATATCTCATTAGTTGTAAAATGTTTACTTGTTTAATAGAGAATATCTCATTTCAAAATATATTTCTTTGATTTCAACCATACATATGCAAAGCCTTAAACGGATCACATATTTATGTAAAATACCGTAAAAATAGTTGCAAGAATTTAGAATTAGAGAATTGCAGTTTTTATTTTTATCTGATATTCCTGGATAAGAATTCATTTAACCGTTGCAAATTAAAAGAATAATTTTTTTTCCAATGTTCGATTAATAATTCCTCAACTCTATATTATTATAGAAGCGAACTTGATCATACTTTATGTGCCTGTTTTTATTTTTAATAAACCCCGTTCAATGTGCTTTATAAATGACCCCAAAGAACATCAACTAAATTTCTACTATCGAAATAAATTTTATTAGTATCATAAGTCCGCAGTCAGTTCTGATTATTTGATCGAAATATTTCTCGATTATCATCTTAATTAAGTATGCGCAAGTTAACGAGCGAAGTCATTACCCTCTCTCAGTGTTATCTCACTACTAAAATCTGAATGTCTGGAAATTTTTATCGTTTTACTTGAATTCGTACATTAAAAATAGATTTTTCCCCCTTCCTCCTTTTAAAATTATTAACTTTACGTGAAGATAAATATGTCTAACTCAATTAGTAGAATATACAGAGAAAATTTATAATTAAAGTTTTTACGTACGAGTTGACCTAAGTTAAAAATTTATCCTAGATTCTTTAGCATATATACAAAATTAGTATTTATTTATAAAGTAAAATAGTATTTTATTTATCGTATTTTACTTCTAAAGTAAAGATAAATGCGATTTAAGGGTAGTAGATGATTAATTCTCGTTAAACTTTTTTTTAAAATCAAAGATGGGAAACTTTCTTTTCCTTTTTTCAATAATTGTATTTGATAAACATTTGTTCTCTGTATATATTCTCGTCTTTAAGTCACAGTATTTTTGCGAGGGGATGAATACAAATCTACTATTAAAACGCTTGAAGCAGTATGGTGTAGCTTCTATTGGGAGAAAAGCAAATTTCGGAAGAATTTCTACAAGCTTCAGTTTTAAATAATATGAACAAAACAGACTCAGACACGTAGAAGTCGTGTTAGTACTTTTTGATACCTTTTTTAAAGCTTAAGATGATAGCGAACATTTGACGCAATTACCGATTTCAATAAATTAAAGCAGGTAGAATCGAAATCTTACGCACTTTTTTACATTTTAGTCCGCAAAAATGAGGGTGTACAAAAAAATTAGAAACGTAGTTTTAAACATTGAATAAAGGTCAAACAATAAATGAGCTGTATTCTAGTGAAAGTCATTAAGACTGATAATATGACAGTATTGTTTGTTTTGAATTAAAAGTTTTTCTTTCCTACAGAATTTGACGTTATCGTTTATTTTTATTACAAATTTTATTTATGTTAATAAGTATTTAAATCAAATATTGAGAAATTATGGGTGCGTATTATAGTCGAATTTAATTTTTTCCGAAAATTGCACGTAATATCAAGCATGCCTATTATACAAGGGTGCGTATTATAGTCGAAATTTTACTGTAATTTCAAGTAAACTGCATACAAACACCCTTCTAAATAATGGACGTAATAGTTTATAAACAAAATGAAACGACGAAAAATTAATTCTATAGAGAAGAAAAGCATTATTTCTGACAGCATTTATATATCACAATAAAATATTTTTTTAACAACATTGTTAAATATATGGTATTTACATTTGCAGTGTCAACCCCGCTTTTTACAATAAGTTTCCTTTTTTTAAACGTTTGCTACATGTTCTTAGCTTTTTAACTTTTATGATTGATTAGCACTGGAGCCAAATAAGATCTTTTAACACGGTTTTTTCTGTTTTAATGAAATTTTTAAGGAAATGAAACAGAAAAGCGTGGCAATGAAAATTTATTTTTTGGGGGGGGGGGATCTAAAATGTTATTTTCTTTTGTTGTTTTTCTCATTCTTACAAAACATCCTATTTCAGTAAATACTGTTACATAAATGTCAAACTTTCCGAATTATACTCTTTTATTTCCAAATTACTGATATTATAGAAATGAAAGTACAATTAATATTTATTTTTATAGATTTAATACTGTTTTTTTTCTACATATTATAACGAAAAATGTAAATTTTTTCATAAATATGGGGTACATATCAACTCAATAATAAAACATTATATATATAATAGCCGTTGTCTCTGTATAACACTTCTGGGCTATACTCATCTTTCAATTGAAGGCCTCTGTAAACAAACGGCCGGTTAGGCTTAATTCCAATTTCAGATGTGGATCAGAATTTTTTCTTACCTAAAAACTAACATCTTCTCCATCAAATCACGTTTGTTCAGCCTATTTTTCTACAAAACATTGAGAACTAAAAAAATTGGATGCTTTTAGCTGTATATTTAACAGTTTTTCAAAATCTGTTCACTTTTGCGATGAATTCTGAAAGTAAACTAACTTGAATGTGAATGAATCAAGTAGGTCAAGTATTCATATCGCTTAGTGAGCTGTAAAAAACTGGATGGCAGTCTACTACTCCAACCGCATGAAAAACTAAATAAATAAAAAAATAATGAAAGGGTTTGCTTTTACAAGGTGTGAATTAAATGCAATATTGTTAGATAATTCGGGATATTTTTTAACTTTCATATACTTTTCCCAATATGACGTCATTATTAATATTATGACGTCAAAATGACGGGTTGGATGGCAGTCTACTACTCCAGTCGCATGAAAAACTAAATAAATAAAAAATAATGAAAGGATTTGCTTTTACAAGGTGTGGATTAAATGCAATATTGATAGATAATTCGGGATATTTTTCAACTTTCATATACTTTTTCCATTATGACGTCAAAATGACGGGTTACCTTCTAGTTTACATAAATACAGACCATAAATTGCATTTTAATATTGAAAGTCACATTATTAATGTTCTCTTTGCCCAAGGCACGGTTCTCTAAACAAATATCAGAAAATACAAGCTTCTTGCACTCCCACCGTTTTCTAATGCCTCATTGATTCATGCCTCTCGCAACACGTCTATTTATACCTCTCTTTCCTGGTCGCAATCGACTGTGCAACACTGTTAATCAGAGATAAACGATAGTTCTTCGCAAGACATGATAGAGAAGAGCCATGCATAATAAAGTGATGAATTCGGGGAATCGATAAGGCCGTTAATTAGTTCCGGTTCGCTTCTTTCATCGACGAAGATATATTGGCAAATAGGCGAAAGCATACAGAAAGGAAGAGACGGGAATGGATGTGCGTAGTTATAGATTCTACGAAAAGGATGTGTTTAGTTATGTAACTGTAGGTAAGCAAAATCAAATTAGGCTATACAACTGTATGGATATGAGAGATGGATGTGCGTCAGCGTAAATGCAAGGTGCGCCCATAAAGTAACCGGACAAATTGGAAGATCAAGTTATAAAATAAAAAAGTGAAAGAATAATCACCTGGCTAGAAAGAGTCACTTAAATCGTTTAAAGCCAGTTTAAACTGGTAATTTAGTCGTTTGCATATCAAAACACCGTAGTAATATTCAATTACTGAGAAGGCATTGTACAAAAAAATTTGCGGAATGGAACAACGTTGTAACATTAAATTTTGTTACAAATTAGGTAAATCTGCTAACGAAACTTTGGAGATGATTCGATTGCATTTTTTGATTATAAAGGACTTATTCGCCACGAATTTGTTACTGAAAATCAAAGAATTAATCAGTATTTTTACAAGGAGGTGCTTTTTTCGGTTAAGAAACAGGATAAGGCGAGTTAGGAAGGAACTGTTTGATACTGGGCAATGGTTCCTTTTACGCGATAATGCTAGGCCCCATACAGCAATTTCTGTACAACAATATCTTGCTAAGCATCCAATTACAGTGATAAATCACCCACCATATTCTCCCGACTTATCGCCAGCTGATTTTTTTCCTTTTTCCGAAGCTTAAGAAAGGTCAGAGATTTGAAAACGTCTCGGATATTAAATGAAATGTTACGCGTATTTTGCGAACGGTTAGTTCCAACGCCTATAAACAGTGCTTCGATAACTTGAAGATTATACTTGAAGATTATATCCACCTTGTACTACAGAAAGGATATGTTCTTTTATGCAAGTGTACGTAAACAAATCAAATTATGGTATAAAAACAGGGGCTTCCAAACTTATTTGGTCTACAGCCCCCTTTTCAGAGAAAAAATTACTCACCACCCCCCTGGAAATTTACCTTCCTGTGCGAGCAAACAATTTTCGTTCTTTTATTTATCTTATACAACCTTCGTCCAGAAAGTTCGGTGAATGCTTCTATAGTTACAATGGACTGTTGTCTTGCATGAAACAGCGGTTACTGTCCTTCGAAGTAATCCCCGTAGGCGGTAATGCACATCTGGGAACGGCTGTACAAGTCTTGGAAACTCGTGGCGTAGTCGTCTTTAGGGAGGGTTTCATCTGGGTCGTAGCATTTGATTGGATGTCCGAAATGTCCGAAAACCTGTGTCCTTTCAGGGTTGATTTCAATTTGGGGAACAAGAAAAAGTCGGGGGGAGACACTTCTGGTGAGTAGCGTGGGAGATTCAGGGACACAACTCACCTGTTGGCCAGTAACTGCTGCACCAAAAAGGCAGTATGTAATGAAAGGCATTGTCGTGAATCAGGGTCCAGTTGCCTTGCTTGGTGTACTCGGGATGTACCCGATGGATCCGTTGCAGCGGACGTTTCAGTATATCCATGTACTTAGCGGCATTTAACGTGGTGCCCTCAGGGAGGAATTCTTTATGGATGAGACCCTCAGAGTCGAAGAACACCACGAGCATTGTCTGGATGCGGGATTTCTCACTTCGCAACTTGCTTTTCGGCGACCCTGGACCCCGCCACTCCATACTCTGACGCTTGCCGTCGGGGTCGTACTTCAGTCATCAGGTCTCGTCACCCGTGACAATGGTTTTCAGGAAATTTGGGTTTCGATCCGCCATGTCGATGAAGTCTCCACAGACGTCAAGTCGAATTTGCATTTGTTCCGGCGTCAAAGTGTGGGGCGCAAGTCGGGAGAAAACCTTGCGTTTATCCAAATGCTGGGTCAGTATGGGGTGGGCCATCTCACGACAAATTCCCACTTCCTCCGCTATCATTCGCACTATCAGCCTTGGACAACAATTCCCTCACTTTCTGTACGTTGTCCGGTGTGCGTGCAATTGCAGGCCGAGTCTTCAATTCACCCTTCTCGGAAGCGTTTAAACCCCTCATACGCACACTTAAAGGTGACAGCACGTTCTACGTAAACTTTTAGCAAGATTTTCCAAGTTTGAAACAGAACAGCATATTCGTTAGCTGATCCATTTTGAATTTCGACGTCATTCACCGAAAGTCATTCACTATGACGTCATTCACCGAACTTTCTGGACAAAGGTTACATTTCTTCCTATGCCATAATAAAGACATAGTAAAGAATTCATAGAACATAGTAAAGAAATATGTTGTTGTAAATAAGACACCTTAAAGCTTGAAATTATAAAATTATTTATTAAAATAAACCCTAGTTACATCAACATTACACACAGAAAATTAAGATAATGCAGGATGATATTAAATTTAGTAAAAATTACAAATACCTGCAAAACTAATCAGAAAGATGCCCAGCAATCAGTTTATTTATATTCGACTCTATTTAAGTCGGGAGCATTCTTAAATCCCCGCGGTTAGTAATTTGCAGTCGTTTTCTGCTTTTAATTGTAGTTAACAGATTGGTGACCGCACTGAACCCACGTTCCACTAAATATGATGAAGGAAACGTAATTAAAAAATTTTGTACCACAGCCCGTAATACAGGGTGAAGTGTCAGAATTTCATTTTGCAGCCAGAATTGTTGATAGCTTTGTTTGAATTAAAATTTTAATTCTTCATTTGTTGTTTCTTCTATTAATTGTTCTTCTAATTTTACAGCTTCTTCTCAGTTTGATCCTAAAAAATGTCCAAAGCCCAATCGGGTATGTTCATTTTAATAATATGTTCAAATCTTTGGTTGAAGTCAGATTGGATAGCCTCCAAGTGCAGCAAATAGATAAGCATGTCTTCATCATGTTTTTCTACCGTTGATAAATGTGGAAATTGGTTGAATTTCCCTCTTCCTAAATTTTCTTTGTATAGTAGAAGTTTTGCGACAAACGCGGAAATCACAATTTTTGTTTTTATTAATTTCAGCTCATCGCCTTTGAGTTTTTGATTTGTGTCACTGAATTTATTAAAATAGTCTGTCAAAATAGGCTATGGCAGCTGTTCCCAACCGGTGGGTTAAACCATCGAATAAACCATCAGAAAAAGATAAGAAAAATCGAAACTTACTTAAAAACAGCAATTTTACATATTGATAGATTGTGATAACAACTTTCTTAACTGTAATTATATTAAAGCTGTATGATTGTTTTTGCCTGAAAAATTGAAATGATCTTTGTGTACTTTTATAATTGCAGTTTTTATCTTCACCTGAGAGGGCCGTGTGGTACAGCGCGCTGGTTTTCTGTGCTCAGATCGAATCCTGGCGAAGCGCCACTAAAAATGTCTCCGTTTGCGTCGTCCCTTCATAGGGGGCAATGTTGGTCTGCCTATATGGCGCCCCCATAATAAAATGGCCAGCAAAACTGCGGTGAATTATAGGTGAATGTCTTCGCGACGAAGTGCCTCCGCTTTGAAAACAAAATCTTCACCTCGAAACACTTTTTAGTGAGTATGAAACCACTTGTTGCATATATTGAAAACATATATCCATTTCTAAATAAATAACTGTTTTGCTACAAAGTGCTTATATTTTGTCAACCATTTTCGAATCAGGACACAAATTGTTTATCGATAATCAATCTGTATCTTCAAAAAAGCATATATGTATATATATATATATATATATATATATATATATATATATATATATATATATATATTTGCAGTATTTGATGGTAAATTCTATATACAAAAGGAAGGGATACGATACAAATAAGGTTTTTTACTCCCCCATGGACCGATGGACCGTGGAGGTATTCCGATAAGGAAAGGTGGGTGGCCAGCTGAAAAAGGTTGGGAACCACTGGGCTATGTCATTTTTGGAATCGATTAAGTTCACTCGTAAATTATCATAATTGTTTTCTAAGAATTCCAGTATGGAGTTTATAAAATGGATGGAAACAGGAAGCCAACGAATTTCTGAGTGTATTCTTCATCGTTTTCAATGCGTCCAAACAATCTGCTTTTGTTGACTGTTGACATGCTGCAAATGCACTCAAATTTTCAGCAACTAAATGCTACCGATGAATGTGCGCGGCGAATACATACTTTCTCTAGATATACAAGCAGGTCCCTGTAGCGTCCTATCATCGCTGGAACACCATCAGTAGCTACTGATAAGATATTTCTGAGGGGGATTTCATTTTCCAATGCATGAAATATTGATTCTCTCTTGGTATCAGTTTACAAATTTTTTGCGAATAATAATTCTTGATATATGTTTTGTTTTTGTATAAATCGCACGCATGCTAAAAGTAAGGCCTCATTTCCTGGCAACTTGACTCATCCTGCTGTATAGAGAACTGGGATGTTTTTAAATATTCACAAAAGGAGTCTTCAACATTTTGAGCCATTTCATCTTTCCACTGTATTATTACTCAATGGAATTTTTTTTTTTTGTAATTCCAGACGTCGGCTTGTGTAGCATAGTGCGTATTACTTTAGTTATAATCAGTTCTTCGCCAATAGTATGCGGTTTTCCCAATTTAGCAGTCATTAGCGAAATATTATATTAAGCACATTCCTTGGATTCTACTGAGAAGAGTTTGGCTAATGTCGGCTTCCACAAAAACTTTCTTTGATTGATTGAAAATAAGATAAGGTTTTATCATTCTTATACGCATGTACTTTTGTTAAATGTTCTAGTAATCATGAAGGCTTCATTTGATAACACTTTTTGGCAAATCAGGCACATCGGTAATTGGCTGTTTGTAGGTGATTGAATAAAGACACAGTTCAAATATTTGATACTATATTGTTCACTAGGTTCAGTAATAATAATATCTGTAAAAAGGCAAAATACAAACACTCTTAAATACTAAAGAAAATAATAAACTGTTTTTTTCCTTTCCTAAGCATTATGCACCAATTGCTAGCATTAACTAAGCAGTATTCAGATGTATGAGCTCGGGATTCTGAGAAAGTTACGCTAATGGTTACGGTTATAGGTATAGAAACTCGAAATTTTCAAATAGCAACGCCCACTTTTTCCCGTCGCAAAATGCTCAGCGCATGCGAAAACCCTAAAAAGCCAAAGGTTTTTATCGGCGTTAATCGGTGGCTTTAAACTTATAAAACGGCGTTCTTTTTGTGCGTGCATAACGCGTCCGTTTTTTTGTGATAAACTTACCGTTCCAACGCTCTTTAGGGTTTTCGCATGCTCTGAGCATTTTGCTATGGGAAAAAAATGGGTGTTGCTATTTGAAAATTTCGAGTTTCTGTACCTATAACAGTAACCGTGAGTGCCACTTGGTTTCCGTTCACAGAACGGTACGTGTATCACAAAAAAACAGCTCTGCGAACGGATAACTAAAACACGATCAGAGAGCTTTTTATCGGTTTTTTACGCTGAATATCTGGCGAAAGGGGTTCTGTGATTGGTTTCTAGCCTCTGTCATATGCAAATGTCCCCCGTGCGCCATGACCGTGTCTTTGTTGGCCGTTCGCAGAGCTGTTTTTTTTGCGTGCATAACACGTCAGTTTTTTCTGATACACGTACCGTTCCAACGCTTTTTAGGGCTTTCGCATGCGCTGAGTATTTTGCGATGAAAAAGGTAGGCGTTGCCATTTAAAAATTTCGAGTTTCTATACCTATAACCGTAACCGTGAGCGTCACTGTGTTGCCTTTCTCAGAATCCTGAGCTCATACATCTGAAAAATTTTATCTGAAATCTCATCTCGATAGGTTGAACGAAACGGCTGCTAGAGGTCCATATATCGGCAAAGCTTCTTTATGACCGCCCGGTACACACACACACACACATATATATATATATACAGAGAGAGAGAGAGAGAAAGGAAGGAAGGTATCGTTACAGAAAAAAGATGCATAAAGAAAAGTGTTTACTTTACAAAAGATTTTAGATGGTTTCAACTTTATGGAACCGTATTTGCAAGTTAAGATAACAAGTGAAAAAGATCGAATAAACTCCTGAGATGTCAGCATATTTTAACTTTGGAAATGCCAAAGCCTTATCAAAAGCCTAAAAGCAACTACCAGCTAAGGCTGGCGTTGAGAAAACGAAATATAAAAATGAGGAGAAACGCAAAAGAATTGTACATAAAAACAGTGTCAACTTTCCACATGAAAAACTTTGCCATGAAAGTAGTAGACATTAACAAACAAAAATGGAATCACGTCCGACACAAATAAATCCCAGACCATTCCATTGACAATGAAGTCCTAATTGCTGTCACTGAACAGACTTTTGACCCTGAATGGGCGTTAATAGGAGGGGAGTTCTTTCTCGAGGCGTGCAAAATTGAAATACACCACTCTATAAAAGGAAACTATTAAGATATACCTTTTTGACGCCATCGTATTTCCAGTTCATTTTAAAAGCATTGTTCCATATAGTGCCCCATATACACTGTTTCATATTAAGTGCAATTCAAATGGAGAGTAGTTGCTTAAAGTTAGGGAGTATCCGAGACATGAATGATACTGAAACACCTGATATACAAGGTGCTCCCATAAAGTAACCGGACAATTTTTTATAAATAACAAAAATATTACTCACCTTCAAATAAATTGATCTCCTTCAAAATAATCGCCTAAGGAGTCTATACAAATTTTCAAACGTTTCTTCAAGTCATCGAAACACTGTTTGTAGGCGTCGGAACTAACCGCTCGCAAAATACGCGTAACGTTTGATTTAATATCCGAGACATTTTCAAATCTCTGTCCTTTCATTGATTTTGCATTTTTTGATTACAAAGGACTTATTCACCACGAATTTGTTCCTGAAAATCTAACAATTAATCAGTATTTCTACAAGGAGGAGCTTTTTCGATTAAGAAACAGGATAAGGCGAGTCGGGAAGGAACTGTTTGATTTTGGACAATGGTTTCTTTTACACGATATTGCTAGGCTCCATAGAACAATTTCTGAACAACATCTTGCTAAGCATTCAGTTACAGTGATAAATCACCCCCCATATTCTCCCGACTTATCGTAAGCTGATTTATTTTTCATTTTTCCGAAGCTGAAGATGACCATGAAAGGACAGAGATTCGAAAACTTCTCGGATATTAAATGAAATGTTACGCGTATTTTGCGAACGGTTAGTTCCAACGCCTATAAACAGTGTTTCGGTGACTTGAAGAAACGTTGGAAAATTTGTATAGACTCCTTTGGTGATTATTTTGAAGGAGGTAAATTTATTTGAAGGTGAGTAATATTTTTCTTATTTATAAAAAATTGTCCGGTTACTTTATGGGCGCACCTTGTATTAAGATATACCGTTTTAATGCCATCGTATTTCCAATTCATTTTAAAAGCATTTAAAGGCTTTTTTCCATATAGTGCCCCATATACACTGTTCCATATTAAGTACTAATTCAAATAGAGAATAGTTGCAAGATATCTTAAAGTTAATGAGTATCCTAGACATGAATGGTACTGAAACACCTGATATATAATTCTGATGTTTCAGCTTTTATAGAACAAAACAATTATGCTGAGTTTCAGTTGATTTGAAAAGTGCCAAGGCATGTTTTGAAAATTCCCGTGTTTCCTAAAAAAACTAATATTTTGACATAAAAATGGCATTCGGATGGAAGGAGAATCAGAGACATCAACAAGTTCAAGTTTTCTCAACCTAAAATAACTAACGTTCTTATATAATTAAGCGTGTTCAACGTTTAAACTTAAAATATTCTTTAAAGTTTGGCCATTTATTAAACCTTTATTCACTGGATGTCTGCTCTTTAATAAACTTAACGAGATTAGGCAATTATCGCACAAAAAAAAATTCCATAGCGTTCATTAAAAATCCATAAGGGTGCTTCATTCTTATTTTTTGTTTATTTTTAATGCTCTCCGCATTAATAAGGCACAATAGCTCTCTCGAAAAAAATAATTATATAGGGAAAGATTAAATTCATAAACTTATTTTTATCTTAATATTTTTAAAAGGACCTTTAGAAAAATTTGCAATAGATCATCTGAGTTTGTTATTCTATACGTGCCCCTTAGTAACAAAAGAAAGATAAGCATGTCTTATTATTATACGGCGCATTTTTCCTGACATTTAAAAAATGGGAAAAATAAAGCAGTTTCAGAGGAAATATTTTGAAAGAACATGTAAGGCAAGTAAATTTTTACTGGTCCCCCATTACCGCCATTTGATTCGCACCAGGCATGGTCACCTAATGGAAAATGCTGGAAATAGACATCATCCATGCAATAAAATGTGGCTCATTTTATTGCATGGATGATATTATCTATGCACCAGTGAAAGACATTAAAAAGCACCAGTGAAAGACATTAAATGTGATAATATCATCCATGCAATAAAATGAGCTACATTTTATTGCATGGATGATATTATCTATGCACCAGTGAAAGACATTAAAAAGTTGACTCCAATGCCATGAAAATCATTCTTTAAAACTATGCGTTTCGCATACGAGTAATTTCATCGGAATTTAAAATTCTGAAATGTTATGAACAAATTCTGTGAATTTCTGTTTCAGTATTCTGTAGATTTCAAAACGTACCAAAATTGGAATCTGCCCAGTTGCTGTAAAGCTTTTAAAATTTCAAAGCAATTTTTAAAATATTGTGCTATGCTTGGTATAACGTTAAGCTAAATATTTATTTATATCATCGTATATTACCCTATATTATTGTATATTATCCAATCTTAAACGATTATTATATTTTATATCATAGGATATACAGGACAGTATTACACGATATACGTAAATTATGTTATCGTATATTCAAACTATCTTCACAAATTCTAATTCTGTTAAGGATATTAACAGCAGAGGTTGATATAATAAATACAAGGTGCGCCCATAAAGTAACCGGACAATTTCTTATAAATAAGAAACATATTACTCACCTTCAAATGAATTTATCTTCTTCAAAATAATCGCCAAAGGTGTCTAAACAGTTTTCCCAACGTTTCTCCAAGTCGTCGAAACACTGTTTATAGGCGTCGGAACTAACCGTTCGCAAAATACGCGTAACATTTCATTTAATATCCGAGACGTTTTCGAATCTCTGTCTTTTCGTGGCCATCTTAAGCTTGGAAAAAAGGAAAAAAAATTAGATGGCGATAATTCGGGAGAATATGGTGGGGGATTTATCACTGTAATTGAATGCGTAGCAAGATATTGTTGTACAGATATTGATGTATGGGGCCTAGCATTATATCTCTATTCTAAAAAAAAGTAACTACCGCCGCCGCCGCCGCTGTCAAAAGCTTGTCACGCTATCTCATCCGAAACCGCTGGGGGTATGGGGTCGAGACCGATACCACTAGATGCAGAAAAATGCGGGGAAGAAAGTACGACGTATCTCATCTTCGTCAGACTTTAAGTTTTTTTTTAATTTTATGTTTTGTGGAAAAATATTGACTTTTTCATGTTTAAATTACGATAACTCGCCAAAAATTAATCGTAGAATTTTGATCTTTTTACAATCTAAGACTACAGACAATTCTCCTTCAAACAAGACCTCATTTGTTTAAATATAATTTAAAACAGACTAATATTTTCATCAAAATATTAAACCCACTTTTTCGAGAAATATCGTCACATATGTGGATGTAATATCGATGCTCCTCGAGTTTTTATCTTACAAAGAAAATATTTGCATCATCTGGAAGCCGAAAGCTTTCTTATTCATATAAACCTCATTTCAAGTCTATACCTTAAATTTTCGATTTTTAATTGAATTTTAAAGCTGAAACAGTGATTCCCCTCCGCAGTGATTCCCTTTCAACAGTAAATGGATGGAAGCTGTTGTATTGCCCGAGAATCACCCCTATATATCTCGCTATTAGCAACGTATTCCTTCAACTCGCTGTGCCTGAGCGCGCTGCTCGTATGCGATAGTCCACCGGTTCGATCCCGGTGGACGCTCATTTTTACTAATTATTCTAAATATTTGAATTTTATTCTTTTAATTCTTATTATATTTTTTATTTTACTTATCTGAAGAGGGCTTAATTTTTATTTTACTGCTGAGCACATATTTTCTGATATACATATCTTGCTACTGGAGGTAAATTCGTAAGACCATCGCATTCCAACAAACTCAATACATCTTGACCTTGACCCTAACAGAGGAGCGGGCGAAGCCCCTAGTCATGTAAAAGAAACCTTTGCCCAGGATCAAACAGTTTCTTCTTAACTCGCCTTATCCTGTTTCTTAACCGAAAAAGCACCTCCTTGTAAAAATACTGATTAATTGTTTGATTTTCAGGAAAAAATTCGTGCCTTTGTAATCAAAAAATGCAAAATCCATGAAAGGACAGCGATTTGAAAACGTCTCGGATGTTAAATGAAATGTTACGCGTATTTTGTGAACGGTTAGTTCCAACGCCTATAAACAGTGTTTCGACGACTTGGAGAAACGTTGGAAAAATTGTATAGACTCCTTTGGAGATTATTTTGAAGGAGATAAATTTATTTTTCGGCGAGTAATATTTTTCTTATTTCTAAAAAATTGTCCGGTTACTTTATGGGCGCACCTTGTACGTTCAATTCACTGCTTACTTACCAAAATAACTGTGCAGATAGGAAAGAAATATATCCAAATTATTCGTAGTAAAAACATTCTTTTCGAAATTGATAATGTTTTTGTCGAGAGCCCATTAAATTGCAAATAAATTTTAATATGAGCGTACACTTTTTAATTTAAAATACTACTGAAATTTTGAAATGGATGATAAATAAACACGTTTAACAATGTTTAATGTAATTTAGCAGTTGCGAACAATGGTTAAAAAAAATTAAATTTCCAGGGATATTAATTTAATGTTTGAAGATCTTTTTACTTTATACATAAACGCAGGACAGTTTGTTTTATTCAGCAACATATTTCTTTTTCTAGTAGGAGATTTACTTCCAGATAGTTTTTATGAAATGTAGTCAATATATTTTGTTGAAAGGTACGCTGCAAAACACAGTTTATTACCTTGTTATCAAAAAGTATACTCGGAGTAAATCTTTTGGTTTTCAAGAGTTTGTCTCTCATATAAACGACTGTATATCATGGGATCCTGTTCATTCGATACAAAGGCAGAATGCCCACCTAAACAAATTTCAAAATAGAAAAAGGTTTATTGATTCAATGCTATGTTACAGGTAACTTAAATGGAAACAATTAAATAAGTTTGTATTTATCTAAATCATGTATGTATCCAGATAAGTTCAGAAATCTTATAAAACTCTTTTCTCATTGAGATAAATAAATAAATGTCATGACATGTTTATTAGGGTGGAGCGGAAAAGGCGAATTTTAATTTTTTAATTTTTTTTCTTTATTCCTGTATTATTATATGTTGATACAATAATAGAACATCATCTATGCCAAAACTCAGTTGTCTGCGACTTCATCTTCAGGCGAAGCACATGAGAAGGTAAAAAAACTCATTTTTAGTACTTCCTTCTAACCTTAATTGAGAGTCATATTTTAAAAATTTTGTCACAAATGTGTTATTATAGATTTGTGTACTGTCCTATACTGCATTTTTAATAAAAATTTACCAATAATTCTGACTAGATTACTCGCATTTAGGGGGGCCGGGACACATTTAAAATTTTTTTTATTTATTGAGTTAAAATTTTGAATTTTTTTGTGATAATTTGTAAACAAAATCACATCATAAAATTTCTCAAAAAGTTTTTAAAAAATTTTAAAATTTTTAATTTTTAATACAAGTGGGGTAATTTAAAATCATTATAACTCGTTGAATTTCAAAATTTTTTCATTTAATTAAACAAAACTATATAAGTTTTAATTATGATTCACCATTTTTAATATATTAATTTTCTAAAAAATTAAAAATATTTAGATGAAAAATTACAAAAAAAATTATGTAACTTATTTTTAAAAAATCATATTTTCAAAAGCAAATATTTTTTTTAAATTTGCTGGATCAGAATTTAAGTAAAATAGTTGAAAAAGACATGTTACAAGTTTCAACCATTTATCTTTAACGGTTCTTGACTTATAACAATTTAAAGATGAGAAATGGGGAAAAAGCCAAATCATGCAGTAAAACGCACTTACAGGTTTAAACAGCGATTGGCTACTATTAGAATTTGCAAAAAAATAATAATTTTTCCTTTTCTAATTAAGATAGAAACATTATTTAAACGTCATTTTAAGCGTAAATGAACGCAAAAACATTTTTTTCAGCAATTTTGTGTCCTGGACCCCCTTAGGGTTTACACTTTAAGCTAATTTTACTTAGTGTTAGACGGATGCTGCACTTCTGGACTGGCGCCATATTACCACACATCGGAGAATATATTAGTTTTATGAATTCACCACAATTTTCCAAAGTCTTAGACTGCTCTACTGATAGATCTACTGAAACTAACTCAGATGAATTTTCCATTTCAAAACCCTGCCAGCGACCAAAAGCAGAAACGATCCAAATGAGACATAAGCTACAAAATCTTGCAACAGCTTGTGATCGAACTGGAATTTCTGGTCGTTCAGCAGTACTCATAGTAAACGCTGCAATTCAGGATTTAAATATTATCAGTAGTGACAACTCATCAAATGTAATAGATAGACATAAATTACATCGCGAGCGACGAAAAAGTACGCCAAAACCTGTAATGGTTAAGTGGCCAACAACCTATATCCTCGCTTTATTTTGACGCCAAGTCAAGGTAAAACTTTAGTCTTGTCTAAGACAGAAAATAGATCACATAGGAAGACTGAAGAACATTTTTCTTTGATTTCTGAAACAGAATCTAAGTACATAGGACATGTTTCACTTGATACGGGTAAAGCAATTACGATTAAAAAAAGTATAGTTGAATTACTAGGGAAACAGTTTCAAATTTTATACATCATTGTTGTCAATTGCATGTGACGGTATTGCTGTAAATACAGGACAGAAAAACGGTGTCGTTGTACTATTGGAAAAATATCTTAATCGACAGGTACAGTTGTTTATGTGCCAACAACATGCTAATGAATTGCCACTCCGTCATCTTTTCACCACGACAGGTCAAATAGTTAATTCAGGAAACATTGGAAAAAGTCTTGAAATGTGCTTAGAATATAAAGTGGTGACCTTTGAACCTGTAAGTTCAGAACTGCCGAATGTTAATGCTGAATTATTAAGAACCAATCAAAAATATTTATATGAAATGTGTTCAGCTATTTCTTGTGGACCAATCACT
Organism: Dolomedes plantarius; assembly: GCA_907164885.2. Classification (NCBI taxonomy): domain Eukaryota; kingdom Metazoa; phylum Arthropoda; class Arachnida; order Araneae; family Dolomedidae; genus Dolomedes; species Dolomedes plantarius. The sequence goes on from OU015500.1 coordinate 160,328,706, forward strand.
CCTAGCTTACCTAACAGGGATTCAGGAAAACTAGGACATTCCTGATAAATGACTTGTGCAAACAGGATTCCTCGTTAATATGTAGGAACAACGAAACAAACGGTCAATCTGGAAGAACTTGTCAATTTTATTATGAAAGTGTACGCACCAACCTGGTTTGACATCAAGACTAAACCTTCTTGTAAATCCGCATTTTTAATATGGTTAGAAGGTCTTACATATAATAGCTCTTCGAAGAATATTAAAAGTAAGAGAACAGACCAAAGGCAGAAAAGTACGCGAGTTTCAGCTTCCTGAACTTCAGATCGGAGCATCACATTATTGTGATTTGATAAATAGGTGGAAATGAAAAGTTACCGAACTCCAATGGCGATGAAATACGGTGATACAGAAATAAAGACTATAATTTCTTCAGGAGACAATTTCTTGTATTTTGAGAAGTTCCCTTGTCACACACAGGCAGTAGAACGGTGTGTAAAGCTAGTAACTGAGGATGCATGATCTGTTTGCGGTTCAGAGGCAAGAAAAGTTATATAAGAACCAAGATAAAAGCTAGGCAAGACTTGCCACTCTTTGAGACAAAATCTCAATATTTTCATGAAAAACAGAGTCCAAAAGACTTTAGAAAATGACACTGAAATATTATTAAGAAGGAGTCTATTGCTTAAATGCTCTTTTATATAATATGTTTAATTTGCGTAACAAATAAAAAGAAATAAAAATATATAATTTAGTTTTATCACCACGTTTTTAAATGTCGCCTTTTTATGCTATTTTGCAAAACTTTAATTCTAGTGCGCCACCTGAAGATATTTTCAAAACAGGTTGAAATTTTGCACTTTTGCATCTTAGGCCATGGATCAATGATTGATGATACAGGAAAGAAAAAAATAATAAAAATTTTGTTTCGCTCCACCCTAATGTTTATGCAAAGGGTTATGCGTGTGTATATTATATATATATATATATATATATATATATATATATATATATATATATATATATAGAGAGAGAGAGAGAGAGAGAGATTGTTTGATTGATTCATGGGCATATTCATGTATGCATATGTATACATTTGTAAATACATGTATATACAGGTATCCAATATGTTAGGAAAACTTCTATGTATAATTTGGGGAAGTTTTTGATCTGCAGTAATAAAACTAAAAGTTTCTCCATTGTTTAACAGTATGTTACCTTAGATTTATGGTGTCTAGTTCTGAAAATGCCGTGACTATCTAAAGCCAAACAGACCAATATCAATAGTTTAAAACTGAAACCAAATGGATACCTATGTAATGAATTCGTAACCACAGATTATGAACAGTTGTCTAGCCATTAGGCAATAAACCCATCCCTTCCTCAGATCAAATGCATATCAATATAAATCATTACCGAAGCAGTTGTTTTTGCAGTATGACAAACTGACTTTTTAAGATCTATTAAAATTAATTTCACTTTCTATACTTACAGAGATATTGGAGTTAAGCAATATTTAAACTTACAGAGAATTTTAAGGAAGGCGCAAAACATAGCTTCGTACGAGGGGAGTCCGATAATAAAGGTACAGGTGGGCTGTTATGCAAATTACGTATGGGCAAGATTGGCGCCATGTGCATGACTAGACACTTTAGTAGCGAGCTTTGTTTTGTTCAAGATTCAGTTTAGCTAGCAAACATGACGTGTGTAATCGCAGAGTGTGAGGTGCGTTCAGTTATCACATTATTCAAGCCTAGGGAGTTAAGCCATCCGCACACGGGTCGTCTCGTACTCGAAGCGATTTTCCCCACCACTCAACTTCCTACGTAATTCAATGAGACTCCACTAACGGCAATCGGCCCCAAGTCGAAGCGGTCTCGTTTCACTCGAACTGTTTGGAACGGGAAAAATGACGCCCGGAATTTTCGATTATCAATGGAAGTGTTCAACATTAAATTTGTAGGAGAACCCGGAGCTTTATGACCACACGCTCCGTGAATATTCTAGAAAAGATTGTACAGAAAAAGCGTAAAATGAAGTCAACTTGACAGGTAATGTATTTAATTACAAACTTTATTAATGTTACACAGTTCAGTAAAAAAATTTATTACATTATAGTATTTCTTTATTAATTACAAAAACGTATTACAATCATTCATTAAAAAATCTTATTACAATTTTCCGAAATCTATTCTGATTAAATACTTAATAATCGAATACAAAACACTGAGCGAAATGCAATATATTTCATTTTTCAAATCAGTAAACATAAAAATTATGTTTTTATTTTTGACGAAAAAGTGTCACATTTTCATGGTGATTGCTAACCGTCTCACCCACACAAACACAAGAGCATAGCACAAACTTTTGTATCTTAAAAATTATATGCATTTATAACTCCGATTGAAAACGAAATTTCAAATAATTTTATAATTAAGAATACAAATTTATATTTTTATAACATTAAAATATACCGAACTGAAATTTTTTTGACATTCTTTTGACATTCTGTAGAATGCTAAAAATTTTGTAACACATTTGTGTCACATTTTGTTTGTTATTACTGTGATGCAACAAACAGCCGATGGGGAAAATTCCGTTCCAAGTACGGATGTACTTGTATTCACCTCCGAAACCTCCTCCTTTTATCTTACGGTACCAATATAACATAAGAATGTCCTCCTCATCACTGGAGCTGCTCATTTTAAACAAATAAAAACAAGAAGTTTTGTACTTTGCACGTTGAACACATTCAACCTACTGAGAAATATATGGATTCGTCATCCCGCTTCGAATTCGAGACGAAACCCCTTCGAGTGAGATTCGACCCGTGTGCGGGTAGACTTCGCATAGTTCATACAAGACGCACATCTCACTTGGAGTACGAGACGACCCGTGTGCGGATGGCCTTAATGAGAGCGAAATCCATCGCAAATTGCAGGTGCGTTTATGGCCCGAAAGTTTGAAGTCAGCATTTGGTGCAAGACATTGCAAATGGAGAAACAAATCTCACTGATGATCCGGAGCAGAAAAGAGGTTGTCAACGTCCCCCATATAGTCCAGTTTTAGCCCCCCTCGGACCTTTGAAGAAATATTTGGTGGGGAAACGCTTTGTGGATCAGGAGGATTTCAAAGGCAACTTGAGGACTTGACACGTTAGCAGTACCGTGAAGGGGTTTTCAAACTAGTGTCATGCTGGGATTAATGGTTTTGTCGAGAAATAAACAAAAGTACGTAGTTTTTGTGGAATGTATTGGATATTTTCTTTAAATATAAATGTTACTGCAATTTTGGCTTGTAACTTTATTGTCGGATGCCTCTTGTTGACAGTATTATGCACAATAAAAACTAAAAGGCTGGCTGTTAGATTCGATGTTTGGAAATCAGTCCAAAACTAGTTACCAACATTTTATTTGCTTTTTCTTTCCTTTTTTTTTTGTAGATTTCAAGATGCTGTGGAATCCTGTTTATAATCGAACAAGGTTCGTTATTTTTATTCATGAAGGATACATCCAATGTGTCGACGCATTGTATATTCTTTATGCAATTGTCCCATCATACGGCCCATCCATTATATAATGCGTTGCAATGAAAACTTCGATTACATCTTATTTGATTTCGCAATCATTTAAAAAAAAACTTTCGAAAATTCAAAAATTACAGTTTTAAAACAAATGACTAGTATATAATTAACATTTAAACAATAATCAAATATCGATTAAATTAAAGGTGTTATTTATCATAATTTTGGGATTACATTCCAATTAAAAATAACAAGTAATTTCAGTTAAGAACCATAAAAGGGTACACTATTTATTTATTATAAGGATGGAAGTTTAAGCAATGTATTCTGAACGTGCATATATATATATACGATGCTGGCCACTGTAAATGCAACACCCTGAAGGAAACATGCAAATAACATGAAATTTACAACATGCATTAGCGGAGGTGAGATATGCAAATGATTAGAATTTCAGCGCAGACGCACATCACACGCGCCTGTGGCGCCACTTCAAAGCGCTATTTAAGGCTTGGAGATTTCGACGATTTCAAGTTCGGCAATTGTGTTTTTCTTGCGGTTTTTTCAAAAAAACGATCAATTATGCCTCGTCGAAAACAGCGATCATCTTTTGATCAAGTATCCGAGTTCGACAGAGGAAGGATAGTGGCCTATCGAGATTGTGGATTATCTTTCAGGGAAATCGGTAGTCGTGTTGGACGAAACCAAACAACTGTAATGCGGATATGTGATCGTTGGATGCAGGAGGGTACGACGGACCGGCGTGTTCGATCGCATCCGCCTCGGCGCACCACTTCACGTGATGACAGGCAAATTGTGCGCATGGCAGTGACGGATCGCTCAGTCACATCACGAACCATAGCACAGCACATGCAGTCTGTAACGCATCATCCAGTGTCTGCGCGTACCATTCGACGCCGTTTACAGCAGAGTGGTCTGTTCGCAAGACGTCCATTGCTTTGTCTAACCTTGACGCAGAATCACAGACGTCTCCGCCAATGGTGCGATGACAGAAGGATGTGGACGGCAGAATGGAATGAAATTGTCTTTACTGACGAGTCACGCTTCTGTCTGCAACACCACGATGGTCGCATTCGAGTCTGGAGACACCCTGAAGATAGGATCCTGAACAGCTGCGTTATGCACCGCCACACTGGTCCTGCACCGGGTATTATGGTATGGGGCGGTATTGGATATCACTCTAGTACGCATTGCCGGTACTTTAAACAGACAGCGCTACATCTCTGAGGTGTTGGAGCCAGTTGTCCTTCCTTACCTTCAGGACTTGCCCACAGCCATATTTCAACAGGATAATGCGCGACCACACGTGGCACACATTGTCCAACGGTTCTTCGTCAATCGCCAGATTGAATTGCTTCCCTGGCCGCCTCGCTCTCCGGATCTTTCGCCGATAGAAAACATGTGGTCCATGGTTGCTCTACGATTGACCCAGATTCCCTCCCCAGCTGCCACAGCAGATCAACTTTGGCAACGTGTGGAAGCTGCTTGGTCTTCTGTACCCCAAGAATTCATCCAAAGTCTCTTTGAATCAATGCCGAGGCGTGTGGCAGCGGTGATCTCCAACAATGGCGGCTACTCTGGCTACTGATTTTGGCAGGAACCACACTTCACAGAAGTCTATAAATTTAATCATTTGATACTTGGTCAACATGTTATCTACAAAATAAATTTTGTTGTGATATGTGTTGTCTTTCTTGGTGTTGCAATTTGGGTGGCCAGCAGTGTATATACTCGTACTGTCAATAAATTCGGGGACTTTATTTACTACAACAACGAATACACTTACAAAGTCTTCTAAACACAATCACCTTCAAAATAATGTCCTTCCGCAACTATACACTTCTGCCAGCGTTGATACAGCTGCTGGAAACAGTCCTGAAAACCGTTGCGTGAGAGTTGTCGTAAAGCGGTTGTCGCTGTTGCCATCACTTCTTCGGCATTTGTAAACTACTTGCCCTTGATGCGATCTTTCAGTTTCAGGAACAGGTAGAAATCGCAAGGAGCGAGATCTGGGGAATACGGGGTATGGGGCAGAACTGTGGTGCCGTGTTTAGCAAGGGCTTGTTGCACCATCAGGGATCGGTGCGCCGGGACATTGTCATGCAAAAACATACACCTGTTGGATTTCCAAACGTGTGGAAGTTTACCACGGATTGCCTCCCGGAGACGACGAAGAACCTGTGCATACCATTTGTTGACCTTGTTACCTTGTGTTTGGCGCAGCTTCTCCTTTCTGGACCTTGCGCCAATAAACTTCAACCAACCAAACAACCTTTGCTCCTACCCGTTAGATGTTCGCCTCCGTTTGTGGGGTCACTGGCCACCCACTTCACGGATCATCTGCAACAGGATTTCTTCCATTTTTAAACAAGGTGTACCATTTGAAAACTTTCGATCTGAACGTAGCTGCGTCTCGATACGCTTTTTGCAGTAACCGTAACGTTTCTGCAGTGGTTTTTCCTAATTTGTAGCAGAATTTAATGTTGAAACATTGCTCCAAAAAGGACATTTTGCTACATGGACATCATACGCTAACAGTCTGCAGCCAAATGGTGAGCTGCACGCCTTAGCAGTTGTGGAAAGCGTCATGTCACGTCTCATGCGTACACAGATAACAAGACTTGCAAACCACATCGTTATTTCGGTTCCCCCACACACCGGGTATGAGGAAAGGAGGGTAGTCCCCGAACTTATTGACTATACTGGTATTTATATATATATATATATATAATATATATATAATATATATATACACTCATGGACAAAATAAATTAGCGCACCAAGAAGGAGTCGTCAAAATGAAACGAAATTTCACATACGTAATGACTACTTTCATATAAGTAAAGGATAAGAAAATCAAAGAAAAAGGATAATTTATTTCAGAGAAAAAGGCAAAAGAACGGAGGAGTTAATACTCCGTTGGACCCCCTCTAGCGCGAAGGCACGATGCGATACGATCGGGCATTGAGTCATACAAGTTCTGTATGATGTCTTGAGACATTTCGTTCCATATTTGCTGTAACCTTGCCTCTAGTTCGTTCAAACTCGTGGGATTCCCAACTCGTCGTCCCAAATGATCCCAGATATGCTCGATTGGAGACAAATCTCGGGCAGGCCAAGGAAGGGTAGTAACAGTGCGGAGACAGTCTTGTGACACCCTTACCGTATGAGGCCGAGCATTGTCTTGTTGAAAAATGGCTCCTGGGAGTCGTTGCATGAGTGGCAACACATGTGGTTGCAGGATTTCAAGAACATACCGCTGGGCTGTCATGGTGCCACGGAACAATACTAGGGGTGACCGTGTATTGTAGGCAATGGCACCCCATACCATCACACCAGCTGTGGGAGCGATGTGTCGCTGTACAGCAAAGGCAGGATTGAAGCGTTTACCACGGGCTCTCCACACACGAACACGATTGTCATCACTGCCGAGATTGAATCTGGATTCGTCGCTAAAGACGACCTGGTTCCATTCCGCCGCAGTCCAGTTTTCTCGTGCGCGGCAAAACTCTAAACGGAGGCGTCGATGGGTGGGCGTCAACGGCAGCACACATAATGGACGCCGCGATACCAACAGTCCTTCAGCCAGGCGCCTTCGTATGGTTCGAGAAGACACAGAGGCCCCTAGTGAAGGTGCTACCTGTGCCTGGATGGCGGCCGATGAAGCAGTTGTCTGTACGCGTGCATTTCTTAAGATGTGGCGGTCTTCTCGACGACTGGTCTGTCGAGGGCGTCCTGAGCCTGGTCTTCGTGTACATGACTTCTCTCGGGTCCACTGGTCCCAACACCTCCTCACAACACAATCAGAGCGGCCTAATTGACGAGCTACTCGCCTAGCTGACCACCCAGCTTCCATCATCCCGACGATTCTACCCATCTCAAACTGCGACAACTGCTTATATTGTCTTCGAACACGGCGTAATGGCATGTCTATCTCAGCTCTTCCTTTGTAAATGATTCAGCACACTCAAACAAGCTTTGGTTACCTGTTTTATACTCCACAGAGTGCGATGTTCAACGCCCTCTACCGGCTATACGTAATGCGCAATCACGCTGCATTTCTAATCATTTGAATATCTCCCCGACATGTACCTTCATTGCAAGTTTCGTTACGATCCCGCAATTATTTCTTGGTGCGCTAATTTTTTTGTCCATGAGTGTATATATATATATGAAAAATTAATCCACGGATGTCAGAATACACAAACTGACTGTAAAATCTGTAATAAGTAATAAATTTTAAAAAAATTGCCTAAACATGAAGAGATAGTTTACATTAATGGTTGTTTCAAAAGTGCTTGAAGCAGAAACAAAAAAAATCTTATTAGTTAAGAAAATAATACCAATCTATTTTAAAATTATATTTAAGTTTTTAATTCAAATCCTGCTTATTCGATATTCTTGATCAACATTTCAGATCCCCAATAGAGAAATTTAAGCGATAGAAAATATTATACTAAATAACCTGAAGACTTGAACAGTATTTGAGAATCTTTCGCGGAATGTATTAATAGCTATTTGACTTAAGTACACGCAATATAAAACTACCATTCAAAAATTAAAAACAATATATTACTTTCAGATTTCTAAAGTTACGACCATCCCAGTTTTATCAATTAAAGGCACGCGCCGCCAAGACAGGATTTGCAATTTCATGCTCTGCGAAATCTTGTGTTAATTAAGTTCCTATCGACCATCTTTTCAAATTATTCTCGCTGTCAACCGTTACTTCATTTTGTGACTTGTTTGCGAGATTAAAATTTGTTCGAGAAATAAAGTTGTGCGTAATAATGTTTTACATTTTTTGAAAGTAATTACTGTCTCGATTTAACATTATCAAAATTAGAAAACATTGTAGTTTTGTCGTTATTACTTGTATTTCCTCCCTGTTATTATGCAAGTAGTGTTATGTGCTGGGAAATCAATTCTTTTATCTCTGAGTTCCGCAAACTTAAGCTGACTAATGACGAAAATTTTTGAAACTGGAATCAAAATAGCGAGTGTATGTCCTTGGATATAAAACTCAGAAACTTGCTCATTTGTCAGATCACGGTGAAAGTAAGTGGGACTCTCAGCAAAAATACGATAAAGACAAATTTACAAATAATAAAGTAGTTCAGCAAAAGGTCGCTGAAAACATAAACTGGACGACGTTAAGGGGACAGTGGACTTCCAAAATTCTGAAATTTGTCCAAAAATTCGATTTTTTATTTTATTGAATTGTGAAACTACGGACGAGTAGGAATGTGTCGCAAAAAGAATTTTTAATTTCTGTGATTACTTTCCTAGTTATAGGCATTTGTATTTAATTTAGATATTAAGTTGTTACTAATAGCAATAACTTTAAATGTGTTTTTCTCAAAATAAATATTTTCATGTCATACGAATATTCAAAATGCTCCGGGCGCATTTCTAACTATCGTATTGCTTTGAAATTTAAGTTTTATATACTTAACACTATATCAAATAAATCTTATTGAAAATAATTATGCTTCGTAGCTCAGAATTTCTAAATTTTGTACTTGAAAAGATGATTTATAGGTATTTTGCGTAATAAAAAGGGTGTTTTCACTATTATTTTTTTCTCTTTATATTTTCAATGAATTCTTAAAATAATCAATAAGTTTCATTGTTAATTCTATAAGGTATCCTGTAAATAAAAATTACTATATTATATGCAAAAGAAATGCGCCTGAACATTTTTAATAAGGCCAATTATTGATATATTTAATAATTCATAATTCATAAATTCTTAATATTTCATCTTTAAATTAATTTTAACCACTTTTACTTATCTATGGTGCTAATCACATATTAAAATTTCAAGCAAATCCATTCAAAACAAAAAAAGTTAGGTTTGAAGGTCCACTGTCCCCTTAACATTATCAAAATTAGAAAACAGTGTAGTTTCGTCGTTATTACTTGCATTTCCTCCTTGTTATTATGCAAGTAGTGTTATGTGCTGGGAAATCAATTCTTTTATCTCTGAGTTCCGCAAACTTAAGCTGACTAATGACGAAAATTTTTGAAACTGGAATCAAAATAGCGTGTGTATGTCCTTGGATATAAAACTCAGAAACTTGTTCATTTGTCAGAACACGATGAAAGTAAGTGGGCCCCTCAAGAAAAATACGATAAAGACAAATTTACAAATAATGAAATAGTTCAGCAAAAGGTCACTGAAAACATAAGCTGAACGACGACGCTAACTGGATTGTTTCAAAATCAGAATTACAAGCTTGTATCAGCGCATTTATGATCTGAGGAATTCGACAGCCCGTAGGCAGGAAAGAAAGTTAGTATTAATTTCAAGATAAAAAGACTTCTTATATACCATGTTTTTAAATTTTCTATTGAAAAAAATAAATGTAATTTACATGCAGCTTCTTCATGAGCTGCAAATGAATTCGCATCTTCCATAATTGATTGTGGATTTCAAAATTATAAATTATAATCTATAATTTGAAGGACAAAAATCAATGAATTTCGCAGAGAAAATAACGCAAATAGCATGTGGGCATAAATAAAAATTGTCCCATTGTAATGAAAATGTAATATGCTTGGTTCACTATTACGTTAATAGATAGCGCCTGCAGTGCAGTTACTTTTGGCTCCAGACTCTACTCGTATTTTTACCTAATGGATTTTAAAATATGGAATAAAGATAGCTAAAAGTATTAAAATAATGCATTGGCATTGTGTTCTGAGCTATTCTAAAAGTTTCGAATGTCTAGCTAGTCGGGAAGTTAGTTTAAAAAAAATCGATTGCAAGATTTGTACCAGACAAACACACACACAAACAAGAAAGCAAGTTAATAAAAACATGGTAAAAATTAGAAAATGCCTTGAGGATTACACGACAAATAAAAATTTACTGGCAGTCAATTTTAGTGCCAGCGCTGTAAACGTAGACTGTATAAAATGGTTTGTTTATGAAGTTAACAAACGATAGAGTAACAAATAAGATGGCTTCGTCGTGGTTTATGTTTTGGAAAATGCCGAGTCTCGGCTATGTAGCCAATATCTGTGACCAAAAGAATTAAAGTTCTTAATTGCAGTACACATGTCGTGGAGTATTTTATTTAGTACACACAGAATACGGAGAGGATAACTATAGATGCTTAAACGAACGTGCTGGTAGGCAATCGTGAAGAGGAGAAAATGAACAACTCCTGTTTTTCTAGAATAGTCACTGTTCCATCGGCTCTTATGTTTTAATCTCGAGGTGAAATTTCTTTTGAAACACAATTTTGGAGAGTCAAATTTCCTAGGCCTCTGCAGAATTATCTCTAGAGCAGGGGTTCCCAACCTTTTTATAGTACCGTACCTGTAGGTTGTAAACAATTTGATGACGTACCGGTAGACAAAAAATTTCGAAATAGTGAATAAAATGCAATGGAGAACATTTGACAAGTAACTTGGGATATATTTTTATTGCTAAACATATACATAAAATATAATAATCACTTTAAAAAATGTATAATTAGTGACAAGTTTGGGCCTGTTTATTATTAACTTAAAAAGTAATATCGGGCTCAATGTTTGTCAGTTTAGGGCGAAGATCCGATTCAATGTCCAGCAAAGCTCTATATTTGGGTTTCATCGCAGTCATTGCAGAAAATCCTTTTTCACATAAATATGTGGTCTCAAAGGGCATTAAAAATTTTACTGCTTGGCAAGAAACTTCTCAGACACAGTTATAATTCACAAACACAGTTATAGACACAGTTATAATTCGCAGGGAAGTGCCAAATTTTTATGGGGCGGTCATAGATAAGACATTCAGGTGTCGACGGCATCTTTTCAGATTAGGTAAATCCCAATAAAGTATTACAACACAAACAATGGATAAGAAATTCCAAACTAAAATAGTAAAACGTATGGATTATTAGTTATTATAATCATTTCTTTTCTTTTTTTTGTAATACAGATTTTTAATAGATTTTCGTTTTAAATTTTAAAATCATTCGCGTACCGGCAGCTACTTGTCCGCGTACCCAAGGTTGGGAACCACTGCACTAGAGAGACACTTTGATTGATTTTAGTAGAGACTGGCAGTCTCAAATGCGGAAGCTATCAGTCTAACAAGCAGAGATTGAGCCGGAGGTTGACAGCGTCATGGATTTTCGAATGGAAAATTCTCACTGGTGTTGGTTGATGAACAAAATGGAGAACACAGTGGAGTTCTCCATTTTGTTCTCCAAAGCAAAATGGAGAACATCGCAGTTATCAGGAAAGATGGAGAGAAAAAGGCTTTTCTGAGTTGAAGGGAAATCGTCAGAAACGCTAGACTTGATGACGTGTGACCACCATTCCCCGAAATTCTGTGAACTACCACACATTAAGGTTCTTGTTAAACGCTAGTTGAATTATCGAGAAACATTTATCTATCAAGTTATGTTTGTGCAACTCACTATTCATTTTTATAATGGTTCTGCGCAAAAAGGAAACAGTTTTTTTATTAACAGCGTTACAACTCTTATAAAAATATCAATATTCAAACTGAACAATTTCACGTAATACAATGTGCGCCAATAAAGTGACCGGACAATTTTTTATAAATAAGAAAAATATTACTCACCTTCAAATCAATTTATCTCCTTCAAAATAATCTCCAGAGGAGTCTATACAATTTTTCCAACGTTTCTTCAAGTCATCTAAACATTGTTTATAGGCGTTGGAACTGACCGTTCGCAAAATACGCGTAACATTTGATTTAATATCCGAGACGTTTTCAAATCTCTGTCCTTTCTTAAGCTTCGGAAAAAGGAAAAAAATCGGCTGGCGATAAGTCGGGAGAATATGATGGGTGATTTATCACTGTAATTCAATGCTTAGCAAGATTCTGTTGTACAGAAATTGCTGTACGAGGCCTAGCATTATCGTGTAAAAGAAACCATTGCCCAGAATCAAACAGTTCCTTCCTAACTCGCCTTATCCTGTTTCTTAATCGAAAAAGCCCCTCCTTGTAAAAATACTGATTGATTGTTTGATTTTCAGGAACAAATTCGTGGTGAATAAGTCCTTTGTGATCAAAAAATGTAAAAACCTTGAAAGGACAGAGATTTGAAAACGTTTCGAATATTAAATCAAATGTTACGCGTATTTTGAGAACGATTAGTTCCAACGCCTATAAAAGTGCTTCAATGACTTGAAGAAACGTTAGAAAAATTGTATAGACTCCTTTGGGGATTATTTTGAAGGAGATAAATTTATGTGAAGGTGAGTCAAATTTTTCTGATTTATAAAAAATTGTCCGGTTACTTTCTGGACGCACCTTGTATCTTTTGTTACTAAAATGTGATAATATTTAAAAAAGTGTTTATAATGTTAAAATACTTTATTAAACTGAGTGTTATCAATTCAACACTTAAAAGAAATTTTACTAACGATTAATAAAATTTAAGCTTTTGCTTTTGTGAAATCTACAAGGTTAAAAATTACTGAAAGTTATAAAATGTATCTTTCATCTTTTCTGAAAAGGGTTAGACTCTTATCAGTTGAATAGAAAAGAAATCCTTTTCCCTTTAGTTTAGCAAATTTAATGTAAATTTCTGTGCATCATAAAATCAAATCTTGAAACAGAATATTTAATACTAACATGTACTTGAATTAAATGCAGTACGGATATGCCGTGTTAGATAAAAGTATATGTAAATTCAATGACTTAGTTGTTTGAAATGCACGTCTGATTGCTAAATTATGCAACAGCCGTGAACTATTATTAGGCTTTTCTGTATTTCCTTGATTTCATTGCGATGGCACGGTTCCTTTAATTCACTTCTTAATGAATCCCATGTTCGCTTAACTGTTAATAATAAATAAGGGAATTTAATGAAAATCTGCATTTCGCTTATAGAGATATGTTCTATTTTAAGTCTCTAGACATTATGAAAATGCGTTAATCTGACATAATGCCATTAAATGTATTGGGGAAAATGATATTTTGTTCCAGTATATTTGGCAGATGTACTTTTCGACATCGGGAATTATAATAGCAAAGTTGTTTCTAGTTGTCTCTCTCATTAACCTTTTGATGGTTGTAGGGAAAAACATTTCTGCAGAGTATTGCATTTATTATGCTCTGTCATTAACCAGATTTAAGCTTTCTTAACTTTCTTAATTTTTAAGAACTGTTTCACACTGCATTTTATAAAATTGATTACAGTTTCATATTAATTACAGTTCCAATTTGTTAAAAATAGTCGAAAATAGAGGGTTTACGAAGGTATTTGTATTGGCCCATAAATCTAAAATAATTTAGCACTGCAAGTTTAAACTTTTGAGCCATTATTCAGAATTAAAAATAAGACCTTTTAACTCAAACTTAAAAAATATTTTGAGGAAAAAACATGAAAATAAAATGATTTCAGATTTATTCAATACACTTAAAAAACCATAATTGACCACTGTAGTATAAGCTTACATACTCAGAAAATGTGCAAGCTTACTCGCGTATTTATATTTTTTATATATACACAAATGCTTAACTTTTTTCGAACTTTAATTGGATTTCTGTTCTTGAAATAGACCACGAAAGTGTTTTCGTTCTTCACTTTTAATATATTTTTAAAATTGTTCATAACGGTTCAATTGGTATTTCCGTATATGGGGGGATAATGCTGTTAAAAAATATGTAGTACTGAGTGACTTTAGATACATAAACAAGGAGATGACTCACAATTCAATAAAATCTCTGAGAATTAATCATCATACGATATAATATAATTATCATTCTATTAATTCATATTTAAATAATATTCTGTTTTTTATGGGGATTTTTTAGGAAATTAAGTAAATTATTAAAGATATGTAATTGTTTCGTGTCGAAGATAATAGCAACAATTTCACTTTATATTGTGTGCTCCCGAGCTAGTTTTACAATTAATCACTTTTGCAGTGACTTTTAGCCTACGTTGGCGATAACTGAGCGACATCTCAATGTGTCAAAAATATACCATGAAAGAGCTGAAAATTTTGCGAATCAGTTATTGACTGATAAATGAAAAGGAATGAAATTTCTTCCCTGAATTGATGTAAATTAGAAATTGAGGTACATGTAGTATAATGAAAGGCTTTGTATTTTCATTCAGACTGAATTTGCAGAATGATGTACAGAGTTTTGAATTTATGTTCGAGATAAGGAATATTTGCTGTCTGAAAAATTTCCTTTAGGGAGTATTTATACAAAAAGGTTCTTTGTAGTGTAGGATGAATTATTAGAATTATCATTTTCTGATAGGAATGCTAAGAAAATTTAGTTTACATAAATTAGGATTTTAAAACAATTTTTTTTTACAAGCGTATTCAAAACACATAAAAGTTACTAACATACGTTTCTAATATACGTTACCCCAAAGGTATTTGAAATATAGGGTTATAAGTTCTTCAATATTATAAACCTTATTACTTGAAATTGAATCAGTTTTAGTCATATATTTTAATACTATCTTCTGAACCCTAACACACTTCATAAAAAGTATATAAATAAACTATCTACTCAAGAAACTTTTCTGGAAGTGTTGGTCACGTAAGTATCCATATGAATAAATGTCTAATAGAAAGAACATTTTAACGAATACGTACTGAAGAGAATAAATGCTTAGTGACACTTTCTCCCAAAATTATCATATACCGATTATAAAATGAAAACCCTAAATATATAATAAACATATGAACATATTAAATATGTTGTAATCAAAATTCATGTTTTTAACACTTTTCAGGGAGGTGATTGATTTAAACCCTTTAAAAAGAAAATTCTTTGAAATTTTCATTTCACTTGGGAATAATAACGTAAATTAAAAAAAAACCAATCCACTATACTTTAAATAAATCAGTTGAAAGAAAAAAAATATTGAACGCATTTAAAGAAAAATATATCTTTCTGCATGTTTCCTTCAAAAGCAAAGTATAGTCCTGGACAAATTTAAATCTTATAAATTGCTATTGTTCCAGACGCCTATCTGAAAAATTAGGCAGTTCAAGTGTTTAATAAAGACACTTCTCTGTTTGACAATGAAAGTATTGGAGGAAAGGAAAATTCTGCCAACAACACACTTCACGAAATGATCTATTATTGAACGGGACAACATGAGGAAATTAACCAACGGTTTCTGCGGAGAATAATTTGCAAAGGAGAGACGAAGATATAATCGATAAGAACTTAATTAACTGAAGACTGTTGAGAGCATTAAATTGCAAGTTTTCTCTTGACGGCATTTGGACTTAATTGATGAAACTTGGGTCGTTGTTTCTGAGCGTAAAATTAGTTAACAAAGCGAGACGCATTGAAATATATATTAGAAACTGATTTACTTGAGAGGTGTGCATTGCTGCTCCAGACACTTCGAAAGTATTAAATAAATACTAGATGCAGTAAATGAATATTAAACGAAACTTCGTGAAATGCTGATAATTTAGCAATCAAAACGTTGGAAAGTGTGAAATTAAGTTCTGTTTTAGTACCCTAATAATACTTCCAAAGACAGTACTTTCAAAATCTTTTGGAAGGCTTCTATAATTATTAGAAATGGAAGCTTACATTCGTGGGTAATTGTTAGTTATAAGTAGGTATTAATTACAAGTGAAACACTTTGCGAAATTTCTTAATTTTAAATAATTTTAACTTGATTGATGTTTTTTCTCTTTAAACGATCATTATTAGTTTCACATTATGAGTATTACATCTTAAACGATAATTATGTTTTAAATTAAATGGCCACAGGAAATTTATTCTGACGATGTACTATAAAGTATTTTGATTCTTATGACTACTCAGAATAGTAAGTAGGTAAGAATCACCGTTTTTTCAGCATGAACTAAAAAGATAACTTTCAGATACAATCCAATTTTATTATTCCAAGAGGAACAAACAACGCCTACCGATGAACAGATCGTACACTGCAATACAATACAAGGATAAATGGTGAAGTCAACGTTCGTAAATAATGAGTAAGTTAATGTTTACTATTCATTAACAGTCATTATGACTTTCCTGAAAAACAATAGGTAGAAGTGAGGAATACTTGTAAGGAATCATTTACTTTGACATTTTATACTTTTATAGATCTCATAAACTTCAGTAAATTTTTTCTTCTCATTCATTCCTATTTCACCTTTACATTGTTACTTGTGCATAACATAAAATTCACTACATCTCTAATACAATATTAAGTGCTAGAAAACTCTTTTTATCCATGAGATATAAGATGAAATTCACTGCACAGATGATACTGTGTAGAAGACTAAATTCACCGCACAGATGATACTGTGTAGAAGACTAAATTCACCGCACTTATACGATGATAAATCCTAGAAAACCTTCAACATACAATTTTTATCCCTTAAAATGATAAGATGAAATTCACTGCACAGATGATACTGTGTAGAAGACTAAATTCACCGCACAGATGATATTGTGTAGAAGACTAAATTCACGCACTTATACGATGATAAATCCTAGAAAACCTTCAACATACGATTTTTATCCCTTAAAATGATAAGATGAAATTCACTGCAGCTCCAATACAATGATAAATACCAGAAAGCATTAAAATATGGAATTTTTAACCATGGAGAAAGGAACGAATATTTTAATCTCTTTCGAAAAAACTTGTGGGATTTTTAATACTCTTTCTCTCCTTTTATGTCATTGTATATTTTATCCATTCTTTATAAGCAGATAAAAAATACTTAATTATACACATTATTAAGAAAAAAATTCACAGAAGGTATCCTTTTTTTAAGGAATATTTTGAATTGCTTACTTTCAGCCATAAAGTGCAATTATTTTTCTTTGTAATAATGAGGATTATTTTCATTCCAGAATAATTAATGACACAAATAATTAATAATGCATTCAATTACATTTCTAAATTTGGAGAAATAATGGACGTATGGCACATTTTATCTTTATCGATTACAACATTTTTAAAGCAATTTATGATTAATTATGGATTTTAAAATTTAATTAGATAGTCTGAATATTTAAAGTAGAAAAATTAGTAGTGTTTGTTATATATTTTTTTCACGTTGTTTGAATTTAATCTTATTCTACGGGGAGAAGAGGTCGCACATATCGTCGGTGTTCTGTAAAAAGGGCGAATTATATATATATATATATATATATATATATATATATATATATATATATATATATATATATATATATGTATATATATATATATATATATATATATATATATATATATATATATATATATATATATATATATATACAGGGTGATCAGAAAGGTAGTATACATTTGAAAAAGTAATAATTCACGGAATAATGTAGGTAGAGAGGTAAAAATTGACACACATGCTTGGAATGACATGGGGTTTTATTGTAACCCCCCAAAAAGTTAAAAATAGCCAACAGATGGCGCTAGACAGAAAAAACGTCAGTGACGCTGTAGGAGAATCGTGTATAAAAGGCGCTGTAATGAGAGAGGAAATCAGATGCACCAGCAATCGCAGCATGTTGACGTTGCTGCGAAAAGGCACTGTTAGTGAAGCTGAACTATCAGAATGGGGAATCTGCTACTGCAGCTTTACGATCCTATCGCCATAGGATAGGGCATTCGAACGGGTAAAGATCCTGCAGCTGTGAAGAGAATGATTTTGAAGTTCACGATGGACCGACATCAATAGGTATGATAAAAGACAACATCCAACGCCAATGTCTCAACATAAATAGAGTACAGTACTGTTCACAACATTGTCCCTCGACTTGAGCTATTGTTGAGGAATGACGGTCAAAATGTTGAGCATTTGTTCTGAAGAACATCATCTTTGCTTTGACATAATTTGTTATGCTAATTATTGCTTTTCTTATCACATGAAGCGCCATCTGTCGGCCATTTTTTGAAGTTTTTTTGTGGTTGCAATAAAACCTCATGTCATTCCAAGCACGTGTGCCAATTTTTACCTCTCTTATTCCATGAATTATTACTTTTTCAAATGTATACTGACTTTCTGATCACCCGGTATATATATTCACATAGTTATTCGTCCTTTTTACAGACCCCTCAGGGGGTTTACCTTCTTTAGGTAAACACGGGCTTCACAACCCCGAGGTACCCTAGTGTCTTTTTCTCTCTCCGTGGGGTTCACTGTCTTTGGTGAATGTGGGTGTAGCGTCCCCAGTGTCCCATAGCGATCCAACTCTCTTTCGCTTCTCCTGTCCTGTTTCTTTTGTTTTCTCCTTTCCGGACTTTTCTTCCTTTCCAACTGGAGCTTCCACTAATTTTTTTTGTTGATGTTTTCTTTCTTAACCCCTATGTGTTTTTTGTTTGTCATTTCTTCGTTTAAAAAAATAAATAAAAAATCAAAAAAATGTGAAAAATATTAAAATTTCCAAAAAAAGTTTTTGTGCTATCTGTCCCCTTCGGAGCCTTCTTGGTATCAAAACTGATCTCCACCCACCCAGCCTTGACGCTACTGGGTCCAGTACCACTCTTCGGCCTCTCCCGTGAGGGACACCGTTTGGGCTCGGGAACCGACCCTGTTGGGGTTGTGTTGGCGGAGAGAAGTGGAGTGCTATGTGGGTAATGGTTGTGGTATGTTTTCCTTAAAATGTCCCAGAGGTAGAGGCCCTTGGTTGCGTGTATCTTTATGGCAGACGTCGCGAGGTAGCGAGAAATCCTCCTCGATTCTGTCGGGGACCGTGCACCAGGTGCACGTTACATCCCGGCGTCTGTCATTTAGTTGCGAAGAATCCGGCGGTTACACTGGTTACGATAGAAAAGTGTGGAACGACGGGGTCTGGCGGGGGCCCCGATCGAACTGGAAGCAATCCGTGGTTCTAATAAAGTAATTATGGCTGCAACTAAAGAGAATTTAGTTACAGCTTCCTGGGCGGATCGCTCAGATTCTGAAACTCCTTCTGTCCCTTCGAGAGAGCAACCTCTCCCCTCTAGGGAGCAACAAATGTCTAGATTTTTCGTTGTAAAACGTACTGAAGGTAATTTCGGTACGGTGTCGCCCTTCTTAATTCATAAATGTCTTTACGCATCGGTGGGACATGTAAACTCTGTAAAGAAACTGCGCTCAGGCGATTTATTAGTGGAGGTACTGAATGCAACCCAGGCTGCGCAATTCTCAAAAATCAAAACACTCGGTAACATGGCTGTGTCCATCGCTCCACACGGTTATCTCAACACATCAAGAGGGGTAATATCGGAGGCTGATCTCCTCCATACCACCGAGGAGGAAATCTTAGAACACTTGCAGGATCAACTTGTAACAGCTGTCCGTCGAATTACCATCCGTCGGGATGGTAATATCATTCGTACGAAGCATCTCATATTGACATTCCAAACACCTAAACTACCATCTTTTATCATAGCAGGATACCTTCGGTGTTCCGTAAGACCGTACGTGCAAAACCCTCTTCGTTGCTTTCAGTGCCAACGCTTTGGACACTCGAAAGCATCGTGCCGAGGTTCACCCATTTGTGCCCGTTGTTCCCAGCCAAACCATTCTTCTGAGACCTGCAACTTGCCAGCAAAATGTATTAATTGTAAGGGTGACCACCCCTCCTACTCCCGTTCTTGCCCTAAATTTATTACCGAAAAGGAAATACAGACAATCAGAGCCCATAAAAACATACCATATCTGGAAGCCCGCAAATTGGTGGAAGCTAGAACACCTAGAGTAGGCGTTTCATATGCTTCCGCTGCCGCTCCTAAAAAACTTATGTGCGATGCCTCTACACAAACAAGTAAAAACAATAGTACCAATAAACCTCACGAAAACAAAAATACAGTACCATCCGTTAACAATTCTGCATCAAAACAAACCAAAATCCCTCGACTTAACGTTCCGACTACATCAAGCTCCGTTATAAATAAAAAATTAAAAAAATGTAATGTTGTAAAGCGTTTCAGTCCTTCCCGTAAGGTGAAAGACCCTCGCAATGTGGCACGGATGGAGGAAGATTCCCTCCAAATTTGCGCCTCTAATTCGGATCTTTCTGATTCCGATGGGGGGGTGTCTATGGACACCTCCAGTCTTCCTGCTCGTGTTCCTTCCCCCTCGTCGTCATGATGGCGTCCGTAACTAGGTGGACTTTCGTCATTTAAAAAAAAAAATCTCATCATGGCAGGTATCATTTCATGGAATTGTCACGGCGCTCGTAATAAGCTCGACGAAATTAAAACTCTTATTTCTGTCCACACTCCGGCCGTCTTTGCGCTACAGGAGACCTATTTTAAAGACTCTGATAATTTTAAATTTCGAGGTTACAGTGCTATCCGAAAAGATCACGATGTTGGTGGAAGGGTATCTGGAGGCGTTGCCCTCGTGATATCCAATGACTACCCGTCTACGATCATACCATTAAATACAAATATGCAGGCCGTCGCAACCCGAATCCACATACGTCAGCTCACTACCATTTGCAACGTTTATCTACCACCAAATGAATCAGTAGATCGAAATTCCTTGGTACATCTTATTAACCAACTACCTACCCCCTTCATAATAGTCGGAGACTTCAATGCCCATAGCCCCCTTTGGGGAAGTCAAAACACAAACAATAGAGGACAACAAATAGAAACCATTCTATCCGATCTCTCACTCTGCATTCTCAATAACGGTGATAACACATACTTTCATCTACCGACAAAATCATTTCATGCAATAGACCTAGCCATATGTTCCCCTTCTCTTCTGCCATTTTATAACTTCTGGGTATCAAATAATCTATACAACAGTGACCACTTTCCAGTATTTCTCTCCCTAGTAACCAATGACTCTCATACTACAGCTACTCAACCCCGTTACATTTACGATCGAGCTGACTGGGCGACCTTCACCTTTCTTGCAAACATCACCAGGCAAATGGTGGTGGGTGACATTAATGATGCCATAAATAACATAACTAATGTAATAATTCAAGCAGCTGATACCTCCATACCAAAAACCTCCTCAGTTAAACGTAAAATCAGAAGACCTTGGTGGACAGACGAATGTCGTGATGCCAGGAAACGACAACAGAAAGCCTGGAATATTTTCCGTAGATACCCGACGACCCAAAATCTACTAAATTTTAAACACGCTAAGGCATATGCTAGAAAAGTACGTCGACAGAGCCAAAGAGAGTCGTGGGCGAAATACATATCCAGCCTATCATACAACACTAAAGCAAAAAGGGCAATGGGTTTGTACACCAATCATCCAATTTCCTGCATTGTTAAAGATAGCCAAACAATATCAGACCCTACAGAAATCGCAAACGCAATAGGCACAGCCCTTGCTTCCAATTCTTCAGTCATTTCATATAAAGACTCCTTTCTAAGATACAAACAACAATCTGAACGCCGAAATCTCAACTTCAATACACGTACCTCTCTTCCTTACAATATCCCATTTTCAAAATCTGAACTCGTTCAGAGCCTTCATAGCACACATAACACTTCTCCAGGACCAGATGGAATAACCTACAGCATGCTAAAGCATCTTTCACGCCGCTCACTCCATAACTTGTTATTCATATACAATAGGATTTGGGAAGAACATGTTTTCCCAGTAGCTTGGCATAGAGCCACTATTATCCCTTTTCCAAAGCCTGGAAAAGACGCCTCTGACCCCAATAATTACCGGCCGATTGCCCTAACCAGCTGCCTTTGCAAAATTTTAGAAAAAATGATAAATGCCCGACTAATCTATGTTTTAGAAACCAGAAACCTCATTGCTCCAAATCAGTGTGGTTTCAGAAGGGGTAGATCGACGACGGACAGCATTATTGCTCTGGAATCTGACGTTAGGAGAGCTTTTCTCCTAAGAAATCATTTAGTGTCAATCTTCTTCGACATAGAGAAAGCGTATGACCGTACCTGGCGCTATGGCATCCTACGAGACCTTTTTGAACTGGAGTTCCGGGGAAATCTCCCAATTTTTATAAAGAATTTTTTAACTACCCGACACTACCAAGTCCGTGTTGGCACTGCCGTATCCAACTTTTTTATTCAAGAAGAAGGGGTTCCTCAAGGGAGTGTCCTCAGTGTCACTCTCTTCTCTATAAAAATTAATAATATTTTAAAACAATTACCACCTTCTGTGCGGGGGAACTTGTATGTTGACGACTTGCAGATTTGCTGTCAAGGTAAAGACATGGCATTCATCGAACGTCAACTGCAAACTGCAGTCAGACGTATAATGACTTGGAGTGATAAAAATGGTTTTAGTTTTTCTTCTGACAAAACTTCATGTGTGCACTTTTGCCGTAAACGTGGGATCCATCCGGATCCCGAAATTTTTATTGAAAACCATAAAATAAATGTTGTGGACACGGTTCGTTTCTTGGGCATTGTCTTTGACCGGAAGATGACATATCTTCCACATGTTTTACAGCTGCGAAGAAAGTGCGAGAAATCTCTTAATCTTCTTAAAGTTTTATCGAATACATCGTGGGGTGCTGACAGGACATCTATGTTTCGTATATACAGATCGGTAATCCGTGCAAAACTAGACTACGCCTGCCCATCATATGGTTCGGCTCGTGACTCCGTTCTTAGAAAACTTGACACTGTGCACCACAGTGCACTTCGTATATGCTCTGGTGCTTTCCGAACTTCACCCATTCAGAGTCTCTATGTCGACTGTCACGAACCATCTTTGTATCATACTCGCCATACACTTTCATTGAACTATTTTTTTCGTGTCTTATCTCATCCTAATCATCCTTTAAATGACATGCTACTTGATAAGCAGTATGATCGCCTGTATCAAAACCGGCCATCCTGCATACCGTGTTTTGGCTTTCGTATGCGCTCCTTCATCCAAAATACTCCTCTGGAAGATGTAAATGTCTGTGTACGTCCATTATTTGACTTTCCTCCTTGGAAGAAAAAATCTATATCATACATTAATCCCTTTCATAATTTTAACAAAACCGACACCGATTCATCCATATTTAAACAACTTTTTTACTCTCATCGTCACAGTTTCTCTAAGTATACAGATATTTATACGGACGGATCGAAGACAACACTTCACGTCGGTTGTGCCTTTGTTTTTAATTCGGATATTCATAGTTTCAAACTTCATTCATCATGCACCGTTTTTACTGCGGAAATTTTAGCCATCAAACAAGCACTTGATTTTATCGCCAATCATCAGAATAAAAATTTTATCATCTACTCGGACTCTTTGAGCGTACTCGAGAGCTTAAAGTCTGGCAACAATAATCATCCTTTGGTCTCATCTGTCATAACTCTCCATCATCGGTTAAAATGTCGTGGTTACAGTATTCTGCTTTGCTGGGTCCCAGCTCATGTTGGAATCCATGGCAATGAACTTGCTGACACAGCAGCAAAAGATTCCACAACAGTTTTAGATCACCCTATTCCTTTCTCTGACGTCAAACACACCATTAAAAATTTTATTTTCAATAACTGGTGTTCGGTATGGAATCTCCAAGTAGATAATAAACTCCATCACATCAAACCCGTCATCTCTATCTGGCCTCCACTATATCCAAGGAAACTTGACGTCATGATCACCCGTCTAAGAATAGGACATACTAGAGTCACTCACAGACATTTGTTGGAGGGGGAAGATACCCCAATTTGCTTTCACTGCAACTGTGACCTTACGATTTTGCATATTTTAACCGACTGTACAGGATTAACCCATTTTTACTCTAAATACTTTGGTTCAACTTCTCTCACCTTAAATGTTCTTTTAGGCGAAACATCTCACCCTGCTATTTTTCGATTCTTGAAATGTACAGGATTTTACCCATTGATTTAATAACTTTTTTCATTCCTTTATATCTTTTTGTAATATTTGACTGCAATCTAGATGGGGAAACCCCATCTAGATGTTTTGACATTAACACTAGTGCGTTTTATCTTCTTTCTTGACCTCTATTCACAGCCTTTTACCATATTTGTGTTTTAAACTTTTTATACCTCTGTTTTTTTTCTTATCATATCTGACTTTTTTTTTCATTCATGACACGGCTACTTTTATCATACTTTTTTACAATGACTTCATGGTTTTTAAACGTGTATAATTATAACATCGTTTTGACGAGTAAGCTGAATTATATATTTTTATCTCAGACTTTACCTTGTGTTTGGCGCAGCATGTCCTTTCTGCCCCTTGCGCCATTAAACCCTAACCAACCAACCAACCTTTTTACAGAACACCGACGATTCTGAGCAGTTATGGTATGAAAAATGTTAATCCTTTTTCGATTATTCAATTACAAAAGCGCCCTTTACACATACGCTCTTTCGTGAGTGCTTGGAGCGTACGGGATTGCGCGTGGAAAAACTTTCAGTACGCTCCAAAGCAGCTTTCCCTTCCTCTCCGACACCTTCACACGTGCACTCAATCGCGCGGGATTGTGGTATCACGCGGGAAAGATCGTACGTGTAAAGGTCGCTAATCTGAAGTGAGAAGCAGTTTGCTGATAGAAATAATTCATACAAAGGGATTAAAAATACACTGCTCAAAACAATTAGGAGAGCACATGGTTTTAACGAAATTACGCAAATACTTACACCGATAAGTAACATAAAATAAATCATCCCTAATTTAAAGCCTAGCAGGATAGAGAAGAAGAAAACTTCATATGCAAATCAAAGTTCATAACGTCAAAAACCAGAAAAAGAACATTTCGGTGGAAATCGGGATGTTGCAAAAACGTCTGTTTCACTGCTTTAACTGTGAAATTCGATTGCTCAGTTATTCTTTTTGAGAAAAGGTGACTTGAAAATGTCGTGATTTACCAGAATCCATGGCATGGCGTATTATAGGCAGACTTGAATCTGGGCAAACACAACGTAGTGTCGCGGACGCTGTTGGTGTCGCCAGAAGTGTCGTTGCAAGGCTGTGGAATCGATTCCAAGAAACAGGGAATGTTAGACGTCGACCAGGGCAAGGTCGGCCACGCGCCACTACAGCAACTGATGACCGGTATATACTGTTAACAGCTCGTCGAAACAGAACAGACAATGCTACTCAGCTGCAAAGACAGTTGCTCTTGGCAACAGGATGAAGGGTGTCCAGTCAAACAGTACGTAACAGGCTTCATCAGGGAGGTCTCTATGCACGTAGGCCAATATTCTGCATTCCGTTGAACTCACGCCACCATGCGGCCCGAAGAAGATGGGCTACTGAACATCGAGATTCGGAGCAACATGATTGGAGCCAGGTCCTGTTTACAGACGAGTCCCAATTCAGTCTGGAGTGTGACACCCGACGTGTTTTGGTATGGAGGGAAAGGGACACTTGAAATAACCCCACATTCATTCATGGAAGGTCACAATACAGACGAGCTGGTTTTATGGTATGGGGTGGAATCAGCATAGGGGGACGTACAGACCTGCATATCATTCGGAATGGTACGTTGACGGCCCTAAGGCATGCAGACGAGATACTGAGACCTCATGTCATACCTTACGCTGCCGTCATTGGAGATTCCTTTGTTTTCCAGCATGATAATGCCAGACCGCTTACAGCTCGTCTTGTGGAGAACATGCTTGAAGCTGAAATAATACAGCGTATGGAATGGCCGGCGTGCTCTCCTGACCTGAATCCAATCGAGCATGTTTGGGACATGCTCGGACGACGCATTGCTGCGAGACCAAGGCCTCCTTTTACTTTCCGAAACTTGGAGATTTCACTTCTTGAGGAGTGGAACAGTATTCCCCAAAGTCTTATCGATAACATCATCGCATCCATGGAAAAAAAAGGTGTGCAGCAGTCTTAGCTGTTCGAGGAGACCATACTCCATTTAAAAATGTTGCATCATTTCTAAACAATACTTTTTTGTATCGTTTACATGTAACCAAATTGTTGCCCTAAATCATCTTTTCATGTTTTTTCCATATTTTCAAAGAATTAAAGCTTAATTACAAATTTTTTTACGTCTTTTTTTCTGTGTTGCGCATTGATACGCGTGTACTATCCATTTAATGCCAATACGTGGCTGTCTCGCACGGTTTTCTTAACTTCTTTGCCTGCTCCCCTAATTTTTTTTAGCAGTGTAGATCGACTCCATTACCCGAACAGAGTCGCGAAAAGCTATGCCATCATTTGAAACCAAATGCGAGTACCGAGTAAAACCGGAATAACTGCAAGGGCAAAGGAGTTAAGTGCCCATATAGTTGGGTGGATGGGTGTGCACGGGTTGAACTCGCAATGCGGCCACTTCCCCGTGGTGAGTTCTGGGTTTTTTCTGAATTTTATTTCAGAAAAAAATCGAAGAGCTGCATACAAAACAATGGAAGTACACATTTTTAACTATATGATAAAAATCTGCTAAAAATCACTGACGAAATGGAAACGGAAGATATTTTTTGTTTTTCCCAAAACTTTGCATACGGGACCAACCCACCAGTACCCAACTTTTCCGCACTAGGGCAAAAACAAAATCGAAAACTTTTTTTTACTCTCCGCCCTAATAATTAACCAAATGAAGATGACCAGAAATAAAACAGCTTAATGATAATATCTCTTTGCCAACAGTATCAAAATTATCATTAAGCGAAAGATTGTTTTTGAAAGTTGTGGTCTTCATAAATCATACAGCTTAGCACTGGACAAGTTCAAGACATTCAACCCCGAAAAGCTTATGTAATAAGTTACCTCTCTCCTTCTCGCCTAATTAAATGGAGCAATGGACGAGGTCACAGATAAGATGTCCGGTGAAATAGATGAAACAGGGAAAATTAAAAAAAAACTTTGCTTATTCATAAAACATTTTAAAATTTTCTCTGTTTTAAAGGAAAAAGAAAGTATATACAAATACGACATATTATTATAAGATATGGAAGATAATATTTTAAGTTCATAATAAGATGTATGTGTATGGAAATTCGTGAAAACTTTTGGTCATAATTTTTGCTTTTATACTTAACCATGTACTAGTATTTAATAGCTGCGACTGATTTATACTTGAAATAATGAATAGCTTAAAATAAGATTATCATTTTACTTATAAATTTTATATTTTTTATTTAGTAACCATATTGCCTACAAAAACATCCTATTAATAAAAAAAACTGATAACATATTATATGCAAGGAGAACATAAAAGTATATCTATAACAATTATTTTTCTGCCCTGTAAGAATGATAAGCAACATAGCTTGGTAGTTCAGATTTTAGAATGTATGTCCGGAATACGGTCGACAGTTGGCTTAATTTCTAACCCCGCATAATTTACTTTCAATGTTCAAACAAGAGATGTGATAACTGCAATGACAAATGAGTTCACCAATCACACACATACACACACACCATCTACTTTCTTTTCTCAGTGCTCCAGGTTCAACGATCAATTGATGGCCGCTGTTTTAAATTCGTTTTTTTTTTTTTTTTGCTGTAAAAGAATGTCTTGCTAAGCATTCAATTACAGTGATAAATCACTCACCCTATTCCCCCAACTTATCGCCAGCTTATTTTTTCCTTTTTCCGAAGCTTAAGATGGCCATGAAAGGACAGAGGTTTGAAAGCGTCTCGGATATTAAATCAAATGTTACGCGTATTTTGAGAACGGTTAGTTCCAACGCCTATAAACAGTGTTTCGATGACTTGAAGAAACGTCGGAAAATTTGTAGAGACTCCTTTGGCGATTATTTTGAAGGAGATAAATTTATTGGAAGGTGAGTCATATTTTTCTTATACATAAAATATTGTCCGGTTACTTTATGGACGCACCTTGTATATACGCTTCGCACAAATCGCGAAGCAGCCAGGTGGCGCTACCAGTACGCCAAAAACAAATATAATTTCAATTTGCAACATCTTGCCCGATGAACAGGAGGTTCATCAAACATTTTAAAACAGTTTTACATGCATAAATTATGTTTATCGAATAATCATATATATCATGTAATCATATAAAGAATCATTTTAAACATGAAATCAAGTAATTATAAAATATAAGAAATACACAAAATACCATTAACCAAGTAACTTCCCATTACATCATCTAGAAAATTATAATGAATTAATACAAAGAGAAATTTCAATTTAAACATACTCCTAAGTCAACACAGTCCTTATATGAAAAGCGTAACGCTCAAATTTTTCTTTTTTTTTTAAACATAAATGTATGAAGAAAATATTTACATTATATACAATATTCAATTTAGTTTAAAATGTGTACATATATACAGTTTAATTTTAATCGTCTAACTCAAGATTATATAATAATTGTACGGGTCGTTTTACAACACCTGTTTCTGTTTTTATGCTACAAGATCTTATTTTGCCATCTCTACCAGGAAATACATCAACAATCCTTCCCAGTTTCCAAAAGTTTCTGGGCAAATGCTGTTGATGAATCAAAACAATATCGTTGATTTTAAATTCGCGAATCTTATTTTTACTTACCAAATGTGTGGATCTTAAATTCACTAAATAATCTTTTTTCCACCTATTCCGAAATGATTGTATTAACCTTTCTCTATAATTAAACGTTTTAACTAATAATTTCTTGGTAGAGAATTGACCTTCACAATGTAATTTTACTGCTTGTAGATTGATTCGTAACTCTTCTTCCTAAAAGAAAATGAGCCGGCGTTAAAGGAATCGGCTCGTCACTAGTGGTGAAAATATATAAGTGAGTGGTCTGGAGTTTAATACACCTTCAATTTCCGTAATGACAGTCTCTAGCTCCTCTCGTGTCAACGATGATTTTCCAAGAGTTTTTCTTAGCGCTACTTTTACAGAACGGATCAGTCTCTCATAAAATCCGCCCTACCACGACGCCTTTTCAACAATATAGTTCCGCGCAATTCCATGTGTAGAATAGAAGTCTTTTACCTTAGGATCATTAATTGTGGACCACCAATATTTGAGCTCGCTTAAATGTAAGTGCATTGTCGAGTATTCTGTAGAACACAGTCCACGTCTTGCGACAAATCGTCGAAAAGCTAACGGAAAGCTTTCTGTTGTTAAGTTTCTAACTAATTCCAAATGTATCGCACAAGTAAAAAGTAAGATGTACTATTTATCAGGACTGTCTCTGACATACAAGGGACCACCGAAATCAATTCCAACCACAGAGAAAGGTGGCGCATGTTCGATGCGACTAGCAGGAAGAGAGGGGCAGTAATCTGTGTTCCAGGAACCAAGTTAAGTCTTTTACACACAATACATTTCTTAAGTTGATTTTTTATGGCTTGTCTACCTTTCGTCAGCCAAAACTTTTCTCGTAACTGTACGATAGTATTCGACACTCCGGCGTGGAAAACTTTTGGTTGAGAATAAGAAACTGTGTTGAATGTATAGTGGTAAATAAGAAGACTGGGAAAGGAGAAGGACTGTTACATCCTATTCTTAAAGAAGATTCGCCATTATCAACATATTCATTGGACCACTGCCAACAACCAATAAAAATTACAATAACATTTTTACGGTCGTAGATGCATTTACAAAATTCACATGGTTATATCCAACTAAAAGTACCATCGAAAGACTAAAGCTAAAGTGGAAAACCTTCGGGAATCCTTCAATCATAATCAGTGATAGAGAAGGAGCTTTCAGAGCCAAGGAATTCGAAGAATACTGCACTAAAGAGAAAATCAACTATGTACAAATAACTGCGGGAGTACCAAGAGGAATTGGTCAAGTAGAGAGAATACATAGAACCCTTATCCCGGTATTAACAAAGATGTCCTTAAATGATCCCGCGAAGTGGTATAAACATATCGACTCATTACAACAAGTGTTAAACTGCAGTACGTCACGTAGTACTAAGTACTCACCGTTTGAATTACTCATAGGAACCAGAATGAAAAATCCCGAGGATGGCCTTATAAGAAATTTGCTTGTGGAAGAAAGTCAAAACCAATTTAATCAACATCGTGAGGAAAGACGCTAAGCAGAATATTTTAAAAATTCAAGAGGAAAATCGCAAAACTTACAATAGAAAGCGCAAGGAAGCTTGTCACTAGAAGCAAGGAGAACTGGTGGCAATTATAAGAACTCAGTTTGGAAGCAAGCTGAAACTCCGACCGAAATATTTTGGACCCTACCGTGCGACTAAAGTTAAATACCATGATCGCTATGATGTCGCCAAAATTGGAGATCATGAAGGATAAAATGCTACATTTTCATCAGCGGACCAAATGAAGCCTTGGACCAAATGTTGACTTATATAAATGCTTTGGACAGAATTTAATGTTTGTAAACTGCATACTAATCTATGCTTTTTGGGTTTTTTTTAGTTTGTGTATTTTAGATCCTAGGCTGTTGCAGCAGTGAGGACACTGCTAATCAGAATAGCCGAGCGTTGTAGAAGCAAGGGAAACCGTACCAGAGTTGTGCGGAATAGCTACTAGATGTCGCTGGTGTTTGCGCGGCAAGGAAGTACAAGCGAGAAGGAAAAAAACGGGAGAACGGTCGTAGGGGTGGACGCGTGAGGTCCACACCTACATTTATATATATATATATATATATATTTATATATATATATATATAATATTTTTTTGTCTATTTAGTTGTTATGCACGTGACGATAAATTTATTTATAGTACCAGAAAAAGAAATCACGTGATCAGCATTTAATGAATTAAATTCAAAAAACTAATTTTTAAAAATTCATCAAAAATCAGAAAATTGAGGTAAAAATTCGAAAAAAGTTTCATTTTAAAGGACATTTGTGATCTTTCTCGTGATATAAACTTTATAAAACTCAAATTATTATTTTAAGTGCAAACTTAAAAAAAGTTTAAAAAAGTTTAAAAATTTAATTTTAAAAAATCTCAGAAGAAATTTTCCGAAATCTCCCTTAGTGCACCCCTACACTATAAAAAGAATCTCCGTGCAAAATTTCAGCCCTTTAGGTCCAGCGGTTTGGTCTGTGCGTTGTATGTCAGTTAGAGAATGAGTCAGTTACGGAACTGTTTTATATATGGAGATTATAGGTTGATGGAAATAACGTAGTCTTATATGTAAGATGCCAACTGGCATGGTGCATAAATTATTTCAAATATATTACTTTTTCAGATAGATTCTTTGAGAAACAAAGAAAATTATAGATTTATTAATTTATTTTTATTATTTTTTATTCACATTAAGCGCATCACCATTTTGTAAATATCGCTATTTCCATTATTAATTAAACAATATTTTATTTAAATGTATAATGCACAGAATTACAAAGAATAACAATAAAAAGTATAAACAATATGGAGCAAAAAAAGACCTTAACAGTACATCTAATCCACATTTTCATCACACATCATGTAGGGAGACTTCACAAGCGCAATAAGAGATACGACGCTGCGGCACATGTGCACTCTCCTATAGACAAATGAGTACTGCCAGCTATCGGGTTACAGGTAAGTGACGCGCGTCCCACAGAAACCTGCGGCAACTTCAACAGCTATCAGGAGTAGCGCTGGCGTAAGATAGGTATCGGCGGCACTTGTAAATAGCAACAGCAGTTGCTCTGCATTTTTTCTTACCGAATTGAAAATGACGCAGCGTCCCGATTACTTGTTCAGCAAGTGTGAACCCGGCAGTAAGATATTTAACGGCGGCACGTGTGAATCCCAATAGCAGTTGCTCTGCATCTTTCCTTACCGAATTGAAAATGACGCAGCGTCACGATTACTCTTGCAGCAAGTGTGCACCGGCCTTAACATAGGTATCGGCGGCACTTGTGAATCTCAATAGCAGTTTGCTCAGCATTTTTTATTACAGAATTGAAAATGACGCAGCGTCCCGATTACTTGCTCAGCAAGTGTGCACAGACACTAAGATAGGTATCGGCGGCACGTGTGAATCCCAATAGCAGTTGCTCTGCATTTTTTCTTACCGAATTGAAAATGACGCAGCGTCCAGATTACTTGTCCAGCAAGTGTGCACCGGCAATAACATAGGTATCGGCGGCACTTGTGAATCTCAATAGCAGTTTGCTCAGCATTTTTTCTTACAGAATTCAAAATGACGCAGCGTCCCGATTACTTGCTCAGCAAGTGTGCACAGACACTAAGATAGGTATCGGCGGCACGTGTGAATCCCAATAGCAGTTGCTCTGCATTTTTTCTTACAGAATGGAAAATGATGCAACGTCCCGATTACTTTTGCAGTAAGTGTGCACCGACACTAAGAAAGGTATCGGAGGCACGTGTGAATTCCAATAGCAGTTGCTCTGTATTTTTTCTTACCGAATTCAAAATGGCGCAGCGTCCCGATTACTTGTTCAGCAAGTGTGCACCGGCACTAAGATAGATATCGGCGGCACGTGTGAATCCCAATAGCAGTTGCACTGCAATTTTTCTTACCGAATTGTAAATGATGCAACGTCCCGAGTACTTGTTCAGCAAGTGTGCACCGGCATTAAGATAGGTATCGGCGGCACGTTTGAATTCCGAAAGAAGTTGCTCTGCATTTTTTCATAACGATTTGTAAATTATGGAACGTCCCGATTACTTGTTCAGCAAGTGTGCACCGGCACTAAGATAAGTATCGGCGGCACGTTTGAATTCCGAAAGCAGTTGCTCTGCATTTTATTATACCGAATTGAAAATGACACAGCGTCCCGATAACTTGTTCAGCAAGTGTGCACCGGCACTAAGATAGGTATCGGCGGCACGTTTGAATTCCGAAAGCAGTTGCTCTGCATTTCATTATACCGAATTGAAAATGACACAGCGTCCCGATTACTTGTTCAGCAAGTGTGCACCGGCACTAAGATAGGTATCGGCGGCACGTTTGAATTCCGAAAGCAGTTGCTCTGCATTTTATTATACCGAATTGAAAATGAAACAGCGTCCCGATTACTTGTTCAGCAAGTGTGCACCGGCACTAAGATAGGTATCGGCGGCACGTTTGAATTCCGAAAGCAGTTGCTCTGCATTTTATTATACCGAATT
The DNA here is from genome assembly GCA_907164885.2 of Dolomedes plantarius. Taxonomy (NCBI): domain Eukaryota; kingdom Metazoa; phylum Arthropoda; class Arachnida; order Araneae; family Dolomedidae; genus Dolomedes; species Dolomedes plantarius. The sequence continues at coordinate 160,362,081 of OU015500.1, forward strand.
GAAAATGACACAGCATCCCGATTAATTGTTCAGCAAGTGAGCACCGGCACTAAGAATCGGCGGCACGTGTGAATCCCAATAGCCATTGTTCTGCATTTCTTCTTCCCGAATTGAAAATGATGCAACGTCCCGATTACTTTTGCAGCAAGTGTGCACCGACACTAAGAAAGGTATCGGAGGCACGTGTGAATTCCAATAGCAGTTGCTCTACATTTTTTCTTACCGAATTGAAAATGAAGCAGCGTCCCGATTACTTGTTCAGCAAGTGTGCACCGGCACTAAGATAGGTATCGGCGGCACGTTTGAATTCCGAAAGCAGTTGCTCTGCATTTTATTATACCGAATTGAAAATGACACAGCGTCCCGATTACTTGTTCAGCAAGTGTGCACCGGCACTAAGATAGGTATCGGCGGCACGTTTGAATTCCGAAAGCAGTTGCTCTGCATTTTATTATACCGAATTGAAAATGACACAGCGTCCCGATTACTTGTTCAGCAAGTGTGCACCGGCACTAAGATAGGTATCGGCGGCACGTTTGAATTCCGAAAGCAGTTGCTCTGCATTTTATTATACCGAATTGAAAATGACACAGCGTCCCGATTACTTGTTCAGCAAGTGTGCACCGGCACTAAGATAGGTATCGGCGGCACGTTTGAATCTTAATAGCAGTTGCTCTGCATTTTATTATACCGAATTGAAAATGACACAGCGTCCCGATTACTTGTTCAGCAAGTGTGCACCGGCACTAAGATAGGTATCGGCGGCACGTTGAATTCCGAAAGCAGTTGCTCTGCATTTTATTATACCGAATTGAAAATGACACAGCGTCCCGATTACTTGTTCAGCAAGTGTGCACCGGCACTAAGATAGGTATCGGCGGCACGTTTGAATTCCGAAAGCAGTTGCTCTGCATTTTATTATACCGAATTGAAAATGACACAGCGTCCCGATTACTTGTTCAGCAAGTGTGCACCGGCACTAAGATAGGTATCGGCGGCACGTTTGAATTCCGAAAGCAGTTGCTCTGCATTTTATTATACCGAATTGAAAATGACACAGCGTCCCGATTACTTGTTCAGCAAGTGTGCACCGGCACTAAGATAGGTATCGGCGGCACGTTTGAATTCCGAAAGCAGTTGCTCTGCATTTTATTATACCGAATTGAAAATGACACAGCGTCCCGATTACTTGTTCAGCAAGTGTGCACCGGCACTAAGATAGGTATCGGCGGCACGTTTGAATTCCGAAAGCAGTTGCTCTGCATTTTATTATACCGAATTGAAAATGACACAGCGTCCCGATTACTTGTTCAGCAAGTGTGCACCGGCACTAAGATAGGTATCGGCGGCACGTTTGAATTCCGAAAGCAGTTGCTCTGCATTTTATTATACCGAATTGAAAATGACACAGCGTCCCGATTACTTGTTCAGCAAGTGTGCACCGGCACTAAGATAGGTATCGGCGGCACGTTTGAATTCCGAAAGCAGTTGCTCTGCATTTTATTATACGGAATTGAAAATGACACAGCGTCCCGATTACTTGTTCAGCAAGTGTGCACCGGCACTAAGATAGGTATCGGCGGCACGTTTGAATTCCGAAAGCAGTTGCTCTGCATTTTATTATACCGAATTGAAAATGACACAGCGTCCCGATTACTTGTTCAGCAAGTGTGCACCGGCACTAAGATAGGTATCGGCGGCACGTTTGAATTCCGAAAGCAGTTGCTCTGCATTTTATTATACCGAATTGAAAATGACACAGCGTCCCGATTACTTGTTCAGCAAGTGTGCACCGGCACTAAGATAGGTATCGGCGGCACGTTTGAATTCCGAAAGCAGTTGCTCTGCATTTTATTATACCGAATTGAAAATGACACAGCGTCCCGATTACTTGTTCAGCAAGTGTGCACCGGCACTAAGATAGGTATCGGCGGCACGTTTGAATTCCGAAAGCAGTTGCTCTGCATTTTATTATACCGAATTGAAAATGACACAGCGTCCCGATTACTTGTTCAGCAAGTGTGCACCGGCACTAAGATAGGTATCGGCGGCACGTTTGAATTCCGAAAGCAGTTGCTCTGCATTTTATTATACCGAATTGAAAATGACACAGCGTCCCGATTACTTGTTCAGCAAGTGTGCACCGGCACTAAGATAGGTATCGGCGGCACGTTTGAATTCCGAAAGCAGTTGCTCTGCATTTTATTATACCGAATTGAAAATGACACAGCGTCCCGATTACTTGTTCAGCAAGTGTGCACCGGCACTAAGATAGGTATCGGCGGCACGTTTGAATTCCGAAAGCAGTTGCTCTGCATTTTATTATACCGAATTGAAAATGACACAGCGTCCCGATTACTTGTTCAGCAAGTGTGCACCGGCACTAAGATAGGTATCGGCGGCACGTTTGAATTCCGAAAGCAGTTGCTCTGCATTTTATTATACCGAATTGAAAATGACACAGCGTCCCGATTACTTGTTCAGCAAGTGTGCACCGGCACTAAGATAGGTATCGGCGGCACGTTTGAATTCCGAAAGCAGTTGCTCTGCATTTTATTATACCGAATTGAAAATGACACAGCGTCCCGATTACTTGTTCAGCAAGTGTGCACCGGCACTAAGATAGGTATCGGCGGCACGTTTGAATTCCGAAAGCAGTTGCTCTGCATTTTATTATACCGAATTGAAAATGACACAGCGTCCCGATTACTTGTTCAGCAAGTGTGCACCGGCACTAAGATAGGTATCGGCGGCACGTTTGAATTCCGAAAGCAGTTGCTCTGCATTTTATTATACCGAATTGAAAATGACACAGCGTCCCGATTACTTGTTCAGCAAGTGTGCACCGGCACTAAGATAGGTATCGGCGGCACGTTTGAATTCCGAAAGCAGTTGCTCTGCATTTTATTATACCGAATTGAAAATGACACAGCGTCCCGATTACTTGTTCAGCAAGTGTGCACCGGCACTAAGATAGGTATCGGCGGCACGTTTGAATTCCGAAAGCAGTTGCTCTGCATTTTATTATACCGAATTGAAAATGACACAGCGTCCCGATTACTTGTTCAGCAAGTGTGCACCGGCACTAAGATAGGTATCGGCGGCACGTTTGAATTCCGAAAGCAGTTGCTCTGCATTTTATTATACCGAATTGAAAATGACACAGCGTCCCGATTACTTGTTCAGCAAGTGTGCACCGGCACTAAGATAGGTATCGGCGGCACGTTTGAATTCCGAAAGCAGTTGCTCTGCATTTTATTATACCGAATTGAAAATGACACAGCGTCCCGATTACTTGTTCAGCAAGTGTGCACCGGCACTAAGATAGGTATCGGCGGCACGTTTGAATTCCGAAAGCAGTTGCTCTGCATTTTATTATACCGAATTGAAAATGACACAGCGTCCCGATTACTTGTTCAGCAAGTGTGCACCGGCACTAAGATAGGTATCGGCGGCACGTTTGAATTCCGAAAGCAGTTGCTCTGCATTTTATTATACCGAATTGAAAATGACACAGCGTCCCGATTACTTGTTCAGCAAGTGTGCACCGGCACTAAGATAGGTATCGGCGGCACGTTTGAATTCCGAAAGCAGTTGCTCTGCATTTTATTATACCGAATTGAAAATGACACAGCGTCCCGATTACTTGTTCAGCAAGTGTGCACCGGCACTAAGATAGGTATCGGCGGCACGTTTGAATTCCGAAAGCAGTTGCTCTGCATTTTTCTTAACGAATTGAAAATGACACAGCGTCCCGATTACTTGTTCAGCAAGTGTGCACCGGCACTAAGATAGGTATCGGCGGCACGTTTGAATTCCGAAAGCAGTTGCTCTGCATTTTATTATACCGAATTGAAAATGACACAGCGTCCCGATTACTTGTTCAGCAAGTGTGCACCGGCACTAAGATAGGTATCGGCGGCACGTTTGAATTCCGAAAGCAGTTGCTCTGCATTTTATTATACCGAATTGAAAATGACACAGCGTCCCGATTACTTGTTCAGCAAGTGTGCACCGGCACTAAGATAGGTATCGGCGGCACGTTTGAATTCCGAAAGCAGTTGCTCTGCATTTTATTATACCGAATTGAAAATGACACAGCGTCCCGATTACTTGTTCAGCAAGTGTGCACCGGCACTAAGATAGGTATCGGCGGCACGTTTGAATTCCGAAAGCAGTTGCTCTGCATTTTATTATACCGAATTGAAAATGACACAGCGTCCCGATTACTTGTTCAGCAAGTGTGCACCGGCACTAAGATAGGTATCGGCGGCACGTTTGAATTCCGAAAGCAGTTGCTCTGCATTTTATTATACCGAATTGAAAATGACACAGCGTCCCGATTACTTGTTCAGCAAGTGTGCACCGGCACTAAGATAGGTATCGGCGGCACGTTTGAATTCCGAAAGCAGTTGCTCTGCATTTTATTATACCGAATTGAAAATGACACAGCGTCCCGATTACTTGTTCAGCAAGTGTGCACCGGCACTAAGATAGGTATCGGCGGCACGTTTGAATTCCGAAAGCAGTTGCTCTGCATTTTATTATACCGAATTGAAAATGACACAGCGTCCCGATTACTTGTTCAGCAAGTGTGCACCGGCACTAAGATAGGTATCGGCGGCACGTTTGAATTCCGAAAGCAGTTGCTCTGCATTTTATTATACCGAATTGAAAATGACACAGCGTCCCGATTACTTGTTCAGCAAGTGTGCACCGGCACTAAGATAGGTATCGGCGGCACGTTTGAATTCCGAAAGCAGTTGCTCTGCATTTTATTATACCGAATTGAAAATGACACAGCGTCCCGATTACTTGTTCAGCAAGTGTGCACCGGCACTAAGATAGGTATCGGCGGCACGTTTGAATTCCGAAAGCAGTTGCTCTGCATTTTATTATACCGAATTGAAAATGACACAGCGTCCCGATTACTTGTTCAGCAAGTGTGCACCGGCACTAAGATAGGTATCGGCGGCACGTTTGAATTCCGAAAGCAGTTGCTCTGCATTTTATTATACCGAATTGAAAATGACACAGCGTCCCGATTACTTGTTCAGCAAGTGTGCACCGGCACTAAGATAGGTATCGGCGGCACGTTTGAATTCCGAAAGCAGTTGCTCTGCATTTTATTATACCGAATTGAAAATGACACAGCGTCCCGATTACTTGTTCAGCAAGTGTGCACCGGCACTAAGATAGGTATCGGCGGCACGTTTGAATTCCGAAAGCAGTTGCTCTGCATTTTATTATACCGAATTGAAAATGACACAGCGTCCCGATTACTTGTTCAGCAAGTGTGCACCGGCACTAAGATAGGTATCGGCGGCACGTTTGAATTCCGAAAGCAGTTGCTCTGCATTTTATTATACCGAATTGAAAATGACACAGCGTCCCGATTACTTGTTCAGCAAGTGTGCACCGGCACTAAGATAGGTATCGGCGGCACGTTTGAATTCCGAAAGCAGTTGCTCTGCATTTTATTATACCGAATTGAAAATGACACAGCGTCCCGATTACTTGTTCAGCAAGTGTGCACCGGCACTAAGATAGGTATCGGCGGCACGTTTGAATTCCGAAAGCAGTTGCTCTGCATTTTATTATACCGAATTGAAAATGACACAGCGTCCCGATTACTTGTTCAGCAAGTGTGCACCGGCACTAAGATAGGTATCGGCGGCACGTTTGAATTCCGAAAGCAGTTGCTCTGCATTTTATTATACCGAATTGAAAATGACACAGCGTCCCGATTACTTGTTCAGCAAGTGTGCACCGGCACTAAGATAGGTATCGGCGGCACGTTTGAATTCCGAAAGCAGTTGCTCTGCATTTTATTATACCGAATTGAAAATGACACAGCGTCCCGATTACTTGTTCAGCAAGTGTGCACCGGCACTAAGATAGGTATCGGCGGCACGTTTGAATTCCGAAAGCAGTTGCTCTGCATTTTATTATACCGAATTGAAAATGACACAGCGTCCCGATTACTTGTTCAGCAAGTGTGCACCGGCACTAAGATAGGTATCGGCGGCACGTTTGAATTCCGAAAGCAGTTGCTCTGCATTTTATTATACCGAATTGAAAATGACACAGCGTCCCGATTACTTGTTCAGCAAGTGTGCACCGGCACTAAGATAGGTATCGGCGGCACGTTTGAATTCCGAAAGCAGTTGCTCTGCATTTTATTATACCGAATTGAAAATGACACAGCGTCCCGATTACTTGTTCAGCAAGTGTGCACCGGCACTAAGATAGGTATCGGCGGCACGTTTGAATTCCGAAAGCAGTTGCTCTGCATTTTATTATACCGAATTGAAAATGACACAGCGTCCCGATTACTTGTTCAGCAAGTGTGCACCGGCACTAAGATAGGTATCGGCGGCACGTTTGAATTCCGAAAGCAGTTGCTCTGCATTTTATTATACCGAATTGAAAATGACACAGCGTCCCGATTACTTGTTCAGCAAGTGTGCACCGGCACTAAGATAGGTATCGGCGGCACGTTTGAATTCCGAAAGCAGTTGCTCTGCATTTTATTATACCGAATTGAAAATGACACAGCGTCCCGATTACTTGTTCAGCAAGTGTGCACCGGCACTAAGATAGGTATCGGCGGCACGTTTGAATTCCGAAAGCAGTTGCTCTGCATTTTATTATACCGAATTGAAAATGACACAGCGTCCCGATTACTTGTTCAGCAAGTGTGCACCGGCACTAAGATAGGTATCGGCGGCACGTTTGAATTCCGAAAGCAGTTGCTCTGCATTTTATTATACCGAATTGAAAATGACACAGCGTCCCGATTACTTGTTCAGCAAGTGTGCACCGGCACTAAGATAGGTATCGGCGGCACGTTTGAATTCCGAAAGCAGTTGCTCTGCATTTTATTATACCGAATTGAAAATGACACAGCGTCCCGATTACTTGTTCAGCAAGTGTGCACCGGCACTAAGATAGGTATCGGCGGCACGTTTGAATTCCGAAAGCAGTTGCTCTGCATTTTATTATACCGAATTGAAAATGACACAGCGTCCCGATTACTTGTTCAGCAAGTGTGCACCGGCACTAAGATAGGTATCGGCGGCACGTTTGAATTCCGAAAGCAGTTGCTCTGCATTTTATTATACCGAATTGAAAATGACACAGCGTCCCGATTACTTGTTCAGCAAGTGTGCACCGGCACTAAGATAGGTATCGGCGGCACGTTTGAATTCCGAAAGCAGTTGCTCTGCATTTTATTATACCGAATTGAAAATGACACAGCGTCCCGATTACTTGTTCAGCAAGTGTGCACCGGCACTAAGATAGGTATCGGCGGCACGTTTGAATTCCGAAAGCAGTTGCTCTGCATTTTATTATACCGAATTGAAAATGACACAGCGTCCCGATTACTTGTTCAGCAAGTGTGCACCGGCACTAAGATAGGTATCGGCGGCACGTTTGAATTCCGAAAGCAGTTGCTCTGCATTTTATTATACCGAATTGAAAATGACACAGCGTCCCGATTACTTGTTCAGCAAGTGTGCACCGGCACTAAGATAGGTATCGGCGGCACGTTTGAATTCCGAAAGCAGTTGCTCTGCATTTTATTATACCGAATTGAAAATGACACAGCGTCCCGATTACTTGTTCAGCAAGTGTGCACCGGCACTAAGATAGGTATCGGCGGCACGTTTGAATTCCGAAAGCAGTTGCTCTGCATTTTATTATACCGAATTGAAAATGACACAGCGTCCCGATTACTTGTTCAGCAAGTGTGCACCGGCACTAAGATAGGTATCGGCGGCACGTTTGAATTCCGAAAGCAGTTGCTCTGCATTTTATTATACCGAATTGAAAATGACACAGCGTCCCGATTACTTGTTCAGCAAGTGTGCACCGGCACTAAGATAGGTATCGGCGGCACGTTTGAATTCCGAAAGCAGTTGCTCTGCATTTTATTATACCGAATTGAAAATGACACAGCGTCCCGATTACTTGTTCAGCAAGTGTGCACCGGCACTAAGATAGGTATCGGCGGCACGTTTGAATTCCGAAAGCAGTTGCTCTGCATTTTATTATACCGAATTGAAAATGACACAGCGTCCCGATTACTTGTTCAGCAAGTGTGCACCGGCACTAAGATAGGTATCGGCGGCACGTTTGAATTCCGAAAGCAGTTGCTCTGCATTTTATTATACCGAATTGAAAATGACACAGCGTCCCGATTACTTGTTCAGCAAGTGTGCACCGGCACTAAGATAGGTATCGGCGGCACGTTTGAATTCCGAAAGCAGTTGCTCTGCATTTTATTATACCGAATTGAAAATGACACAGCGTCCGATTACTTGTTCAGCAAGTGTGCACCGGCACTAAGATAGGTATCGGCGGCACGTTTGAATTCCGAAAGCAGTTGCTCTGCATTTTATTATACCGAATTGAAAATGTAAGTCGGCACGTTTGAATTCCGAAAGCAGTTGCTCTGCATTTTATTATACCGAATTGAAAATGACACAGCGTCCCGATTACTTGTTCAGCAAGTGTGCACCGGCACTAAGATAGGTATCGGCGGCACGTTTGAATTCCGAAAGCAGTTGCTCTGCATTTTATTATACCGAATTGAAAATGACACAGCGTCCCGATTACTTGTTCAGCAAGTGTGCACCGGCACTAAGATAGGTATCGGCGGCACGTTTGAATTCCGAAAGCAGTTGCTCTGCATTTTATTATACCGAATTGAAAATGACACAGCGTCCCGATTACTTGTTCAGCAAGTGTGCACCGGCACTAAGATAGGTATCGGCGGCACGTTTGAATTCCGAAAGCAGTTGCTCTGCATTTTATTATACCGAATTGAAAATGACACAGCGTCCCGATTACTTGTTCAGCAAGTGTGCACCGGCACTAAGATAGGTATCGGCGGCACGTTTGAATTCCGAAAGCAGTTGCTCTGCATTTTATTATACCGAATTGAAAATGACACAGCGTCCCGATTACTTGTTCAGCAAGTGTGCACCGGCACTAAGATAGGTATCGGCGGCACGTTTGAATTCCGAAAGCAGTTGCTCTGCATTTTATTATACCGAATTGAAAATGACACAGCGTCCCGATTACTTGTTCAGCAAGTGTGCACCGGCACTAAGATAGGTATCGGCGGCACGTTTGAATTCCGAAAGCAGTTGCTCTGCATTTTATTATACCGAATTGAAAATGACACAGCGTCCCGATTACTTGTTCAGCAAGTGTGCACCGGCACTAAGATAGGTATCGGCGGCACGTTTGAATTCCGAAAGCAGTTGCTCTGCATTTTATTATACCGAATTGAAAATGACACAGCGTCCCGATTACTTGTTCAGCAAGTGTGCACCGGCACTAAGATAGGTATCGGCGGCACGTTTGAATTCCGAAAGCAGTTGCTCTGCATTTTATTATACCGAATTGAAAATGACACAGCGTCCCGATTACTTGTTCAGCAAGTGTGCACCGGCACTAAGATAGGTATCGGCGGCACGTGTAAATCTTAATAGCAGTTGCTCTGCATTTTTTCTTAACGAATTGAAAATGACACAGCGTCCCGATTACTTGTTCAGCAAGTGTGCACCGGCACTAAGATAGGTATCGGCGGCACGTTTGAATTCCGAAAGCAGTTGCTCTGCATTTTATTATACCGAATTGAAAATGACACAGCGTCCCGATTACTTGTTCAGCAAGTGTGCACCGGCACTAAGATAGGTATCGGCGGCACGTTTGAATTCCGAAAGCAGTTGCTCTGCATTTTATTATACCGAATTGAAAATGACACAGCGTCCCGATTACTTGTTCAGCAAGTGTGCACCGGCACTAAGATAGGTATCGGCGGCACGTTTGAATTCCGAAAGCAGTTGCTCTGCATTTTATTATACCGAATTGAAAATGACACAGCGTCCCGATTACTTGTTCAGCAAGTGTGCACCGGCACTAAGATAGGTATCGGCGGCACGTTTGAATTCCGAAAGCAGTTGCTCTGCATTTTATTATACCGAATTGAAAATGACACAGCGTCCCGATTACTTGTTCAGCAAGTGTGCACCGGCACTAAGATAGGTATCGGCGGCACGTTTGAATTCCGAAAGCAGTTGCTCTGCATTTTATTATACCGAATTGAAAATGACACAGCGTCCCGATTACTTGTTCAGCAAGTGTGCACCGGCACTAAGATAGGTATCGGCGGCACGTTTGAATTCCGAAAGCAGTTGCTCTGCATTTTATTATACCGAATTGAAAATGACACAGCGTCCCGATTACTTGTTCAGCAAGTGTGCACCGGCACTAAGATAGGTATCGGCGGCACGTTTGAATTCCGAAAGCAGTTGCTCTGCATTTTATTATACCGAATTGAAAATGACACAGCGTCCCGATTACTTGTTCAGCAAGTGTGCACCGGCACTAAGATAGGTATCGGCGGCACGTTTGAATTCCGAAAGCAGTTGCTCTGCATTTTATTATACCGAATTGAAAATGACACAGCGTCCCGATTACTTGTTCAGCAAGTGTGCACCGGCACTAAGATAGGTATCGGCGGCACGTTTGAATTCCGAAAGCAGTTGCTCTGCATTTTATTATACCGAATTGAAAATGACACAGCGTCCCGATTACTTGTTCAGCAAGTGTGCACCGGCACTAAGATAGGTATCGGCGGCACGTTTGAATTCCGAAAGCAGTTGCTCTGCATTTTATTATACCGAATTGAAAATGACACAGCGTCCCGATTACTTGTTCAGCAAGTGTGCACCGGCACTAAGATAGGTATCGGCGGCACGTTTGAATTCCGAAAGCAGTTGCTCTGCATTTTATTATACCGAATTGAAAATGACACAGCGTCCCGATTACTTGTTCAGCAAGTGTGCACCGGCACTAAGATAGGTATCGGCGGCACGTTTGAATTCCGAAAGCAGTTGCTCTGCATTTTATTATACCGAATTGAAAATGACACAGCGTCCCGATTACTTGTTCAGCAAGTGTGCACCGGCACTAAGATAGGTATCGGCGGCACGTTTGAATTCCGAAAGCAGTTGCTCTGCATTTTATTATACCGAATTGAAAATGACACAGCGTCCCGATTACTTGTTCAGCAAGTGTGCACCGGCACTAAGATAGGTATCGGCGGCACGTTTGAATTCCGAAAGCAGTTGCTCTGCATTTTATTATACCGAATTGAAAATGACACAGCGTCCCGATTACTTGTTCAGCAAGTGTGCACCGGCACTAAGATAGGTATCGGCGGCACGTTTGAATTCCGAAAGCAGTTGCTCTGCATTTTATTATACCGAATTGAAAATGACACAGCGTCCCGATTACTTGTTCAGCAAGTGTGCACCGGCACTAAGATAGGTATCGGCGGCACGTTTGAATTCCGAAAGCAGTTGCTCTGCATTTTATTATACCGAATTGAAAATGACACAGCGTCCCGATTACTTGTTCAGCAAGTGTGCACCGGCACTAAGATAGGTATCGGCGGCACGTTTGAATTCCGAAAGCAGTTGCTCTGCATTTTATTATACCGAATTGAAAATGACACAGCGTCCCGATTACTTGTTCAGCAAGTGTGCACCGGCACTAAGATAGGTATCGGCGGCACGTTTGAATTCCGAAAGCAGTTGCTCTGCATTTTATTATACCGAATTGAAAATGACACAGCGTCCCGATTACTTGTTCAGCAAGTGTGCACCGGCACTAAGATAGGTATCGGCGGCACGTTTGAATTCCGAAAGCAGTTGCTCTGCATTTTATTATACCGAATTGAAAATGACACAGCGTCCCGATTACTTGTTCAGCAAGTGTGCACCGGCACTAAGATAGGTATCGGCGGCACGTTTGAATTCCGAAAGCAGTTGCTCTGCATTTTATTATACCGAATTGAAAATGACACAGCGTCCCGATTACTTGTTCAGCAAGTGTGCACCGGCACTAAGATAGGTATCGGCGGCACGTTTGAATTCCGAAAGCAGTTGCTCTGCATTTTATTATACCGAATTGAAAATGACACAGCGTCCCGATTACTTGTTCAGCAAGTGTGCACCGGCACTAAGATAGGTATCGGCGGCACGTTTGAATTCCGAAAGCAGTTGCTCTGCATTTTATTATACCGAATTGAAAATGACACAGCGTCCCGATTACTTGTTCAGCAAGTGTGCACCGGCACTAAGATAGGTATCGGCGGCACGTTTGAATTCCGAAAGCAGTTGCTCTGCATTTTATTATACCGAATTGAAAATGACACAGCGTCCCGATTACTTGTTCAGCAAGTGTGCACCGGCACTAAGATAGGTATCGGCGGCACGTTTGAATTCCGAAAGCAGTTGCTCTGCATTTTATTATACCGAATTGAAAATGACACAGCGTCCCGATTACTTGTTCAGCAAGTGTGCACCGGCACTAAGATAGGTATCGGCGGCACGTTTGAATTCCGAAAGCAGTTGCTCTGCATTTTATTATACCGAATTGAAAATGACACAGCGTCCCGATTACTTGTTCAGCAAGTGTGCACCGGCACTAAGATAGGTATCGGCGGCACGTTTGAATTCCGAAAGCAGTTGCTCTGCATTTTATTATACCGAATTGAAAATGACACAGCGTCCCGATTACTTGTTCAGCAAGTGTGCACCGGCACTAAGATAGGTATCGGCGGCACGTTTGAATTCCGAAAGCAGTTGCTCTGCATTTTATTATACCGAATTGAAAATGACACAGCGTCCCGATTACTTGTTCAGCAAGTGTGCACCGGCACTAAGATAGGTATCGGCGGCACGTTTGAATTCCGAAAGCAGTTGCTCTGCATTTTATTATACCGAATTGAAAATGACACAGCGTCCCGATTACTTGTTCAGCAAGTGTGCACCGGCACTAAGATAGGTATCGGCGGCACGTTTGAATTCCGAAAGCAGTTGCTCTGCATTTTATTATACCGAATTGAAAATGACACAGCGTCCCGATTACTTGTTCAGCAAGTGTGCACCGGCACTAAGATAGGTATCGGCGGCACGTTTGAATTCCGAAAGCAGTTGCTCTGCATTTTATTATACCGAATTGAAAATGACACAGCGTCCCGATTACTTGTTCAGCAAGTGTGCACCGGCACTAAGATAGGTATCGGCGGCACGTTTGAATTCCGAAAGCAGTTGCTCTGCATTTTATTATACCGAATTGAAAATGACACAGCGTCCCGATTACTTGTTCAGCAAGTGTGCACCGGCACTAAGATAGGTATCGGCGGCACGTTTGAATTCCGAAAGCAGTTGCTCTGCATTTTATTATACCGAATTGAAAATGACACAGCGTCCCGATTACTTGTTCAGCAAGTGTGCACCGGCACTAAGATAGGTATCGGCGGCACGTGTAAATCTTAATACCAGTTGCTCTGCATTTTTCTTAACGAATTGAAAATGAAGCAGCGTCCCGATTACTTTTGCAGCAAGTGTGCACCGGCACTAAGATAGGTATCGGCGGCACGTGTGAATCCCAATAGCAGTTGCTCTGCATTTTTTCTTCACGAATTGTAAATGATGCAACGTCCCGATTACTTGTTCAGCAAGTGTGCACCGGCACTAAGATAGGTATCGTTGGCACGTTTGAATTCCGAAAGCAGTTGCTCTGCATTTTATTATACCGAATTGAAAATGACACAGCGTCCTGATTACTTGTTCAGCAAGTGTGCACCGGCACTAAGATAGGTATCGGCGGCACGTTTGAATTCCGAAAGCAGTTGCTCTGCATTTTATTATACCGAATTGAAAATGACACAGCGTCCCGATTACTTGTTCAGCAAGTGTGCACCGGCACTAAGATAGGTATCGGCGGCACGTTTGAATTCCGAAAGCAGTTGCTCTGCATTTTATTATACCGAATTGAAAATGACACAGCGTCCCGATTACTTGTTCAGCAAGTGTGCACCGGCACTAAGATAGGTATCGGCGGCACGTTTGAATTCCGAAAGCAGTTGCTCTGCATTTTATTATACCGAATTGAAAATGACACAGCGTCCCGATTACTTGTTCAGCAAGTGTGCACCGGCACTAAGATAGGTATCGGCGGCACGTTTGAATTCCGAAAGCAGTTGCTCTGCATTTTATTATACCGAATTGAAAATGACACAGCGTCCCGATTACTTGTTCAGCAAGTGTGCACCGGCACTAAGATAGGTATCGGCGGCACGTTTGAATTCCGAAAGCAGTTGCTCTGCATTTTATTATACCGAATTGAAAATGACACAGCGTCCCGATTACTTGTTCAGCAAGTGTGCACCGGCACTAAGATAGGTATCGGCGGCACGTTTGAATTCCGAAAGCAGTTGCTCTGCATTTTATTATACCGAATTGAAAATGACACAGCGTCCCGATTACTTGTTCAGCAAGTGTGCACCGGCACTAAGATAGGTATCGGCGGCACGTTTGAATTCCGAAAGCAGTTGCTCTGCATTTTATTATACCGAATTGAAAATGACACAGCGTCCCGATTACTTGTTCAGCAAGTGTGCACCGGCACTAAGATAGGTATCGGCGGCACGTTTGAATTCCGAAAGCAGTTGCTCTGCATTTTATTATACCGAATTGAAAATGACACAGCGTCCCGATTACTTGTTCAGCAAGTGTGCACCGGCACTAAGATAGGTATCGGCGGCACGTTTGAATTCCGAAAGCAGTTGCTCTGCATTTTATTATACCGAATTGAAAATGACACAGCGTCCCGATTACTTGTTCAGCAAGTGTGCACCGGCACTAAGATAGGTATCGGCGGCACGTTTGAATTCCGAAAGCAGTTGCTCTGCATTTTATTATACCGAATTGAAAATGACACAGCGTCCCGATTACTTGTTCAGCAAGTGTGCACCGGCACTAAGATAGGTATCGGCGGCACGTTTGAATTCCGAAAGCAGTTGCTCTGCATTTTATTATACCGAATTGAAAATGACACAGCGTCCCGATTACTTGTTCAGCAAGTGTGCACCGGCACTAAGATAGGTATCGGCGGCACGTTTGAATTCCGAAAGCAGTTGCTCTGCATTTTATTATACCGAATTGAAAATGACACAGCGTCCCGATTACTTGTTCAGCAAGTGTGCACCGGCACTAAGATAGGTATCGGCGGCACGTTTGAATTCCGAAAGCAGTTGCTCTGCATTTTATTATACCGAATTGAAAATGACACAGCGTCCCGATTACTTGTTCAGCAAGTGTGCACCGGCACTAAGATAGGTATCGGCGGCACGTTTGAATTCCGAAAGCAGTTGCTCTGCATTTTATTATACCGAATTGAAAATGACACAGCGTCCCGATTACTTGTTCAGCAAGTGTGCACCGGCACTAAGATAGGTATCGGCGGCACGTTTGAATTCCGAAAGCAGTTGCTCTGCATTTTATTATACCGAATTGAAAATGACACAGCGTCCCGATTACTTGTTCAGCAAGTGTGCACCGGCACTAAGATAGGTATCGGCGGCACGTTTGAATTCCGAAAGCAGTTGCTCTGCATTTTATTATACCGAATTGAAAATGACACAGCGTCCCGATTACTTGTTCAGCAAGTGTGCACCGGCACTAAGATAGGTATCGGCGGCACGTTTGAATTCCGAAAGCAGTTGCTCTGCATTTTATTATACCGAATTGAAAATGACACAGCGTCCCGATTACTTGTTCAGCAAGTGTGCACCGGCACTAAGATAGGTATCGGCGGCACGTTTGAATTCCGAAAGCAGTTGCTCTGCATTTTATTATACCGAATTGAAAATGACACAGCGTCCCGATTACTTGTTCAGCAAGTGTGCACCGGCACTAAGATAGGTATCGGCGGCACGTTTGAATTCCGAAAGCAGTTGCTCTGCATTTTATTATACCGAATTGAAAATGACACAGCGTCCCGATTACTTGTTCAGCAAGTGTGCACCGGCACTAAGATAGGTATCGGCGGCACGTTTGAATTCCGAAAGCAGTTGCTCTGCATTTTATTATACCGAATTGAAAATGACACAGCGTCCCGATTACTTGTTCAGCAAGTGTGCACCGGCACTAAGATAGGTATCGGCGGCACGTTTGAATTCCGAAAGCAGTTGCTCTGCATTTTATTATACCGAATTGAAAATGACACAGCGTCCCGATTACTTGTTCAGCAAGTGTGCACCGGCACTAAGATAGGTATCGGCGGCACGTTTGAATTCCGAAAGCAGTTGCTCTGCATTTTATTATACCGAATTGAAAATGACACAGCGTCCCGATTACTTGTTCAGCAAGTGTGCACCGGCACTAAGATAGGTATCGGCGGCACGTTTGAATTCCGAAAGCAGTTGCTCTGCATTTTATTATACCGAATTGAAAATGACACAGCGTCCCGATTACTTGTTCAGCAAGTGTGCACCGGCACTAAGATAGGTATCGGCGGCACGTTTGAATTCCGAAAGCAGTTGCTCTGCATTTTATTATACCGAATTGAAAATGACACAGCGTCCCGATTACTTGTTCAGCAAGTGTGCACCGGCACTAAGATAGGTATCGGCGGCACGTTTGAATTCCGAAAGCAGTTGCTCTGCATTTTATTATACCGAATTGAAAATGACACAGCGTCCCGATTACTTGTTCAGCAAGTGTGCACCGGCACTAAGATAGGTATCGGCGGCACGTTTGAATTCCGAAAGCAGTTGCTCTGCATTTTATTATACCGAATTGAAAATGACACAGCGTCCCGATTACTTGTTCAGCAAGTGTGCACCGGCACTAAGATAGGTATCGGCGGCACGTTTGAATTCCGAAAGCAGTTGCTCTGCATTTTATTATACCGAATTGAAAATGACACAGCGTCCCGATTACTTGTTCAGCAAGTGTGCACCGGCACTAAGATAGGTATCGGCGGCACGTTTGAATTCCGAAAGCAGTTGCTCTGCATTTTATTATACCGAATTGAAAATGACACAGCGTCCCGATTACTTGTTCAGCAAGTGTGCACCGGCACTAAGATAGGTATCGGCGGCACGTTTGAATTCCGAAAGCAGTTGCTCTGCATTTTATTATACCGAATTGAAAATGACACAGCGTCCCGATTACTTGTTCAGCAAGTGTGCACCGGCACTAAGATAGGTATCGGCGGCACGTTTGAATTCCGAAAGCAGTTGCTCTGCATTTTATTATACCGAATTGAAAATGACACAGCGTCCCGATTACTTGTTCAGCAAGTGTGCACCGGCACTAAGATAGGTATCGGCGGCACGTTTGAATTCCGAAAGCAGTTGCTCTGCATTTTATTATACCGAATTGAAAATGACACAGCGTCCCGATTACTTGTTCAGCAAGTGTGCACCGGCACTAAGATAGGTATCGGCGGCACGTTTGAATTCCGAAAGCAGTTGCTCTGCATTTTATTATACCGAATTGAAAATGACACAGCGTCCCGATTACTTGTTCAGCAAGTGTGCACCGGCACTAAGATAGGTATCGGCGGCACGTTTGAATTCCGAAAGCAGTTGCTCTGCATTTTATTATACCGAATTGAAAATGACACAGCGTCCCGATTACTTGTTCAGCAAGTGTGCACCGGCACTAAGATAGGTATCGGCGGCACGTTTGAATTCCGAAAGCAGTTGCTCTGCATTTTATTATACCGAATTGAAAATGACACAGCGTCCCGATTACTTGTTCAGCAAGTGTGCACCGGCACTAAGATAGGTATCGGCGGCACGTTTGAATTCCGAAAGCAGTTGCTCTGCATTTTATTATACCGAATTGAAAATGACACAGCGTCCCGATTACTTGTTCAGCAAGTGTGCACCGGCACTAAGATAGGTATCGGCGGCACGTTTGAATTCCGAAAGCAGTTGCTCTGCATTTTATTATACCGAATTGAAAATGACACAGCGTCCCGATTACTTGTTCAGCAAGTGTGCACCGGCACTAAGATAGGTATCGGCGGCACGTTTGAATTCCGAAAGCAGTTGCTCTGCATTTTATTATACCGAATTGAAAATGACACAGCGTCCCGATTACTTGTTCAGCAAGTGTGCACCGGCACTAAGATAGGTATCGGCGGCACGTTTGAATTCCGAAAGCAGTTGCTCTGCATTTTATTATACCGAATTGAAAATGACACAGCGTCCCGATTACTTGTTCAGCAAGTGTGCACCGGCACTAAGATAGGTATCGGCGGCACGTTTGAATTCCGAAAGCAGTTGCTCTGCATTTTATTATACCGAATTGAAAATGACACAGCGTCCCGATTACTTGTTCAGCAAGTGTGCACCGGCACTAAGATAGGTATCGGCGGCACGTTTGAATTCCGAAAGCAGTTGCTCTGCATTTTATTATACCGAATTGAAAATGACACAGCGTCCCGATTACTTGTTCAGCAAGTGTGCACCGGCACTAAGATAGGTATCGGCGGCACGTTTGAATTCCGAAAGCAGTTGCTCTGCATTTTATTATACCGAATTGAAAATGACACAGCGTCCCGATTACTTGTTCAGCAAGTGTGCACCGGCACTAAGATAGGTATCGGCGGCACGTTTGAATTCCGAAAGCAGTTGCTCTGCATTTTATTATACCGAATTGAAAATGACACAGCGTCCCGATTACTTGTTCAGCAAGTGTGCACCGGCACTAAGATAGGTATCGGCGGCACGTTTGAATTCCGAAAGCAGTTGCTCTGCATTTTATTATACCGAATTGAAAATGACACAGCGTCCCGATTACTTGTTCAGCAAGTGTGCACCGGCACTAAGATAGGTATCGGCGGCACGTTTGAATTCCGAAAGCAGTTGCTCTGCATTTTATTATACCGAATTGAAAATGACACAGCGTCCCGATTACTTGTTCAGCAAGTGTGCACCGGCACTAAGATAGGTATCGGCGGCACGTTTGAATTCCGAAAGCAGTTGCTCTGCATTTTATTATACCGAATTGAAAATGACACAGCGTCCCGATTACTTGTTCAGCAAGTGTGCACCGGCACTAAGATAGGTATCGGCGGCACGTGTGAATCCCAATAGCAGTTGCTCTGCATTTTTTCTTACCGAATTGAAAATAATGCAGCTTTCCGATTATGTTTTCAGCAAGTATGCACGGGAACTTCATCGGAATGCTGTTTGGTTCCCTGTCTGCCTCGTCGATATGTTCCTCTGTTTTTCCGTGCTGTACCTGTTCCGTTTGGCCTAGATGTGCCTCCTTCTTGCCTGCTGATCTTATCCCCCGATGTTTGCAAGACATTCAGAGATTGTTAAATTTATTTACTAACATTTTTGTTCATCAGTAAGGAACTGGCATCATTGAAGGAGTTCAACAACCTGCAAACTATGGATCTCTTTAACTATGTAAATAACTTGATGGTATATCTGTGTGTATTTATTTATCTTGATGCATTAAAAATCAGCCATTGCTTCTATCTTTTCAATCGCCATCAAGGAAGTTGAAAATGTTATTGTAATATTGACGACGAGCAGTGATATTTTACTTCCCCTTTATTTTGTAAACATTTTTATTGATAAATTTCGCCTTATTTACTAACATTTTTATCTCGATGCATAAATTTCAATAAGGCGAAACGTCGCAATGTCACTGGCTACGTTAGTTTTTGTCTACTATAGATCACGTGATTATCGGGTGGCAGAAAACAGAAGTCGTTCCTATGCGTTTGCATATGTTTTTGGACGATACCTTCATTTTGAGTTAAATAATTTAAGATTATTTATAAAATTCCTCATATTAGTTGTATGTAAGAGGTATTTTAACAGATTTTTTTTCAATATTTCTCAAGGTTTAAGAGAATATAATCATTCTTTCGTTGAGAATTATTATTATTATGTTGAGATATGTATAGATATCAGGATGAGTTACTTCAGGCCAGCGTCTTGTATCGTAACTCCAGTCTTCCTCTGTCAATAAATACGGGTCACATACTGAATAAACCTTTCCGGACAGTACCTGAATGTTTAATTTGGTGATATTCCTTTGTTTAGATACCGTATCAAAGACTTTGCGCAATCTGAGAGCATTTTATTCGACAAGCTGTAGGAATGCTCATTGAACGCCATGTTTAATTATGCAATGTTTTGCCACTCCTCGCCACACAAAAAGTAAAATCTGCAAGAGTTGAGATGTGACATGCTGCGAGACACTGCCCTATACAGTAACAAAACAAAGCAGCTGCTCCATGTTTGTTGAAATACGGAAATACGGAAATTAGCAGGAACAGAAAAAAATTGCCGTTGAGACTCGAGCAGAACTTTTTTAAAAATTAAAAGTAGTTTTAAAGAGCTAATATCAAATAATATCATTTTGGCCTAGAATATCACAAGTTTTTTTGAGATTAAATGAACACATATTTCATATTTCTTTTAAAAAATTAGTATATTGATGATTCTTTAGAAATAGCCAGAAATTGTTTAAAAGGCGATAAAAAATGCACAAAAGCTTATCAAAAATGGAGACATTTTAATTTTGTTTCATAGTGTTATTTTATTTACAGAAAAATGGCGCTGGATCAAGTAATATGGTTGTAGCCTTAGAAAAAGGATATAATTATTAAACAGATCATGGACAAGTTATGTCTCCATGGAGCGCAGACAAACTAATTGCGGTTCATAAATTATCATGGGAGATTGAAATGTTAGCTTTTTCTGAAAATGCGCCATCATTCTTATAAAAGAATAAAAAAAATTTAAAGTTATTAACATTGGGTAATGGTTTATGGTCTTTTTTGATATGCAAACTTTGGAAAGGTCTTTGATATCATTTTTGAAAGTTACGAGTTAACGGAAACAGGGAGTTTAAAGATTACAATTTCAGCTTGAGAATATGGATGTATATATTTCTCTATTAATACTCGTATAACCGCAACTCATTTTATCCCCTTGTTATGTTTTTAGAAAGACATAAAAACATGATAAATTAATCCTACTTTCTCCTTTTTAGACTTGTTGGGAAAATAAATGTTTATTTAATCTCTGCAAACGTCTGTAACAAATTACTCAACTCTTAAATCAGAGAGACGAAACAATTTTTTTGCTGTTTTTACATTCATTTCTTTTTACTTTTGTCATTCGTTAATCAACAAATTTATTTCATCAGTAAATTAACATACTAATTAGAGAACATAAATGCATTACACGATTTTTTTTTCCAACTTCTTAAAAAATTGAAGCTTTAACAACAACCATTTTACGCATGCAGCTCTGATTATTCAACCGACAAAGAATTAACATTTTTACTAATTTCCTCAGCGCAAAATACATAATGTTTAATCTAAGTTTTTTTCTACTCCAATGATTTTTGAAAAAGAAATGTTTACAACATTTTCTACCATTTTTTACTGGAATAAGCTAGTTAATATAAAAAGTAAAGAAATATTTCAATTTTAACTATACAAAAATATTGAGAAGGAATACATGTAAATCATTCACACACACACGAATTATATATATATATATATATATATATATATATATATATATATATATGTGTGTGTGTGTGTGTGTGTGTGTGTGTGTGCACAGAGACACGGACACTGGCTCGATATGAAACGTTTAATTATCTCTAAATCTAGTCTAGGGGCATTATTTACAGTGGGGCAGCATTTAGAGTTTGAAATTTAAAGGGGGAGAGTTCGTCATAGCGGTCGCGTCTCTTGCTCACTCGTTCAGAAGCATCGCGTCTACTGGCTAACTCCTCGCTTCGCCACAGAGGGCGCTATCGTTGGTTGAAGTCGGCGCGTGCGACATCTCCACTTCGCACTCGGCTCATCCTGGCGGGACCGGATCTCCGGGACAGCAGGTTTGCTGACAGGGCAGACAGTAACTGCAAAATAAAAAGAAAGAGAGAGAAACGAAAGCAGAAGAAATGTTCTCCGAAAATTCTCTCCACAAAAATACCGACAAATTCGTTTGGTCGGTCTGATTTGAATTAGTTGACATCAAAAGAAATTTTTCATCACAGGTGTAACGACGAGATGGAGTTGGCACCTCATCAAAGCTGAACTGAATCCAAGTCATGTGCAGGTAACATCCTTTTAGCAGCGTGTCGACGTCACGTTTTCAAACATCACAAGTTCATCATCATTTGTTAACATCACAATTGAAAAAACAATATGTCGTCCAATCGAACAGTTCAGAGTGTCTTAGAGATTCAGTTCAGAAATGAAATTTGAAAGGAATGAAGATTGTTCTTGAATAATATATGGAGTAAATAAAAAATGTACGTCACAAACACAAAAAAGTAATGTTCAAATGCACTCATGGACAAAAAAATTAGCGCACCAAGAAATAATTGCGGGATTGTAACGAAACTTGCAATGAAGGTACATGTCGGGGAGATATGCAAATGATTAGAAATGCAGCGTGATTGCGCATTACGTATAGTCGTTAGAGGGCGTTAAACATCGTACTCTGTGGAGTATAAAACAGGTAACCAAAGCTTGTTTGAGTGTGCTGAATCATTTACAAAGGAAGAGCTGAGATAGACATGCCATTACGCCGTGTTCGATGACAATATAAGCAGTTGTCGCAGTTTGAGAGGGGGAGAATCGTCGGGATGATGGAAGCTGGGTGGTCAGCTAGGCGAGTAGCTCGTCAATTAGGCCGCTCCGATTGTGTTGTGAGGAGGTGTTGGGACCAGTGGACCCGAGAGATGTCATGTACACGAAGACCAGGCTCAGGACGCCCTCGACAGACCAGTCGTCGAGAAGACCGCCACATCGTAAGAAATACACGCGTACAGCCAACTGCTTCATCGGCCGCCATCCAGGCACAGGTAGC
The DNA here is from genome assembly GCA_907164885.2 of Dolomedes plantarius. NCBI lineage: Eukaryota > Metazoa > Arthropoda > Arachnida > Araneae > Dolomedidae > Dolomedes > Dolomedes plantarius. Next base: position 160,384,819 of record OU015500.1, read on the forward strand.
ACCTTCACTAGGGGCCTCTGTGTCTTCTCGAACCATACGAAGGCGCCTGGCTGAAGGACAGTTGGTATCGCGGCGCCCATTACGTGTGCTGCCCTTGACGCCCACCCATCGACGCCTCCGTTTGGAGTTTTGCCGTGCACGAGGAAACTGGACTGCAGCGGAATGGAACCAGGTCGTCTTTAGCGACGAATCCAGATTCAATCTCGGCAGTGATGACAATCGTGTTCGTGTGTGGAGAGCCCGTGGTGAACGCTTCAATCCTGCCTTTGCTGTACAGCGACACATCGCTCCCACAGCTGGTGTGATGGTATGGGGTGCCATTGCCTACAATACACGGTCACCCCTAGTATTGTTCCGTGGCACCATGACAGCCCAGCGGTATGTTCATGAAATCCTACAACCACATGTGTTGCCACTCATGCAACGGCTCCCAGGAGCCATTTTTCAACAAGACAATGCTCGGCCTCATACGGCAAGGGTGTCACAAGACTGTCTCCGCACTTTTACTACCTTTCCTTGGCCTGCCCGATCCTCAGATTTGTCTCCAATCGAGCATATCTGGGATCATTTGGGACGACGAGTTGGGCATCCCACGAGTTTGAACGAATTAGAGGTAAGGTTACAGCAAATATGGAACGAAATGTCTCAAGACATCATACAGAACTTGTATGACTCAATGCCCGATCGTATCGCATCGTGCATTCGCGCTAGAGGGGGTCCAACGGAGTATTAACTCCTCCGTTCTTTTGCCTTTTTCTCTGAAATAAATTATCCTTTTTCTTTGATTTTCTTATCATTTACTTATATCAAAGTAGTCATTACGTATGTACTAAAACGGTATTTTAGTACATACGTAAGTACATACGTAAGTACATAAGTCGTCAAAATGAAACGGTAAAATTTCGTTTCATTTTGACGACTCCTTCTTGGTGCGCTAATTTTTTTGTCCATGAGTGAATGTACTATGACGACCATTTTTTCACGTAATCACTGGCCGTAGACGTTAGGTTTGGTCCATCATGTGACCCGACTTTTTCAACTTGGTATCTGTCATTCGGAAGAACTTTGTGAATTATATAGGGACCAAAATACCTGGGTCGCAGTTTTTAACCAGTGCCAAATTGTGTCCGTTGAATCGCTACAAGAAGACCAATGTTAGAAACCGATGGTGATTTGCGATGTTTATCAAAGTTTTTCTTGTTACTCGCTTGTAATTTCTCAATGTTTTTCTTAGCTTCAATACGTAGGTCGTTTCTGTTATTAATCAGCGAATCAAGATATTCTTCATTTAATATTTGTTTTATTTGAAGGTCTTCTTTGTTTTTCATTTTTATGCCAATTAAAAGTTCGAAGGGAGTATATTTGGTAGCATCAGTTAACTGTAATTCATCATCAAGTTCTTCAATTTGGTGTTTTTGCTCTTCCAACTTGCCTTCAAGTTGGTTAGGTTTCTCCAATTTATTTCATTTAGGTTTCTCCAATTCTGAAGTCCTTTGACAATTAACTAATTCATCTAATTCATCTTCGAAATGTTTCTTAGTCTTTTCAAGTTCTTCAACCTCTGATTGTAATTTTTTCTTTGATTTATCCAGTTTTACGTGAACAATTTGCATAAAATCTAATTAGTGGTGCAGTATACCAATATCTTTCGACATCGTCTTATTTTGTTTTTCTAACAAAGCAAAAGTATATGCTTCCTCTTCAGCTGTCTTTTTATATTCTGCAACCTGGACATTGGCAATAGCTAACTTTTTCTCCAAGTTTTTTCTTGCTTCTAGGGCTTCATCTACTTGCTCATGAAAATTTTCACGTTCACTTTCAAGCGTGCGTTTAGTCTTCTCTAGAGCAATTTTAGCTTTTTGCACTGAATTTATCCAAACAGCATCAGGTATCCAAACAGCATCAAGAGGTATCCAAACAGCATCAAGATAGCAGGAACCACAGGGACATCCATTTTCACTAGCTGTTGAAGTTTCAAATCCAAATCGAAACTGTTCGGGAAAACCGGGCGAGCACCCATGTGAGCACAGAGACACGGACACGGGCTCGATATGAAACGTTTAATTATCTCTAAATCTAGTCTAGGGGAATTATTTACAGTGGAGTGGCATTTACAGTTTGAAATTTAAAGGGGGAGAGTTCGCCATAGCGGTCGCGTCTCTTGCTCAGTCGTTACTCGTTCAGCAGTATCGCGTCTACTGGCTAACTCCTCTCTTCGCCACAGAGGGCGCTATCGTTGGTTGAAGTCGGCGCGTGCGACATCTCCACTTCGCATATATATATATATATATATATATGTATGTGTGTGTGTGTGTGTGTAAGTAAATATGTTGAATTATATTCGCGTGGGTTTGTAAGAAAATTACAGTAGTGCTTATAAGTATGTACAAAACATAAATAATTATAATCCTATATTTTAAACATATAAAACGTACAATTTCTGGTAAATTAAGAACGGTGCTTTATTATTTTGTCTGAATTAACTAGAGATACTTGTTAGTGGTGTTAAACGTCGTACCATTTATAAAAATTATGACTCTGTACTTCAGGAATTGTGAGTTGCAATATCTTTTAAATTTTACTATAGCATTCCTTACATATCACAACCTAGCTGTACTTTGATATGCAGAATTTACTTAATCCAAAATGGTTTACTCCTTTGAAATTGATTTTGAGGAAGAAAAAGTCTCTAAAAAATCAATTTTAGGGACTTTTGTGGGTTATATTTAGAGCGACTAATTGTGCTGTAGATAGGTTGATTTTGTATAATATTCATGTATATTTATTGAAAAACAGTTTGAAAATCTTTTGCAGCAACGTTTTGTTCTTTCTTCTATCTATTCAGCAAAATCTATATAGAGGTATTTTATTTCGGTATTTTGCTTTCTAAAGTTTTGAACTCGAGAACTTTAGAGTTCTCCAGAGCTTTTGATGTAGATATACACTGATAGAAATCCAGTCAAAAAAATGTGTCGTATAGTATGAGCTTTGGTATTGTGTTCGATGCAGTGGGTAAATAGCATTTTATTACAGAGCTATTAATACACTACTTTCAATAAAATACATAATGTATAATCATTCTAATTAAAACAATATGTGACTTGTTACGATTAACTATGGACAGAGTATCATAAATCTAAAACTTTATCTTTCTGAATCATCCCAAATCGAACATCTCAAGTGTGCTTCAATGTGTCGAAGATGATTTGTTGCAAGAAGTGATAGTCGGCACTGTGTTAGTTCCAGTGGGTAAATTTTCGCGTTTCAATACACTACTTTCGATTAAATACAGAAATTATTTTTATTCTAAAAGCCCACAATTGTTACGATCGACTCCAGACAGTTACATAAATCTAGAAATGTAGCGTTCTAAATACAAGGTGCGCACATAAAGTAACCGGACAATATTTTATAAATAAGAAAAATATTACTCACCTTCAAATAAATTTATCTACTTCAAAATAATTGCCAAAGGAGTCTCTACAATTTTTTCAACGTTTCTTCAAGTCATCGAAACACTGTTTATAGGTGTCGGAACTAACCGTTCGCAAAATACGCGTAACATTATATTTAATATCGGAGACATTTTCAAATCTCTGTCCTTTCACGGCCAGCTTAAGTTTCGAAAAGAGGAAAAAATCAGCTGGCGATAAGTCGGGAGAATATGGTGAGTGATTTCTTACTATAATTGAATGCTTAGCAAGATATTTTTGTACAGAAATTGCTGTATGGGACCTAGCATTGTAGTGTAAAAGAAACTATTGCCCAGAATCAAACAGTTCCTTCCTAACTCGCCTTATCCTGTTTCTTAATCGAAAAAGCACCTCATTGTAAAAATACTGATTAATTGTTTGATTTTCAGGAACAAATTCGTGGTGAATAAGTTCTTTGTAATCAAAAACTGCAAAATCCATGAAAGGACAGAGATTTGAAAACGTCTCGGATATTAAATAAAATGTAACGCGTATTTTGCGAAAGGTTAGTTCCAACGCCTATGAACAGTGTTTCGATGACTTGAAGAAACGTTGGAAAAAATGTATAGATTATTTTGGCGATTTTTTTAAGGAAATAAATTTATTTGAAGGTGAGTAATATTTTTCTTATTTATAAAAAAATGTCCGGTTACTTCATGGGCGCACCTTGTATTATGAATCAGAGTAGGCTTCGGGGATCAAGTGTAGTTATAAGATGTGTCCCATGAAGTGAGCTGCAACTTTGTGTTCGGTCCAGTTTCTAAATATTCTTCGTGTTATTAATAATCTATTTGTGTCTTTATAATCTACTTTCAATTACATAAAGAATTTATAATTATTCTAAACACAAACACACAATGTACTGTTCGTTACGATTGGATCCAAGCAGAGTATCATAAATCTAGAAATTTAGATTTCTAAATGTTATGCCATGCACTAATCGAACATCTGAAGCTTTAATGTCTTCGAGATGATTTGTTGTAAACAAAGCAACAAATTCTTTCCTTTATAACCGAAAAAACGAACCTATGCCTTTCCGTCAAGAACTGGAAACTTACCTTCACATGCGATTATTGCAGTTCTTGCTTATTGCAGGAGATTGTTCAATGTGAAATTATTTCCAATAAAGTGTCAGCCACAAAGGCTACTCTGTTAACTTTTAAAAAAAGTGAGATTAAAAAAAAAAATTCTACGATGTATATTTCTGCAATGCATATTCTGTGCCAAGATGCTTATATTTCAACTTATATCAATATTTCGTCTTTTAAGGGGACAGTGGACCTTCAAACCAAACTTTTTTTGTTTTGAATGGATTTGCTTGAAATTTGAATATGTGATTAGTACCATAGATATGTAAAAGTGGTTGAAATATAAAGAGGAAATATTAACAATTTAGGAATTATTAATTATTTATTATATCAAAAAGTGGTCTCATTAAAAATGTTCCATCCGCATTTCTTTTGCATATAATATGGTAATTTTTATTTACAGGATACCTTATAGAACTGACCATGAAATTTATTGCTTGTTTTAAGCATTCATTAAAATATAAAGAGAAAAAATAATAATAGTGAAAACACCCTTTTTATGACGCAAAATACCTATAAATCATCTTTTCAAGTACAAAATTTATTAATTCCGAGCTACGAAGCATAATTTTTTTTTCAATAAGATTTATTTGATATACAGTTAAGTATATAAAACTTAAATTTCAAAGCAATACGATCATTAGAAATGCGCCTGGAGCAGTTTGAATATTCAAATGACGTGAAAATTTTTATTTTGATAAAAACACATTCAAAGTGATTCTATTAGTAACCACATAGTATCAGAATTAAATACAAATGCCTATAACTAGGAAAGTAATTACAAAAATTAAAAATTCTTTTTTTAACACATTCCTACTCGTCCGCAATTCAATAAAATAAAAAAATCGAATTTTTGGACAAATTTCGCAATTTTGAAAGTCCCCTTAATTCTCTAAACGTTACGAAATATAAATCCAAGAAAGAAATGATGATTTAAATAAATGATTCTGGATGTAAAGGTTTTTGAGAAACGCACAACTGAAATTATGAAGTCTCGGTCCGTAATGACAAACATTTGTTCCGTTATGATTGCACAAACATTATTTTTACTGATGTAAGTGCGGACGCTTAAAGAATGTTATGATTTCATTGACCTGGAAGGACATTTGAATTTATAATACAAGTTTCGTTTAAGGAAGAAAGTTTAATACATCACTGAAGTGGTTACAACAGATAAGATTTAAAATGTAGATTGTTTTCAGTTCGCTTCGAGGAATTTAAAAGAAAAAAAAATATTGTTTCGAAGAGTAATTATGAATCTAATTTCTAACTCGGTTACGAAATAAAGATTTGAACTTTTATTTCAGGGATCATTATTTTCGAAATGAAAACATTAATTTAATTCTCCAAATATTTATTTGGAATCGACTTAAATAATAAAATAATAAATTAATAAACAAAAGGAAAAAATAAGAAATATTTTCCTCGTAGAATTTATGATGAATGCATTTTCTGAATCATGAATGGTTTTAAAGTTTTCAGAACATTGTGAGGTTTTGAAATGTGTACAGAACGTATGTATGAAGAATGTGCTGTTTCGGCTTTTAAAAAACGCTGCATTCGATAAGCAGTTTTTAATTTGTATGGGTTTCTGATTATATGAAAAACATGTAAAATAAGGACATATAAGTATACTAGTATATAACCCCCGTCAAAAATGACGGATCAGCGTTTCAAGGGGTGATTCATCATTTTCATCGGGCATTGCTGAAAACTGTACTTAAACCGCAGTAAACAACAAAACAAAACTAAACTAAATCAAAACTAAACCAAAACTGTTTCCAAAGTGAATGACTCACCACACAGCAGGCATTGCTGAAAACGATACTTAAACGGCAGTAAACAACAATAAAATAAAACAAAAATAAAACGTGAAACACAATTTAATTAACATTAAAATTAAACATTAAAAATGTAGTTATTTAAAGGGAATATGAAAAACCATGGAGTAGAATGAATTCGAAATTCAAGTGAATGACTCAATCGAATAAATGATTCTTTTCAATGGATATTTTAATTTGAAGATATTTCAAAAACTAAACGGTTTTGAGCTAAGGTGTTTGTTCACTGGAAATTTTCATATTTTTTAAAGGGCTTTCAAAATATGTAACTTTTGAGGTATTATTTTTCAAGAAAAATTTCAGAAAATTTTAAGATGTTCCCGACCTAGTCCGTCCCGGAATGGTTACCTACACTTTTTCTGCTCTAGGTTATTATATAAAAAAACTGCCCGTGTCTGACACGGGCGAATGTTACCGGCAAATTTGCACATGCCCGTGTCTCACACGGGCACTCTTGCATCTTGCGTTATTTTATTTCTAATGCCCGTTTGGGATCCGTTCTAATAAAAATAGATAATGTAGATTATAATTAAACTTATTTACCCACTATGCAGCATTTTTCTTGTGTGAACCACGTGGTGCATTTTGATGATTAGCTATAAGTTTGTCAGGAATTCTTTGTTATAAAGCAGTTTTTTGCTGTGGAAAAGGTAATATATCCATTTTTATTCCTTTAAATATCATAAAAGTAAACAATTAACCATAAATTAATTTTTACTAAGTGTTTTTCTAACTTGTTTAGAAAAAGTTATCTGATAATGAGCGACTCTGACGATTTTGAATATGCCAATTTATCAGAAAGTTTCAGCAATGAAAGTGATGATCTCTTGAGTGATGGAAGTGAATCTGAAGATAATGATGACGAGAATTTGGCTTTAGCAAGAAATAAGTACAAATCAACCAAATATTGCACCACCGAGATTTCCATTTGTAGCAAACGCTGGCAAAACTCGATCATTTTTTACAAGTTTTTCTCGTGCTTTAAGGTGTTAATAGGTAATACATGGACTAAATATTGAGGAACCATTGTGAAACACGAAGCGTTGGAAGCAAATGATAGATCAACGGATACGAATCATGCGAGAGGACACGATTAAGGTGAGAGACCCAGCTACATAACCCCGAAATTCACACGAATAAAAATTGGAGACAAATTAACCTCAAACTTTATTAGCTGTCTTCACAATCGCACAAAAGATTGAGCACCTTATGGCGACATGAATCACTCCACCATTCGTAATCTTGGCTGAATTTCTTGGGCGACGACAAAAAGAGACTCCTTTAGAAGACATCTTGAAGGACATTAAATATTTTTGGCCCTCCTAACTGATTATTTACTTAAAGAAAAAAATGAATGCTTTCTTATATCTTTTGTTCTTTCACATACACGTATCACAGGAGTTACAGTTAATTAAACAAAATGCGACTTAAGAACCATATTTGGTGATATTTAACTTGCGCCCGTCTGACGGAAAAGTGCCAAATTGTGTGAATGATCGTCGGCGATGGAAAAACATATTGGTCGTGTGTCCTCTGGGCTCTCTGAAAACTTCGACTTGCTCTCGACCATGCGAAGGACGAGATCCGGTGGTGGGATTCGAATAAATTACTATAGGGTCGTTCAACAATAATTCCCATAACGATGCGACGGGGAAAACCAGTGAAATAGAATAAAGGAGGCGAATGCATAGATGGTGAACGGTATGAGACAGCTGCCGTCATTAAGAACGTGGACACCGATGGTGGAAAGCGTCGGACAGCGTGGTTCCCGTGGAAGGAGGGGCAGCGAGATCCATCGTCATATATATATATATATGGACACGCATACATATATATGGATAGACACAAAAGCATGCATAAATATATATAGAAACTCTTGCCGTAAAGGTAGAATAACCAATGCCGAAAAAGCGTAACATTTTCCCGCCAAATTCTATAAGAAATGTCCGTACATCACGAGCTCATTTCTTATGACTTTTCCTCACAGTCTGGGGCTCCAATCCCCCCCCCACCCTTATTGGGTCTTAAATTATATAGCTGCTGGACAGGTTAATTAGCAGAAAAAACAGTGATATATATAACTATATAACTATACATATAACTGTACATATAACTATATATATATATATATATATATATATCTATATCTATATATATATATATATATATATATATATATATATATATATATATATATATATATATATATATATATATATATATATATATACAGTTGGTTCTCTGTTTAACGACGATCTCTATTTAAAGACGATATTTCCCGGTCCCGGTCCCTCCGACGTAAAAAAATTCTATTTTAAGACGATTTTGTTTCTATTTAACGACGATTTTTTCTTACATGATAAACTTTTTCTTCAACATTTTATCTACAGGAGGGTTACTTTCTGTGGGGGAGTTTGGTTTCAATAACAGACCCGGAATTTCCTTTATGTTTGTTGCAATCATAGACTTGTTGCAGTGGAAAAAACCGGGGGAGGGGGGGGATTACTATTTCTCGGAAGATCGAACATTCTTCCCTGATGGAAAGAATTTCCCCTGGATCGAATTTATTAATGTGGGAATCAATCTATTGTACCTACTATGTTGTCATGTGATTTACGAACTGTCCAAAAGCACCCCTCTCTCACTCCTTCTGGGAAGCACGTGTTCATGTTTAGGGAATTCATGGTTGTGTGTAGGAGCTCATTCCAGTACGAATACGAGGTGAGCAGAGCAAAATGGCATCAAAGGGAAAGCATCTTACGCTACACGAAAAAGTGAAAATTATTGAAAACTAGGAAGAAAGTGTTGGAATAACAAAAGTCCAATTCGCAAGACAATTTCAGCTACCCGAGTCTACTCTCAAATTTTTTATTGACTGGATTAGAAAATTTGATGCAAAAATGCATCGAGAAAAGAGAAAAGTTTTGCTTTTAATCGACCGATGCACTGCACATACTCCAAATATCCCTGGACTTACAAATTTGACTATCCATTTCTTACCAGCTAATTGCACTAGCAAGTTGCAGCCATTAGACCTGGGTATCATTCGCAGTGTGAAAGCATACTACAGAAAGTCTTTAATTAAGACATTAATAAACAATTCGGCTGACAGTATAAAAATTAGAAAATTTACAATCTTGGAAACAATGCACATGATAACATCAGCATGGAAATAAGTTCTTCATCCACAATAAAAAATTCCTTTCGCATTGCTGGAATTCACAAAGAACTTGTAGTGGAACTGCAAAGTACGTTTGTAGATATCAACAAAGATGACATTACCCCTGAAGAATGGAGAAGTCTTGTTGAAGCTGAGGACATTTCAATTCAAGATTTCTACAGTTGTGATAAATATGTTTTACCAACAGATTTCAGAAATGTAGAACAAATTTATGAAGATATTGTAAACGAAAACACAGTGTCAGACGAAGAAGGTGAAATTGAAGACGCGGAAAACGAGACACTGCCACCGTCTTACACAGATACAATTTTTACTCTAGATGTTCTCCGATGCTATATTACATCGAAAATGGAAGGTGACTCATTTAACATTTTAGAAAATCTGGAAAAGAGAATAACGAAAACAAGGCGAATGAAGCAATCAACACTTTTTTAATTTTTTAAAACGTAATTTATTGTATTGTTTGTACTCTTATTTTTTCAATGTAATTTAAAATAACTTTTTGTGAATAAAATAATGATGATAATAAAAATAACATTTTTTAAACACGCCAATATATTAAGAAATATATTGACAGTCCTAAGCCTGTAAAGTGTGAAGGGAAATGTTATTTTTTCACAAATTCTGTTTAAGGACGATCTCTACTTAAGGACGATTTTTCACGGTCCCTTGAAAGTCGTTAAACAGAGAACCAACTGTATATATATATATATATATATATATATATATATATATACACTGAAGTGCCACTGAATTAGGGATAGCAAAGCCTATGCAAATTGTGTAGCACTGCGCATCATGTATGCGCAAGTGAGGGCGCTGTGGTAACTGCATATATAGCGCGTACTGTGGTTGTCCTGAATTAGTTGTTGGAATTAACAGTATGGGTAAACTACCTGATTTAGACGCCTTCGATCGCGGACATATCGTAGGTGAGCGACGCATGGGCCATTCAATTTCCGAAATTGTCAGACAGCTAGGATTTTCAAGGTCGACAGTGTCAAGAGTATACCAAGAATACATGGATGGTGGAAAAAAAAACTAGCGATCGCGCAAACTGCAAAGGACAATTAGCCTTGACAGTGCGGGGTGAGAGACGGCACAGGCGTATTATACGTAGCCAACGAAGTCAAACATTAGCTCAAATTACCATCCAGTTTAATGACGGTGCCAGTCGTACAGTCAGTAAACGGACTGTGCAACGCTCGCTTCACCGTATGGGTTTCGGGAGCCGTCGACCTACGAGAGTACTATTGACCTATACTCGCCATCGGGCTGCACGTCTTGCCTGGGCAAGAAAGCACAGAGACTGGACTGTAGAGGACTGGAAACGAGTGGCATGGAGTGATGAGTCTCGATTCCGACTACTTAACGCCGACGGGAGGCTGAGAATATGGCGTCAGGCTCATGAAGCCATGGATTCTGCATGCCTGGCTGGAACTGTACAAGGGCACGGTGGCTCAATCATGTTCTGGGGTGTTTTTTCGTGGCACAGTTTGGGATCTTTGATGCGTGTACCAACCTCCCTCAATGCAATTCGGTACGTAGAGTTTCTGGGTGATCACCTCCATCCGTTTATGCTGTTCTGTTATCCGCACGGTAATGGAGTTTTCCAGCTAGACAACTGTACCTCTCACAAGTCCCGATTGTTTACTGGCTGGTTGGATGAGCATTCCAATGACTTATCTGTCATGAATTGGCCACCTAGAAGCCCAGACTTAAATCCTATTGAGCATCTTTGGGATGTTTTGGAAAAAGGCATGAAAGGCCATCACACAGCACCAAAGAACCTTACTGGATTATGGACAGCTTTAGCCAATATTTGGCAAGCCATACTCGTGGAACGTTTACATAAACTTGTTGAATCTATGCCTCGTCGTGTGGCAGCCGTTATCAAGGCCAGAGGAGGCCCAACTCACTACTAGGTAGGTATCCCTAATTCAGTGGCACTTCAGTGTATATATATATAAATATATATATATATATATATATATATATATATATATATATATTTGTAATATACCGTCCAGGCTGGAATGATAGCCGGAGCCGGTATATCACACCGGGAATAAACGTAGTCGTATTCAATAATACAATTCTCTTTTCACGTCTGCAAATACTTTTTATTTCTCCATTCTTTATCATCGATGACGGCGGTTTATTAGGCAACAGTGCCACGCCAAAATCTTCTCTTCGAGGTATGCTTGAACTTTTATAAACTTATTTGAGCGTCTTCCCATGTAATCACAAGTTTGTAGCCATTGGCTGAACCTATGACTCTGATGTCAGAGGTGACGTATTATGATTACGTAAAGATGCGCTAGAAATTATATTTTTTGAAGGGACGCTGCGCATGCTTTGTTCTTGGAATCAGAAGCGAAAATAGCTCAATCGCGACAACGCCCAAGGCAATTTAGAATTTGAATTGAATATAGGGGTTTTTATGTTATAGAATATCCACCCACCCCCCGTCCGGACGAGACTGACCAACAATGCCTGCATTGAAGGGCAGACTCACCTAGATGGTTGAGGAAAAATGGGCGTTGCAAAAATTTGGAAAAACCTGTGGTAATAAATTATCAGTAATAGTTAAATAAAATTATAAAGATCACGTGACAAAACCTCGGTTCATCAAATAACATATTTCTCTGAAAACATAAAAAGAATCAATTTCTTGAAGAAGAGAGGAAAATCTAAATTAAAATTTAAAAATCTACATAATCATTAATTGGAAATAATGCTGAATAGGGCGGCGCCTCCCCACACAACAAAATCTCAGCAGAAAATAAATTAAATCTACTTTAAAAAATTTTAAAATTACTAAAAAAATTACTTGAGAAATATATTGTAAATACACATTGTAAAAATACTCTTTAAAATATAGTAGTGATCGACCAGGGCAACTGACAAAACAACGAAAAAAATCCCAATTTAAATGTAAACACAAAACGCACAAAAAAAATCTCCTAGTCTTGTAGAATAGCAACATAATTATACAAATGTAATTACGAGATCCTGGGGAAAAAAACACAGAAAAGTAGCAAAAAAAAATGAAAATGGATCTCTGATTTCCTTAATCAATAGAATCAAAAATACACAACATCTGAAATTATTAAACACACAATAATAAAATACCTTGGTTTTTAAATGTATAAAATAGAAATTAGCACCACCAATCTATTATAATTAAATGTCCAAATTTATCCATTACTTTTAGTAATTTAATTTTAATGTTCAAATTTCAATACAAGATACTATCCACAAAAATACTATTCTCTAACTCTAAATTATTCTTTCTTTTCTTATATAAAATTTTGGTATGAATCCTCGCTGTAAAGTTCCTAAATATACATCATTTGTATTCAATATCTCAAAACATATCTCTCTTTATAATATTCTCTTTTCTATTTATTTATTATTCTTCATTATTTCTATTTCGAGAATTTTCTGGGGTGGATGAACCAAATATAACATACAATAGTTTTTAATTATCCAATTGTGGTTTTTTGGCACCCTAAGTCATGTTATAAGGACGTTCCGTTTATATGAAAACTGTAATTACGCCCTTAAATCCAACTGTAACCTCCGGAAATCTCCTTTACTTAAATTCGTAAAAATACTCACGAGGGCTCAAAATCAAATGTAATATGTCAAACAAAATACCTAAATTATAAAATTTTCTTGATGTCTGAAATAATTACTAAGTTATCCATGTAGATATTTTTCAAAATCAAAACCACAAGGCTCGCATAAGATGTTTAGATTTAGAAAGCTTAATTTGAAAACCGCAAAAATTCTAGGTTAAATAAATTGGAATAAGTTTGGTTCTTTTCGTGATTGTTTACCAGATTACCGCTGACAAATCAAATTTATAGTCGAATTGGCGTCCAAACGCTCCTCTGTTTACATAAAGCTCGCCCGAAAGCGGAAATCATTTACTTCATTTTATTTTTATTTTTTTCTTCTTCGTGACGATTTAGAACTGGGTGCGAAAAACTAGTATTTATAGAGTTACTACAGTCTTTTAACATTTCAATTTAACGTAACCAAAGATTATTACTTTTTTTAAAACACTAAAATATTCAGTACTAGAAAAAGAACACAGAAATATTATAAAAATTATACAGAAAACACACACTTATAATCATTTTATCAAATATAAGTCTCAAAATTTTCTTTAGTGCAATCCAAAATAAAAACAAAACATTCATTTTACTGAATTCAGCCCAATAGTCAAATGAATCTACTGAGAACAGGAATTAGTCAATGTTTATGTTCATACACAAAGATTAAAATGTGTCAGATTATTATTATTCATTATTTCAAATTCTTAATTTTCCATAACAACTCTTCTATTTTATTAAATATGATGCATCCATTTAGGTATAACCATCTCTAAGCATTATCCTTCCCATTAAACATTTTCAAGAAATCACGTAAGACTTTTCCTTTATAATATGAAGAATATACACTTAAAATTCTATCAAAATGTAAATCAATCTTAAACACTTTATCAACTCAAAATATAAACACAAAAATCAAATAAGAGAAAAAAAAAGGTTATCAGTTCTAAAGATCAAAATTTGTAGTAAATTATTCAAAAATTTTCTCAATCTCAAACTATTAATTACATAATTTATAAAACGTGCTTACCTGTTGAAGTGTTACTCACAAAAATTCTGTTATTATTATAATTATTATTATGTAATTATTTTCACATTACTTATACATGAATTTTTTTCATTATTAATTTTACCCATTTAATTTCCCCGACATCTTTTCTTCTTAAAATTTATTTATCGCTGTGTGCTCTTCTGCCGAAAGTCCTGCACGGTGAACAATGTCCTTTCCGAAGTAAAGTTTGTAACATTTGCAATGGTTCACAATTGCCTCCACGCACACTTCTCTTCAAAAACTCTTCCAGCCACACACAGTCACCTTCGATACTTCCAGTTCATCCGCAATGAATTCACTCGTTGCCTTCTTCAGCCAAAAAATGTCAACAAGAACACCTGTGTCAAACTAAGCTTACTGTCATTAAACCATGATCTTTCTCTTACAAATCTTTTAGGGGCCAGGTACCTTTTAAAGACCAAGAGACTCGACAAATATATTCTATTTTCAATCACCAGTAGTTTATAAAATAATGTATTAAGAAATGTGCAAATTTTACTGCGAGTTAAACACACTTTCTTCTTTATAAATATGGCTCTTAATTTTTTCTAGCTTGGGGGTAAATTTTTAATTTTTTTTAAAATTTGAACCATTGTTTTTTTCCATTTTATGTCATTGCGCGCAGACTTGCGTCCGTATATTAATGAATATACATATTTTTTTTAAATTTTAAAATTCACTTGCATAATATATCTTTAAGATGACGAACGTTGAAATCAAAATTCTTAGTTAGGTAAATATGAAGAACATGATACGGTTTCTCGCCAAGCCTTTTGTTTTCGCCAACGGCTTGGCGTTTGCCGCGTTTTTGGGTTTGCTGTTTTTCCCTGCACGATTCTTCTTTCCCATCATGGTTTTCTTTTCACCTTGTGAAAAATTGAAGTATCGCAAGCGCGTCTCGCAAGATCAATGCAAACGCGGTGTTCTGCAATGAAGAATTAATTCAAAACGTAATCATCTCAACTTGTTCGTAAAAAAAATCTATCGCAGCCTGTGTAAAAATCGTAGGCGCAATTGGATACACCAGTGATTCTTAACCTTTTTATCGTTATGGTACACTTTTAATAATTTTAAAATTTGGTGGCACACTAACAAAAAGATAATTTCCTAAGAATTTTACTAGATGATTGAAATACTTATAATATAATTTGTTAAAATAGCAACGAAATAATTTTCATGGAAATATAAAATGAAATTGCATTTCAAAGTAAACATAATGTTTAACTACAAATTCCTTTTAGTGCGACATTTGAGCTTGTTTTTTGATAACTTCATCTACATTTGGGCTTAAAAATGATAATGCTACTCTCATTTCGTGATCTAGATTTAAAAGTCTGCAACCCGGTGGGTTTGCTTGGTACTTTATATTTTCTGTCTCCCCGGGTTGTTTTTTATTATTTTTGACGCCATTTTTTAGTGCTATGAAAATGCGTATTTGGGATTTGCCAAAAACAGAAGAAGATGCAATTTTATTTTTTCAGGAGCGAAATATTTTAACAAAAAAAACGAAAATATTTTGCGTAAATAACCTGCGGTAGTTTCAGTAGAAGAGATAACCTGAAATTATATATATATATAGATAGATAGAGAGAGAGATAGAGAGAGAGATTCTTCATAGGGGACAAAAAAAATTAAAATTTTTTTTTAAATTACAGAAATTGTTTTGATACATTTTATTGTAATTCAAATTTTTATGGCAGGAATGACATAATGGTTCGTCAGTTTAATGATACACGTTTATATTGAACGTGTATAAAATTTCATGCTATTCTAGCCAATTGTTCTGGCGATATGCGCGCAATCACATACCAATGAAAAAAACAACGGTTAAAATTTTTAAAAAATACAAAAATTTCTCTTCAAGCTAGAAAAAAATTGAGTGCAATATTTATAAAGAAGAAGGAGTGTTTAACTCTCAGTAAAATTTGCATATTTCTTAATAAATTATTTTCGAAACTACTGGTGATTGAAAATAAATATGTTTGTCGAGTCTCTTGGTCTTTAAAAGGTACCTGACCCCTTAACAAAATGTCCATTTACATCTTTAAGACGGAAAGGCCGCTCAAAACCATCGCATCCCTCTGAACAAACGCACATCCTTAAAACATGTCTGACATTCATATTTTCTCGCAATCAAGCCTAAATCCATACGAAATTTAAGAATTTCACGCTTTTCATCCCTTTCCAGGAAATAATTAAAAAAAAAATTTGAAATCATACCTCTTACTTCAATCATACATTAAATTCGGTACAGCTTTGTCCTCCCTGCCAAGTTTGGCGATTTTGTGTATGGCGTGGTAACCATGCGATTTTGGCAAGATTTCTTTTTCGTTCTTTGTTTTTGCTGATTGAGTCATTGAGCGGTTGTCGCAGTAATTACATTGAGAGTTTTAAATTTAATAATAAATAATGAGATTTATAATTTTGATTGATTTCTTCATTTTTTAACCTTAGAACAGGGTTGAGTATGTTTTCTATTTTGTTTGTTGATTTTTGCTATTTTTGCTGAGTGTTTTTCGCGCATGCGTTATTGCTATTTTATAACGTACGAGATTTATTTGCTAGATAAGGTTAGTTGGGGATTTCAGTAATGTTTTTGGAAGTTTAATACAGCCATCGGTAATTTCCTTTTCCCGATATTAGATTGATGAATTTTCACCCCACCCCTTCAAGTGAAATATTGTTTGGTGTCTTCTAGATTGTAGTTTGTGGCAAAATGAGTGACATGATTGCATTGAGGTTATTGTTTAATTTGTAGGTACTTACGTATTAACGCCACCGCATCTAAAGTTGCGCTAATGCGCCAATATCTCTCTCTCTCTCTATATATATATATAAGTGTTTTGATTTTAAATAAAGTGTTTTATTTTATGATTTGTCGCAAAAATTTTAGGTGTAGATTGGCGGCACTTAAAGGTCACCTCGGTGACCGCCAAATCTGTATCGCTGCGATGGCGTTAATACGTAAGTACCAATTTGTATTTTATGGGAAACAGGTTTGTAATATGTTTGTGTATGGAGAATTTTCGTCTACGGCTGCAAACCACCGGTTGGGGATTTCTGTAATGTTTTTGAAAGTTTAATACATTCAGCGGAAGATATGACAGTGACGGCTACAAATAACCGCCTGGGGATTTCTGTAACGATTTTGGAAGTTTAACAAAGCCAGCGGTAAGTTTGTTTTCATCTTATTTGTCATTTCTTGGTAGTTACTGATGTTTTTGTTTGCATTTAACACTTTAAGCCTAACAGGTGTGCGGAATTGGATAAAGTAGGCGCCAAAAATGTTTCTCGCTAACTTTTCGCCAACGAAGGTGCGTTGGCGCAAAAAAAAAAATTTGGCACCAACTTTTCGCCAACGGAAGTCCGTCTGACAAAGCCACTGACGCAGTAAACAACAATAAAATAAAACAAAAATAAAACGTCAAACACAATTTACTTAACTTTAAAATTAAACATTAAAAATGTAGTTATGTAAAGGGAATATGAAAAACCATGGAGTAGAATGAATTCGAAATTCAAGTGAATGACTCAATCGAATAAATGATTCTTTTCAATGGATATTTTAATTTGAAGATATTTCAAAACCCAAACGGTTTTGAGCTAGGGTCTTCACTTGAAATTTGCATATTTTTTAATGGGCTTTCAAAATATGTAACTTTTGTGGTATTATTTTTCAAGAAAATTTTACGATAATGGCGTCGCATTGTTTTGATGTTCCCGACTTGGTCCGTCCCGGAATGGTTACCTACACTTTTTCTACTCTAGGCTTTTATATAAGTAAAGATTACTGCTTTTGCCAATTTGGCTAAAGTAAAAAAGCGTTTAGACCTTTTTTGGCGAAGGCAATAAATGCGTCAATGTGGCAGCTGGTAGACTCGCGTGCTGAAGCTGGGCAATGGCAAACATATTTGCACACGCGCAGCTTTCTGAATATTTTTTAAAAAATTGAAGAATTTAAGGCTTGTTCGTCACTTGTTGAGGTTACTCGTTTAGAATTTGCAGCTTTATATGTACAGTAAGTGCCGTTTAAGTATCGTTTTCAGCGATGCCTGCTGTGTGGCAAGTCATTCACTTTTGAGACAGTTTTGGTTTACTTTTGATTTAGTTTAGTTTTGTTTTGTTGTTTACTGCTGTTTAAGTACAGTTTTCAGCAATTCCCGATGAAAATGATGAATCCCCTCTTGATACGCTGATCAACATTCCGTCATTTTTGACGGGGGTTATATACTAGTATAAATTAAAATGTTTGACTTGGGAATAAGAAAAAATTGAGAACGAGTCATAAAAACTTCTTGTTGCCCTTTACACGAAAAAAGAGAAAAAAATCAAGGACATAAAATAAAATGTATGACGTCATAACATAAATGATTATTCGTTCTGTAGACACAGTACGCAATCCAAATCTGTTTACGTGAATTTTCCCATAGAAAATACTGCTTCGTGAAGATAACGTGAAGTAGTACTTATAGAACGCGCCACCAGAGTCTCTTAACTTGCCAAGATTAAGCAGTCCGTCAGCGTGAGCGCTAAATTTTAATCAATCATATAGCTGAGTGCTATGATATCATCTGTTAACTAACGTATCATCAATTTTAAACACTCCTTTTTCGCTCACGCTAACGGACTGATATGTTGTGCCTATCCTCAAGTCGCCAGAGTAGATTTCAATATCAAGGAGATCTCTTTCTTCCCCACAAAACTTTGATTGCCAGGAAACAAACATCCAGGTAAGTCGTGGCATTACAGTCATCAAAGGCAATTATTTAATACTAGTATATAACCCCCGTCAAAAATGACGGAATGCTGATCAGCGTTCCAAGAGGTGATTCATCATTTTCATCGGGCATTGCTGAAAACTGTACTTGAACAGCAGTAAACAACAAAACAAAACTAAACTAAATCGAAACTAAACCAAAACTGTTTCAAAAGTGAATGACTCACCACACAGCAGGCATTTATGCAGGCATAATGTTAATTAAAACGTGAAACACGATTTAATTAACATTAAGATTAAGCATTAAAAATTTAGTTATTTAAAGGGAATATGAAAAACCATGGAGTAGAATGAATTCGAAATTCAAGTGAATGACTCAATTGACTAAATGATTCTTTTCGATGGATATTTTAATTTGAAGATATTTCAAAAACTAAACGGTTTTGAGCTAGGGTGTTCACTTGAAATTTTCATATATTTTAAAGGGCTTTCAAAATAAGTAACTTTTGTGGTATTATTTTTCGAGAAAAATTTCAGAAAATGGCGTCGCAATGTTAAGATGTTCCCGACTTGGTCCGTCCCGGAATGGTTACCTACACTTTTTCTACTCTAGGCTATTATATAAGTATAGATAGGCAAAAGATGACCACTCATTATATTAAAAAATCATACCTAAATTGTTATAAAATAACCAAGACATCAGTTATACTGGAACTAAACTATTTTTCAAAATTTTTCTTCATATTCTTATTTGTAGGGTGAGAATATCGGATATTTTAAATATCTGGAAATTGTTCTATGCAAGTAAACGCATATTTAAATTTGATATTTTTCATGAAAACATATACGTAAAAAGAAACTTAATATAGGATAAAAATAATGTGTTTAACTGAATTCTAAATACCTTTCCCGAATCGCTCGAACAAACGTGAATTGCTTTCATATCTCCATCCCCATTCTTTAGCAACGATGTTGTTATTCCTTCGACAGGTGATAAAGTTCCCATTCGGAACTTAAAATCTCGTACTTAAGAAATCGTCTAAAGTAAGAGTGGCATTTAAGTTTATAGGAATGCCAGTTTCACATATTGAACTGTATACGATAAATTGGGGTTCGGTGTTGTATCAAGGGAATCATCTTAATGCTTCCGATTAATTATTAACATAGGAGCTTATGAAAAAATAACTAACTTAAAAGCTTAATTTCAATTCCTTAGAAAGATATTTATAGCCTTGATATTTGTTAAAATGGCAATTTCTAAAAACTTTAAAATGGAATTTAAAGATAAACAATGACAAAATCAATAACCAGATATTATGGGATTCGTTTCACACATTTATGTAATTTTTTTAAGTCAATTATTAATCATAATATGTTTTGATTTTGTTTTTACTTTTTATTTTTGTAAATACTATTAAGAGAACAATAGGGTGAGGCGGATCTTAAGAACGAGGATTTTCCAATCGATTTTCTTATGTTTTGCTTCCGAAAAAATAAATCGTAGTAAGATTCTGAAAACATGCTTCATGTCTTGAAATACACCAGAGCGAAATATCACAATTATTTTCCCCTCTGCTTAATAAAAATATTGTTAAAGCTCTTGACTAAACTTGTATTTTACATCAACACGTTTGAGAAAACATATAGTATATTAAGACCCTTTCTCCTCGATTAATATGCATGCACATATATGAAGATTTACATGTTTTGAAAACAATATATGAAAAAAATAAATTAATTGAAAAAATAAATAATAATTTTTGAAAACAATATGTGAAAATCTTTACATAGTCATTCAAGTTAAAATCTTTTAAATAAGCAATAAACTTTCATATAACGATTACGTTGTCGTTGATCCATATAGGCTTTGCAGCCTGATGGGTGCGGAGTTGGTCAGCCACCTCACTTTGACCTCCTCTCTGAGGGACTTTTTGGTCTATGGATTTAATATCCGACATGGAGGTGCTTGTCGATATTCAATCCTCTACCACTAAGCTACTTCCGATTTTAATCAAAACAGCTGCCAGTTTCATGAAATCCAAAAGCAATTTATCACGCCATTTTCAATCAACTGGTGGAAGCTTTCATGGGGAGAGTTGGTAAATCGGAAGAAGCTGGGGCGGTTGGCGACTTTTTGGCGATTTTTTTTGAAAAGTCGCCAAATTTACGTTTCTGAGTCCGCCATTTTTTTCCCCCGCTCATATTTTGATGTTTTTAAAAGTTTAAAACACCAAAACAACGAAATATGAAGGGGAAAAAAAAAGAGAACTCAGAAATTCTGGCGACCTTTCAAAAAAAATCGCAACATGAAAAGTTTAAGGTATCCGACTACGTTCGGTGCCATTTTTTACAAAAACTTATTTTCGCCGGAATATAGCACCAAAGTAGGAAAATGATGAAAAAAATAGTCCCCTAACTAGACAATAGCAATTTTAAATGTAAAATACATTTGAATAATTACATTTTTAATGAAATATAAGTTCTTCAGAAAACGAAATTAAAATATTTAATTGCACTGAAATCGCTCCGATTTAATTTCTTATCATCGTATGGAAAAAAATAAAAGATTTAGAAACAGAAATTTACATTATTTTTAAGAATATAAGAAATTTCATAATTTTCATCTAAATCGCCGTTTTAAACGTAGTCAGATACCTTAAATGGTACAGATGTGTTTCACGCACCTTTTTCAATTTGGCGATTATTTTTATGTCTGGTGATTTTTTTATTTTTAGCGATTTTTTTGTTTGGTCTGGCAGCCATGCGATTTGGCGTGATGTTTGTTTATTGTTGCAACCCTGAATAGGTGTTGTGGTATTGTGTAATGTTTTTGGAAGTTTAATATACCGGTGTTCGATATTTTTGTTGGCGTTTCATAGTAGCGGTTTAGGATTTCTGTAATGTTTTTGGAATTTTAATGTCTTCGTTTTTTTATATATCTGCGTATGTTTTAAATAGATGTTGCGGATATGTGTAATGTTTTTGGAAGTTTAATGTCTTCGTTTTTTGATATATTTGCGTATGTTTTAAAGTAGCGGTTGAGCATTTCTGTTTAGGTTTTGAATTTTAATATAGCTGTTTTTAGATATATTTGCGTATGTTTTAAATAAGTGGTTGAGTATTTCTGCTGAGGTTTTGAAGTTTAATACAGCTGTTTTTAGATATTTTTGCGTGTTTTAAAGTAGCGGTTGAGCATTTCTGTTTAGGTTTTGAATTTTAATACAGCCGTTTTTAGATATATTCGTGTATGTTTTAAAGTAGCTGTTGTGGTTTTGTGACATGTTTTTGAAAGTTTATTATTGCCATTGGTAAGTTTGCTTTGAATTTATTTTTATATTTGAGTTGTTATTGATATTTTGTGTATATTTGTTATTTTAAGTTTAAAATGTCCGCGTAGGCCTGTTTTGGCGACAAGTTGGCGACAAAATTTTTTTTGACGAGTATTTGGCATCAAAAAAATTTTGTCGCCAAATTGTCGCCAAGGGAGGTGCGTGTAATACATCTGTTCCCCTTAAATAACAAACATAAAAATTTACTTACCTTGATCTAGATTCGTACTTCCTAGGATTGTTTTTTAGACGATACCTTCCTAATTGCCGTAATTTTTAGTAGACGTTGACTAAACGTTAAACATATTTTCATCACCCGTAACGTTGTGAAAACTATCAAAGTTTTCAGATTCAGTAAATTTGCTTTTTTTATTACTTAGGGGGAAGTGGGATGCTTTCACAATCGGCGTAATTTTCGCTAGACGTTCACTAATTGTTTTACATATCTTTTCATCAACCGTAGGGTTGTAATTACTATCAAAGTTCAGTAAATTTGCCCTTAAATTTATCCAAAATTCTTTGAGTTCTCATTGAAACTCTAAGGGACTTTCCTTTGAATTCTTGAATTGATTCTTATTCAGTTTCGAATTCCTCTTCATCAGTAATATTATCTTAATAACCCTGCTGCACTTTTGCCCCTTTCACTCAAGATCATAAAGGAAAAACAGCGAAAATTTACCGGTATTCGTTGGCGATTATGAAAGGCGTCGCATGAGCATAAAAGTCAGTGTTAATCCAAGGAAGAGCGGGAACCGAAAGAGTTAAATAATTTTAATTGCGCGCGGAAATCAAATTTAGAGCAAGGGCAACCAATCAGGAATCAATCTCAACCCTTTGGAACAGTTTATTGCAAAAAACAGGTGTACTAGGTTTTAAGGTGGCGCCATCTATTCTATATTAATAGAGTACATAATGTGGTACTGTACAATATCCAATTCAACCAGACATTTAGTGTTTAATTTTGCATTTTAACAATAAATGAATCTATTTCATTGAATTCAATTGTGTAATCATATAAAACTTTTCACATTGAAGTGCAACATTATATTAAGTTGATTGTAGCTTTACAGGTTATCATTGTAAGGTGTGATTTACATATTCATTATTACCACTTACTCTTTTGACCATATATTTTAAGTTTTGAAGATTATAGTTTCAGCTTTATCAGTAAATTTATACATCCAAGATAAACTTGGCCAAAGTGAGAATATTTTAGATCATCTGTGGATAATATAACACATACTCTTGGAACTCGAACAGCCCAAGAAAAACAAAATCTTTGATCACTGAATATGTAATATATGATTGTGACCTCTTTACCTATCTCCTCATTAAATTTTAAGTTATATAATGGTTAGAGTTCTGGCTTAATGTATTAAAAGTGACAGGCTTGAATCTTAGGTTGGCACGGATGTTGTAATGGTTCGGAATCCACTTTAAACCATACGCCCCAGTCTAATTAGCCCTCATGAGCATAATTGACCATAAAGTTACAAATCAACCAACCGACCCAACAGTTAAAATTTAATATTGTCTTTGTTATTTTTGTCAATTTCTAATAAAACATTCTTCTAAATAAAGATTAGTAGAATTAGAGATAAAAAATATCTTACTCTTTAATATGGCTTTCTGCTTGTTGGGTTATCTAGTATAACCATAAATTTTCTTACAATTAGATCTCATGGAATCCCAAGGAACATAAAATTTGTATCTCTATTACCGAAAAGTGTTACAGAATTACAGTATTTCATTTTGCTCCCCTTGGTTATCACAAAAATGGACTTAGCATCCTTCAATTTATACCCAAGAAAAATATTTTTATTCTGGCTTCTGGTATTGTTATATATAAAATACAAATGAAAAATGCAATCTTTTCAGGTCTTGATAATAACATTTCTTCTGTTAATCTTTTTATTATGTAAATACAGAAATGTAACCACATTAAAATAATTTTTTTAAATCAAATTAAAAAAAAATATTATCTTTTAAAATAAATTTAATTATTACAATTTAAAACTTTAAATAGTTTAAAATTTGATTTTAAAAATTATATATTCAAATAAATTTAAATTGTTACAATTTAAACTTTTAATATTTTAAATTTAAGCTTTTATTACAATTTAAACTTTAAATATTTTAAATTTAAGCTTATTATTCAATACATTTATTTTCTAATTAACAAACTCAGATTTATCAAATTTAAATGATTGTGGATATTTAAAGAAAGAAAATTTAAATTTCAACAATTTATTTTGTTAAAATGTCTTTAAATTCTGATTTTAATACATACTAAATTAAATAGATTCCTTTATAAGTCAACAGATGGCAGCAGGAGCAAAACTAATGCTGGGATTAGATTCTGTAAACAGGGTTGCTATCAATGGCGCATTCACACGGAATCGTAAGGGTAGCCAGAAAAGGGGGTACATCATAACAGGAAGTAAAAAAATCGCCAAGTTGGCGGCATCCCCAACTTCTTCCGATTAACCGGGAGGGTTTTAGTTTACCAATTCGGATTTTCCCCAATACACCGATAAAAATTATCTTCTTTTCAATCCCTTCTCTGAATTTCGGAATTCACCGGACACTTCTCGAAGTATACTCGTGCAGGGGGTTGCAACGAATGAGCTCCGTAGCCACCCGTAGCTATCTGTGTGTACATTTCGGTCGACCAGTCGTAATTGTGCGACAAATCGCCAAATGTGGAAACTTGAAGAGTGGCTATCCAAGAACGTTATTGACAATAAGCGGGTGTTTTGCAGTATTATTTTAGGAAACAAACATCTAGATTCGCACCTAATTGAATTCGATGGCACGAGAAGACGTATATGATTTCTGAATCGGCAGCCTTATAAATCCCGTGGAATCTGAAATTAATGTGGTAAAATCCATTTTGTATTTTTCTTACTGTGGATTTCTGTATTTGTCTCTGATTTTTGTATTTATTTTATATTTAATGAAACAGTCATTATTTTATTAAATCCAAAAATTGCCTTATATATAGTTAAACTTTTCACCAGCATTTTAGTTTCACGCTAACCGAAAAAGTAAATTTGAGTGCATTACTTTCACAAAACAGCCCCTCTGCTTCACTTTAAATTGAATTACTGCAGCACAAGTGGGAGATTTTATCATCAACAAAGATGCAAAAGTGGGTGGTAAAGTAAAAACACACTCATGACTACCCAGGAATCATTCACAAGCCAGATCGGATAAATCCATTTTTGTGTCAAAGCACATGAAGGACTCCTACATTCTACTCCATGGTTTTTCATATACCCTTGAAAAAACTACATTTTTAATGTTTCATTTTAATGCTAATTAAATCGTCACGTTAATCGTCACGTAATTAATTTTCACGTTTTATTTTTGTTTTATTTTATAGTTGTTTACTGCTGTTTAGGTAACCGGGTAAACGGACCAAGTCGGGAACATCAAAACAATGCGACGCCATTATCGTAAAATTTTCTTGAAAAATAATACCACAAAAGTTACATATTTTGAAAGCCCATTAAAAAATATGCAAATTTCAAGTGAAGACCCTAGCTCAAAACCGTTTGGGTTTTGAAATATCTTCAAATTAAAATATCCATTGAAAAGAATCATTTATTCGATTGAGTCATTCACTTGAATTTCGAATTCATTCTACTCCATGGTTTTTCATATTCCCTTTACATAACTACATTTTTAATGTTTAATTTTAAAGTTAAGTAAATTGTGTTTGACGTTTTATTTTTGTTTTATTTTATTGTTGTTTACTGCCGTTTAAGTATCGTTTTCAGCAATGCCTGCTGTGTGGTGAGTCATTCACTTTTGAAACAGATATGGTTTAGTTTTGATTTAGTTTAGTTTTGTTTTGTTGTTTACTGCTGTTTAAGTACGGTTTTCAGCAATGCCCGATGAAAATGAATCACCTCTTGAAACGCTCATCAACATTCCATCATTTTTGATGGGGGTTATATACTAGTTTAGAAAATAATGCGCAATACAGCATGCGAGAGATAATGCAACGTCATAGAATAATCTGACCATTCACAAGGCTTCGTTTCCTTGGCGGGAGCATCTGGCGTTCAATGTGGATGTGGAATTTTGGTAACCCCAGGTATCCTCCGAAGAGAAGGGGAAGAGAAATCGGGGAAAATTTTATAAAGTGTTGAAAAAATTAAATGCATGTGATTTTTCATTAGAAGAGGCCGTTAGTGTGACCGGCTTCAAACCGATTTGACATATTACATTAGGAAAATTTTATAAATGTCTAGACGAAAATTGCGTTAACAGATGTAAAAATTATCTATATAAATAAAGTAACAGTGGTAAATTTCGGGGAGTCAGTCGTCATCACGTGTGTGTGCGACCTCCAGACGAATCTATGAAACTTACAGCCATGAAATTTGGCACACGGGTAGTGCAGACTATGGGAAAGTGCACCTCGAAGCCCGAATTTTAAATTTTATTCTAGAAATTTTTTCTAATTTTATGTTTTTTAACTTCAGATTACGATATCTCGGCAAAAAATGATCGTAGAATTTTGATATTTTTACAATCTAAGACTATAGACATTTCTCCTTCAAACAAGAACTCATTTGTTTAAAAATAATTTAAAACAGACTAATATTTTCATCAAAATATTAAACCCACTTTTTCGAGAAATTTACGCGCTTTTGAGGATCCACGGTCGATGCTCTTCGAGTTTTTATCTTACATAGAAAATATTTACATCATCTGGAAGATGAAAGCTTTCTCATTCATATAAACCTCACTTCAAGTTTCTATCTTAAAATTTCGATTTTTTAATTGAATTTTAAAGAACGATACTTCAACACAAATTTTCTACGCGGTTCTTCAAACGCGGTAGGAAGAACGGCAAATTCTCCCCTTGGGTTGTAAACAACGATAGCGGAATGTTTTAAATCTCATCGGGGGAGGACTATTTGCAGGAAGTCGAATGAATTCTCATTAGATTGTCAATCGTATGATGGCAATGGAATGCTTGAAATCTCATGGGGGGGGGACTGTTTCCAAGGAGTTATCTGGTGGACGGATGGCTTGAGCGTAGCTAGGCGAAGCCCGGCTAGTTCAGCATAACGACCAAACGAAGTGCGTAAAACATGCAGATGTACATCTCGATATGCTGATTGAAGAAACGGAAGCATTAAAACATTCTTCCATCTTAATATTTCTGAAATCCATAAAAATTCTAAAATTCCTCGCTACGAATGACAGATGCTGGCTTTCCAAATAGGGACGGAAGCAGAAACTTTTCTGGATTAAAATTAATTTAAACATACCTCAGACCAACAATATCGCAGTAGAGACTAAGCAGTCTTGCAATACTTTCTGTAGATCATGAGGATATTAAAATCTGATCAAATCATAAATGAAAAAAATCTAGAAATATTTATCTGTAGATATTTTTGTTCTGTAAATTAAATCTGGCTTAAATACTTTTTCCATAACTTGAGGTGTTATATAATCGTTTTATGTTTAATCCCTCATTTCTAGAACTGACCAAATAAAAACAAAATTCCGTAAAAAACAGGATATGTAAGAAATGCCTAATATAAATCCAAAAACTGAATTTGCCGAAACACTAATAATAATCAACTCTGTCCAATACATGCAATGAAAAAAAAATTCATAATTAAAAACCACACTTTAGTAATGTCATTTTTATAATTTATTCGTGCTATCATCGGTTTCTGAAAGCCCATTTGTTTTATATTTTCAACAATTATTAATATAACTTATTATTTTAACCCTTCAGCGGGCGCGCCCCTGTATAAAGTGCAACATTTTCATAATTTTGAATGGTTTGTTTATACATGTAAGGTTTAGATGTTCTAAGCAGTTTCTATTTATAGCTACATCGTTTCTAATACAGCTCTGATTTTCTGACCTATTCCTTTCCATTCATTTTTAATAGTTATATCAACATTATATTTGTTGCACTCTGTACAAAGCGTGTCTGGTCAGGTAAGAAAATATTCCTTATTTTAATTTTGATTATTTCGCTAAAATCATTCTTAAGCATTTACAAAGTTGCTTTTCTATGATTATAAATTTAAAAAGGCTAATCAAATAAATGTCCTGATCAAGTTTTAAATACTAAATACTAGTTATTAATAATTTTGCTCCTATGTTAAAAGTAATTTTACTTTTCGTAGCATAGGAACACTATGTTCCTATGATACGAAAAAAAAAATAAGGGAGCTCATACTTTTGTCGACAATGCATGATGATGCAGCAGTGGATGACGATTCTGGTAAACCAGCGGTTATACTGGATTACAATAAGACAAAAGTAGAAGTTGATGTAGTGGATCAAATGTGCATCTAATGCACGGTATTCCGTATATCCCGAAGATGGACTCTCTCGTTGTTTTTTAGGTTTTTGGACATAACAGGAATCAATTCGCAAGTTGTCCTTAGATCCAATAAACCGGATAGTTTTGAAAGAAGGCGATTGCATCTGCATTTTTTGGCTTTAGAACCTCTCGAAAGCCACTTGGAGACCCGGGCAAATATTCTATCTCTTCCTTCAGACATAACTGGATTCTTACTATAATATAAAGTGGAAACTTCCCGAGATGTAAAACCAGAGGTGTCGGCAAAAAAAAAAAAAAAAGAGAAAAGCGTAATATTCATGCGGACGTCTAAATAATGTAACTACCACGATAAAATGTGATAGACGTAATAGTTTTTCATGCAAGGTGCATTGCAAAATCCGTACTATATGTTTGCGATATGAAGAAATTGCAGAAACCTGAACAGAATTGAACAAATTGTTTCTGTTTTATAAATAAATTTTAATTTTTTATGAAAATTTCTTCTTCCTTTTCGGCCTTTAATTATAAAAAAATCTCAATATTATCAACATTATATATGTTTTCATAAAACGCTTAATTATTATTTCCAATTTGAAAAAAAAAAAGTTAATTACAAAAGGAATAATCAAGGTTTTAAGAGAATTTCTGCAACGCGCGCCTGGTGGTGTTACAAAAATTGGCGCGCCCGCTCAAGGGTTAAATGAAAACAAAATTACCGAAACAGATCGCGTCTGCTAGAGGGAAAGAAAAAACTAACTATTGCAAAAACCCAAATACCCAGAAATATGAATCTATAGTAATACATATTTGTATGATCCCGGATTTATAAAAGTAAACATGACTCAAAATTTTATTGAGGATTTCTGAATCTCACATACTTCGGGAAATAAGTAGATAGTATGTAACCCCCGAAAATAGTCCCCCTCTCTCTCTCTTTCCTTTTCACATATTTTGGAGAGCAAAAAAAAAAAAGGCAAAGTTGTTTATAAGAATGCGTTGTTTCTATAAGAGCCACATGATATTTGAAATCATAAAATGAACCCGGAACAATTCTTATAGGAATTAAGACAATTCGAAAATTTATGTTAGTGTACTTTAACATGAGAAAATGAGTTCAAACTGTGATGTGAAAACAAAACTCTGTCTCCCCCTTAGCTGGAAAGCAACCGATGTAAAATCAATCTTCAATAGGCGATAAAAGGCCAAATACGGCAGTCGACATTTTGTAGCGGCAGCGAAATACTTGCGTTGTCGGGTATATAGAGCAGAGGTGGGGAACCTTTTTACCATTAGAGGCCACATGTAAATTATGTAGTAATAAAGTAGGCCGCATAAGTTGATGTACCTATAAATGCGACTTTTATGAAATTACTCTAGTTAGATATAGTTTTAACAATTTGGTGCATTATATAGAAAAATAACAATAAATTTAGTCCTTATTTATTTATTATTTGACTTAAAAAGTTACAATATAAAATATTTTTGTATTCACATAAGGATAAAAACTTGTTATAACATTAATCATTAATTTTTTTTTGCAGAAAAAATAATACGTTTTAACATATATGGAGTCAGTCACAACAATAATAGTTTTTGAGTAGAGAATAAAGTTTTTGTGTAGAGATCATATAACACGTCTGGTAGCATTGCTAAGAAACTCTGAGCATTAAATTACATATAAAGTGTAGTTAAAGAATGATACAATCAAGGTAAACGAAGCTCATTTGAATAAATATACAACTGTAGCGACTTTAGACAACAATTTCAAAATGTCAACTTTATTTTCGCAGACACTGTACATACATTCATGCCGTTCTTTACTTAATTCTATTGATTTGGAAATTGTCGTAATCTATATAATTAAATATTAATTAATGCAAGTGCTAGCTTTTATGAAGGCCGCATGCGTCCTCAAGGTCGCGCGTTCCCCACCTCTGATATGTAGTATTCTCAGCTTAGGGTTGCCCCGAGTATAGAATATTCTATCTTACATGTCGTCAAATAAAAGCTGCATCTATAATGATACATTCACAAAAGGTTCATTTGAATTGATATTTTCAGAGGCATTTTAAAGAACAATGACTGTTATTTTATCATTTTTCTCCCTTTTTTTGTTTTATGGATTTAATCGAGTGGCTCATATATAGCTTCTTCCCAAGTCAATATATTTTCACGCAGAATTGTGAGATATGCTGAATAAACCAACACGCTGTCATGATCAAATAAGTTTATTAGCACGATGCAAGCAACAAGCAATAACACTATTGAACTGCCCTCAATAGTGTGATTGAGGGAAGTATCTTATATACAACTTAAGAACTTTATATATAGAAACAATAGTATATAACTCGCATCAAAAATGACGGAATGTTGATCAGCGTTTCAAGAGGTGATTCATCATTTTCATCGGGCATTGCTGAAAAATGTACTTAAACCGCAGTAAACAACAAAACAAAACTAAACTAAATCGAAACTAAACCAAAACTGTTTCAAAAGTGAATGACTCACCACACAGCAGGCATTGCCGAAAACAATACTTAAACGGCAGTAAACAACAATAGAATAAAACAAAAATAAAACTTGAAACACAGTTTAATTAAGATTAAAATTAAACATTAAAAATGTAGTTATTTAAAGGGAATATGAAAAACCATGGAGTAGAATGAATTCGAAATTCAAGTGAATGACTCAATCGAATAAATGATTCTTTTAATTGGGTATTTTAATTTCAAGATATTTCAAAAACTAAGCGGTTTTGAGCTAGGGTTCACTTGAAATTTTCATATTTTTTAAAGGGCTTTCAATATAAGTAACTTTTGTGGTATTATCTTTGAAGAAAAATTTCAGAAAATGGCGTCGCAATGTTAAGATGTTCCCGACTTGGTCCGTCCCGGAATGGTTACCTACACTTTTTCTACTCTAGGCTTTAATATAAGTAAAGATTGACACAAGGTAAATTAACATAAACATGAACTTTCTAGAAATATTGAATTAAGGTAAATTAACATAAACAGGAACGTTCTCGAAATTTTGAGAAAGGTAGCATAAATTAGAATGAAAATAAAACCGGAAGTTACTGACTGGTTTCGAACCGACCACCTGCCTTTCGGGTGATCCGTGCTTTAACCATTTGGCCGTGATGCTACTTGCAGTTACCTTCAGAATTCAGAAGAACAGTGTCTCGCTGTGAAACTGCAGATTTCGTTCTGTAACGAGTTGTCGTCTCGGTATACTCTGCCCGGCGTTTCTTGCTCGGAATGCTTGTTTCCAGGCGACTCGTGTTTTGTTGTCTCATCACTCACAACAATTTCTTGGATGTCCGGGTCGCATATTACCATTCCTGACATGAATTCACGCCATCACATCGTTGGACGGCAGCTGATTGGTCAATTGAGTTTGCATCGGTAATTGCCATAATATTTGATCCTAAGCGCAGTTTGAATGAGATAAATGCTAAAATATATTTCTTAGTTACTTTCATTTCGATAATTGCATAATATTTGATCCTAAGCGTATTTAAAATGAGATAAAATGTATTTCTTAGTTGCTTTAATTTTTATATATTTTTTTACGCTATATCTTACAAGGAACGTGAATTTTCTTAAGTGGCGCCACCTATTAATATAAAAGTAATTTAAAGTGACAAGCTATTTGTAAAAGAAATTTTCGCCATAAATGCCTCCATATTTCTTTTTTGTGCATGGAAAATTTTAAGAAATTACCAATTTCCGTAGAAATTTCACTGTAAAATTTTAAGAGTAGAATAAAAAAGAGTAAATATTACTGAAAATTGAATTTTTTTCTTAGAGTTAAATGTTGAATTAAAAAAATATTTGTGTATTTTTTAAAATTAAAATCTTAATTGCAAGATGCAAATTAATCCGTGAAATTTTGAACGTTACTGCGTACTACGTTACTATTATTTGAAATAGATTCTATTTCGTTCAAAAACAGTGATGGAAGTTTTGATTCTTGAAAAACAGACATACTTTCATAAGCATCAGCGCACCAAATACACAAATGCCGATGTAAACTCAATTGACCAATCAGCAGCCGCCATACGATGCAATGGCGTGAAGGAATGGTAATATGCGTCCGGGTCATAGTATGGTTTCATTCGAACCACATGAACGACATCTATAGATTTCGTGTTTTTTTGAAGATGGGTCGGTTCGCTTTTAGTCGGTACAAAGGAAGTTCGTTACTCTTCGTTAGCTATCGTTCGTTGTATGAGCTTGGAATCTTTTTACTTTTTGCTTGGAAATTTCGTATTGAGTAGGAAACTTAATTCCTTTGTCTGTTATCGGTAAATGAGTTGCGCTGTTGAAAACGAATGACTCACCTCCGTGAACCACTCAACTCCGAGAGTGTTTCGGTGATGGAAAGACCCTACTTTCCGTTCTTTGTTAACTACGCATCATTTGTATACACAACGTGCGCCCATAAAGTAACCGGACAATTTTTTATATATAAGAAAAATATTACTCACCTTCAAATAAATTTATCTCTCCAAAATAATCGCCAAAGGAGTCTATACAAATTTTCCAACGTGTCGTCAAGTCACCGAAACACTGTTTATAGGCGTTGGATCTAACCGATCGCAAAATATGCGTAACATTTGATTTTAGATCCAAGACATTTTCAAATCTCTGTCCTTTCGTGGTCATCTTAAGCTTCGGAAAAAGAAAAAATCAGCTGGCGATAAGTTGGGAGAATAGGTTGGGTGATTTATCACTGTAATTGAATGCTTAGAAAGATATTGTAGTACAGAAATTTCTGTATGGGGCCTAGGATTATCGTGCAAAAGAAACCATTGCCCTGAATCAAACAGTTCCTTCCTAACTCGCCTTATCATGTTTCTCGATCGTAAAAGCACCTCCTTGTAAAAATACTGATTGATTGTTTGATTTTCAGGAACAAATTCGTGGTGAATAATTTCTTTGTAATCAAAAAATGCAAAATTCATGAAAAGACGGAGATTTGAAAACGTCTCTGATATTAAATCAAATGTTACGCGTATTTTGCGAACGGTTAGTTCCGACGCCTATAAATAGTGCTTCGATAACTCGAAGAAACGTTGGAAAAAATGTTTAGACTTCTTTGCCGATTATTTTGAAGGAGAAAATATATTTGAAGGTGAGACATATTTTTCTTATTTATAAAATATTGTCCGGTTACTTTATGGGCGCACCTTGTATATATCTTAAAATATCTTAGTGGCCGCGTCATTATTATTCTCCCCTTGAATTACGATGAATAGCTCAATTTGCTAATCTCAGATCTAACTGATTGATGTCAACCCGAAATACTGAAAAGGTAGGAATATTTTCAGTTTTTGGTTTTGACGGAGGTTTACCTACACTAAGAGAGCATGCAAATCTATAGTATGGTTCCACCCCAATTCACTTCACGGATATGAACAAACTACAGCACAAGCATTTGGTTTGTTAACGTGGACCTCCAACCGAATGTCAAACCGAACTGCTTCTTTGAAATTTGACCCTATTTGTTCATTGCCCCACCTCCCTTTGTTCTACTTCTAAAGACGAAATCTAGAACGAGAAGAAATTGCAGAAATGTAAGAAATGCAGTATATTGGCGTGTTCACATAGAATCCGTCAGCGTTGGCGCTGATTGGTTCAATGATTGTTATATTAAAATATTTAACGCTGACGGTTCCTATGTGAAGAGGTCATTAGTCGAAATACGTTATGTACTAAAAATCTTAATCTGGAAAAGGGGGCTCAGAATATTCTAACTATATTCTTTTCGTGAGAAGAAATATTATCTATACTAATATATAAAGAGAGATATACTAATATATAAAGAGGGGATTTTGTATGTGGAGGGTAATCTCCGGAACCACTGTACCTATTTGAAAAATTCGTTCACTATTAGTTATACATTAAACATTTGAATTTTCTTTATCAACCATAGTCAAGTAACCATAGCAACACATCAAACTACATTTTCATTTATTATGAGTAAAACATTTAATATTTTAAAGATTCAAGTGGAGGAGGTATTGATAAATACAAAAAGGACTTTTGAAATTGGCAACGTTTAAGGGTTTATTGAAGAAAACTACATTTGGAACTACGCTTTTTATTGAATATTAAAGGTAAAAAAATTACAATTTATTGGCTATCAACTGGAAATTTATTGGTATAATATTACAGAACTTTATTTAACTTATATACTTTATCCTTTTGAATTTATGTACAATTTTATGCACAATTTACTTAAATCGAACTTGGATTATAGAACTTTATTCAAAATTCAGTGTGTTTCATTGAAACTGTAAAATTTATTGATTATTTCGAATAGGCCTATGTTTGTTCCTTTATAAGAGAAAAAGTATTGCTTCAATTAAGCTGAAATTTTGTACAGATATAGATGATATTTCAGATTAAACAATAGCATTTTATTTTTTGAAATTCGGGTAACGCCGGGTTCTTCAGCTAGTACTCAATAAAACAAATATTATTGAGTTACTGATAATTCCGAATTGTTCCTAATATCTGTAAAAATTTAAAAAATAAATCATATTTAAGGGAACATAAGATAAAGGGATATGAGGGAATATAACTAATTACAACCGAGTGACATTACATTTAGTTGTGGATAAATGATATAAAATCCCACCGACTTATTCATTGAAAGAATTTATCAATGGAAATTTTGGGCACACTTGTTAACAGATGGAATATGTCTGATGAGGGTTTCATTTTAGAATCACCACACGTACCAGATAATCAAAAGGAAATTTGCGTTTAAGTACAGAATAAAGATTAACTAAAAGTTCCATGATTACCGCCATCAATATAATGCCAGAGTGTATTCATTTCCGCACGTTGCCAAGTTACTGTATAAATAATCTTAAATATCCATGGCCATTTTCTGGAAACACTTCATACTTGGGTCATTTAACACGATTTCTATTATGAGTGTTTTAAAATGAAAACGAGTGATTATCATAATGGTCGCAATTTTAAAGTTTTAACAGTCATTGTTTGAGAAGGAAATCTCCCGCTTCCAGTATCCAAATAAAAAAAGGATGGATTTATATTATGTTAAAAACAAGTTTACGTGTTATCGTTTCTCTAATGATGTTTCATGCGAAACAATGATGAAAGACATATTTTTTTAGGTAGCGTCTCAGCGGAGCAAAGTCGTTATATCATAATAAGTATCTCTAACTATCTTCTTTTTTAACAAAACTCGTTAAACAAGTCACCCGGAATATCCGCTTTGTGTTCTCATTTCTGCCGGATGTAGGGTTAAAAAAAGAGTAATAATATCCTACCGATAAAGAAAAAATATTCTTAAAATAAATAAGTTCCTATAATTGAAAGCGTTGGGATCAAAAAAAAAGAAGAAAAAAAAAGCCCGTAAAGAACAGAAATTGCTCTTGTGAAAAGTTTTGATAGGTCATAAATTATTAATCGATGTTTCCAGCGCTGGGATGTTAAAAAAATCATAGACGGTAACGCTGTTCATTAGAGAGAAAAAAAGTTTTGAAAAAGTATTAAAATATCGTCAAAATGTGCACAGTTGTGGTTCTGCATCCATTTTTAAACATGTATCTATCATTTCTCTTGGTGTTGAACTATTTTGCTTTGTTTATGCACAGGAGAAAATACTAATTATGAAATTTAAATACATTTAGTTTACAAAAATCAAAATGAGTTTTCCCTAAAGAAAACAAACATTTAAAACAATTTTTGTTTTTGTATTAATTTCTTTTAGCATGCAAGTACGAAAGTAACATACCAATAATATTTAATACAAAAATAACATCTTTTAGTCGATTATTCTTTTACTGGTTTCAAACTATTGATGATGGTTTAGACTTTAGACCAGCGGTTCTAAAACTTTTTATGTCATACTTTACTCGAAGAGATGTTGTATAATTTTAAGGATGCCCTATCACTGGTCGATAGTTCCATAAAGAAAAGTAAAACATATTTTAACCCCTGCCATATAACACTCTTAGATGAAATTTCTGTTAGGGGGTTTGAGAAATTAATGTCCAAGCTTAATTACGTGGTTGATGAAAACTCTTAAAAAACACACATTACAATCTTTCCCAGGCAGCATAACTAGTTCGTCTGTGTAGAGTAGTCTAGGGACGAGTCAGATGTCTGCATTAAAACATGCGCCTTTCAGATCAGTCACTGCATAGTATCTTTCGTAATAATCCGAGTATTTAAAACTAACTTATCGAATACAATTACTATATGTTCTTTACTGGCAGCATAACTGGTTCGTCTGTGTAGAGTAGTCTTTGGGACGACGTCAGATGTCTACATTAAAACATGCCCCTTTCAGATCAGTCACTGCATAGTATCTTTCGTAATAATCCGAGTATTTAAAATGAACTTATCGAATACAATTACTATATGTTCTTTACTGGCAGCATAACTGGTTCGTCTGTGTAGAGTAGTCTTTGGGACGAGTCAGATGTCTGCATTAAAACATGCGCCTTTCAGATCAGTCACTGCATAGTATCTTTCGTAATAATCCGAGTATTTAAAATGAACTTATAGAATAAAATTACTATAAGTTCTTTACTGGCAGCATAACTGGTTCGTCTGTGTAGAGTAGTCTTTGGAACGAGTCAGATGTCTTCATTAAAACATGCGCCTTTCAGATCAGTCACTGCATAGTATCTTTCGTAATAATCCGAGTATTTAAAATGAACTTATCGAATACAATTACTATATGTTCTTTACTGGCAGCATAACTGGTTCGTCTGTGTAGAGTAGTCTTTGGAACGAGTCAGATGTCTTCATTAAAACATGCGCCTTTCAGATCAGTCACTGCATAGTATCTTTCGTAATAATCCGAGTATTTAAAATGAACTTATCGAATACAATTACTATATGTTCTTTACTGGCAGCATAACTGGTTCGTCTGTGTAGAGTAGTCTTTGGAACGAGTCAGATGTCTACATTAAAACATGCGCCTTTCAGATCAGTCACTGCATAGTATCTTTCGTAATAATCCGAGTATTTAAAATGAACTTATCGAATACAATTACTATATGTTCTTTACTGGCAGCATAACTGGTTCGTCTGTGTAGAGTAGTCTTTGGAACGAGTCAGATGTCTTCATTAAAACATGCGCCTTTCAGATCAGTCACTGCATAGTATCTTTCGTAATAATCCGAGTATTTAAAATGAACTTATCGAATACATTACTATATGTTCTTTACTGGCATCATAACTGGTTCGTCTGTGTAGAGTAGTCTTCGGGACACGTCAGATGTCTACATTAAAACATGCCCCTTTCAGATCAGTCACTGCATAGTATCTTACGTAATAATCCGAGTATTTAAAATTAACTTATCGAATACAATTACTATATGTTCTTTACTGGCAGCATAACTGGTTCGTCTGTGTAGAGTAGTCTTTGGGACGCGTCAGATGTCTACATTAAAACATGCCCCTTTCAGATCAGTCACTGCATAGTATCTTTCGTAATAATCCGAGTATTTAAAATGAACTTATCGAATACAATTACTATATGTTCTTTACTGGCAGCATAACTGGTTCGTCTGTGTAGAGTAGTCTTTGGGAACGAGTCAGATGTCTTCATTAAACATGCGCCTTTCAGATCAGTCACTGCATAGTATCTTTCGTAATAATCCGAGTATTTAAAATGAACTTATCGAATGCAATTACTATATGTTCTTTACTGGCAGCATAACTGGTTCGTCTGTGTAGAGTAGTCTTTGGGACGCGTCAGATGTCTACATTAAAACATGCCCATTTCAGATCAGTCACTGCATAGTATCTTTCGTAATAATCCGAGTATTTAAAATTAACTTATGGAATACAATTACTATATGTTCTTTACTGGCAGCATAACTCGTTCGTCTGTGTAGAGTAGTCTTTGGGACGCGTCAGATGTCTACACTAAAACATGCTCCTTTCAGATCAGTCACTGCATAGTATCTTTCGTAATAATCCGAGTATTTAAAATGAACTTATCGAATGCAATTACTATATGTTCTTTACTGGCAGCATAACTGGTTCGTCTGTGTAGAGTAGTCTTTGGAACGAGTCAGATGTCTTCATTAAAACATGCGCCTTTCAGATCAGTCACTGCATAGTATCTTTCGTAATAATCCGAGTATTTAAAATGAACTTATCGAATGCAATTACTATATGTTCTTTACTGGCAGCATAACTGGTTCGTCTGTGTAGAGTAGTCTTTGGAACGAGTCAGATGTCTACATTAAAACATGCGCCTTTCAGATCAGTCACTGCATAGTATCTTTCGTAATAATCCGAGTATTTAAAATGAACTTATCGAATACAATTACTATATGTTCTTTACTGGCAGCATAACTGGTTCGTCTGTGTAGAGTAGTCTTTGGAACGAGTCAGATGTCTTCATTAAAACATGCGCCTTTCAGATCAGTCACTGCATAGTATCTTTCGTAATAATCCGAGTATTTAAAATGAACTTATCGAATACAATTACTATATGTTCTTTACTGGCAGCATAACTGGTTCGTCTGTGTAGAGTAGTCTTTGGGACACGTCAGATGTCTACATTAAAACATGCCCCTTTCAGATCAGTCACTGCATAGTATCTTTCGTAATAATCCGAGTATTTAAAATTAACTTATCGAATACAATTACTATATGTTCTTTACTGGCAGCATAACTGGTTCGTCTGTGTAGAGTAGTCTTCGGGACACGTCAGATGTCTACATTAAAACATGCCCCTTTCAGATCAGTCACTGCATAGTATCTTTCGTAATAATCCTAGTATTTAAAATGAACTTATCGAATACAATTACTATATGTTCTTTACTGGCAGCATAACTCGTTCGTCTGTGTAGAGTAGTCTTTGGGACGCGTCAGATGTCTACACTAAAACATGCCCCTTTCAGATCAGTCACTGCATAGTATCTTTCGTAATAATCCGAGTATTTAAAATTAACTTATCGAATGCAATTACTATATGTTCTTTACTGGCAGCATAACTGGTTCGTCTGTGTAGAGTAGTCTTTGGGACGAGTCAGATGTCTTCATTAATACATGCGCCTTTCAGATCAGTCACTGCATAGTATCTTTCGTAATAATCCGAGTATTTAAAATGAACTTATCGAATACAATTACTATATGTTCTTTACTGGCAGCATAACTGGTTCGTCTGTGTAGAATAGTCTTTGGGACGAGTCAGATGTCTTCATTAATACATGCGCCTTTCAGATCAGTCACTGCGTAGTATCTTTCGTAATAATCCGAGTATTTAAAATGAACTTATCGAATGCAATTACTATATGTTCTTTACTGGCAGCATAACTGGTTCGTCTGTGTAGAGTAGTCTTTGGGACGCGTCAGATGTCTACATTAAAACATGCCCATTTCAGATCAGTCACTGCATAGTATCTTTCGTAATAATCCGAGTATTTAAAATTAACTTATGGAATACAATTACTATATGTTCTTTACTGGCAGCATAACTCGTTCGTCTGTGTAGAGTAGTCTTTGGGACGCGTCAGATGTCTACACTAAAACATGCTCCTTTCAGATCAGTCACTGCATAGTATCTTTCGTAATAATCCGAGTATTTAAAATGAACTTATCGAATGCAATTACTATATGTTCTTTACTGGCAGCATAACTGGTTCGTCTGTGTAGAGTAGTCTTTGGAACGAGTCAGATGTCTTCATTAAAACATGCGCCTTTCAGATCAGTCACTGCATAGTATCTTTCGTAATAATCCGAGTATTTAAAATGAACTTATCGAATGCAATTACTATATGTTCTTTACTGGCAGCATAACTGGTTCGTCTGTGTAGAGTAGTCTTTGGGACGCGTCAGATGTCTACATTAAAACATGCCCATTTCAGATCAGTCACTGCATAGTATCTTTCGTAATAATCCGAGTATTTAAAATTAACTTATGGAATACAATTACTATATGTTCTTTACTGGCAGCATAACTCGTTCGTCTGTGTAGAGTAGTCTTTGGGACGCGTCAGATGTCTACATTAAAACATGCCCATTTCAGATCAGTCACTGCATAGTATCTTTCGTAATAATCCGAGTATTTAAAATTAACTTATGGAATAAAATTACTATAAGTTCTTTACTGGCAGCATAACTGGTTCGTCTGTGTAGAGTAGTCTTTGGAACGAGTCAGATGTCTTCATTAAAACATGCGCCTTTCAGATCAGTCACTGCATAGTATCTTTCGTAATAATCCGAGTATTTAAAATGAACTTATCGAATACAATTACTATATGTTCTTTACTGGCAGCATAACTGGTTCGTCTGTGTAGAGTAGTCTTTGGAACGAGTCAGATGTCTTCATTAAAACATGCGCCTTTCAGATCAGTCACTGCATAGTATCTTTCGTAATAATCCGAGTATTTAAAATGAACTTATCGAATGCAATTACTATATGTTCTTTACTGGCAGCATAACTGGTTCGTCTGTGTAGAGTAGTCTTTGGGACGCGTCAGATGTCTACATTAAAACATGCCCATTTCAGATCAGTCACTGCATAGTATCTTTCGTAATAATCCGAGTATTTAAAATTAACTTATCGAATACAATTACTATATGTTCTTTACTGGCAGCATAACTCGTTCGTCTGTGTAGAGTAGTCTTTGGGACGCGTCAGATGTCTACACTAAAACATGCCCCTTTCAGATCAGTCACTGCATAGTACCTTTCGTAATAATCCGAGTATTTAAAATGAACTTATCGAATGCAATTACTATATGTTCTTTGCTGGCAGCATAACTGGTTCGTCTGTGTAGAGTAGTCTTTGGAACGAGTCAGATGTCTTCATTAAAACATGCGCCTTTCAGATCAGTCACTGCATAGTATCTTTCGTAATAATCCGAGTATTTAAAATGAACTTATCGAATGCAATTACTATATGTTCTTTACTGGCAGCATAACTGGTTCGTCTGTGTAGAGTAGTCTTCGGGACGCGTCAGATGTCTACATTAAAACATGCCCATTTCAGATCAGTCACTGCATAGTATCTTTCGTAATAATCCGAGTATTTAAAATTAACTTATGGAATACAATTACTATATGTTCTTTACTGGCAGCATAACTCGTTCGTCTGTGTAGAGTAGTCTTTGGGACGCGTCAGATGTCTACATTAAAACATGCCCATTTCAGATCAGTCACTGCATAGTATCTTTCGTAATAATCCGAGTATTTAAAATTAACTTATGGAATAAAATTACTATAAGTTCTTTACTGGCAGCATAACTGGTTCGTCTGTGTAGAGTAGTCTTTGGAACGAGTCAGATGTCTTCATTAAAACATGCGCCTTTCAGATCAGTCACTGCATAGTATCTTTCGTAATAATCCGAGTATTTAAAATGAACTTATCGAATACAATTACTATATGTTCTTTACTGGCAGCATAACTGGTTCGTCTGTGTAGAGTAGTCTTTGGAACGAGTCAGATGTCTTCATTAAAACATGCGCCTTTCAGATCAGTCACTGCATAGTATCTTTCGTAATAATCCGAGTATTTAAAATGAACTTATCGAATGCAATTACTATATGTTCTTTACTGGCAGCATAACTGGTTCGTCTGTGTAGAGTAGTCTTTGGGACGCGTCAGATGTCTACATTAAAACATGCCCATTTCAGATCAGTCACTGCATAGTATCTTTCGTAATAATCCGAGTATTTAAAATTAACTTATGGAATACAATTACTATATGTTCTTTACTGGCAGCATAACTCGTTCGTCTGTGTAGAGTAGTCTTTGGGACGCGTCAGATGTCTACATTAAAACATGCCCATTTCAGATCAGTCACTGCATAGTATCTTTCGTAATAATCCGAGTATTTAAAATTAACTTATGGAATACAATTACTATATGTTCTTTACTGGCAGCATAACTGGTTCGTCTGTGTAGAGTAGTCTTTGGAACGAGTCAGATGTCTTCATTAAAACATGCGCCTTTCAGATCAGTTACTGCATAGTATCTTTCGTAATAATCCGAGTATTTAAAATGAACTTATCGAATGCAATTACTATATGTTCTTTACTGGCAGCATAACTGGTTCGTCTGCGTAGAGTAGTCTTTGGGACGCGTCAGATGTCTACATTAAAACATGCCCATTTCAGATCAGTCACTGCATAGTATCTTTCGTAATAATCCGAGTATTTAAAATTAACTTATGGAATACAATTACTATATGTTCTTTACTGGCAGCATAACTCGTTCGTCTGTGTAGAGTAGTTTTTGGGACGCGTCAGATGTCTACACTAAAACATGCTCCTTTCAGATCAGTCACTGCATAGTATCTTTCGTAATAATCCGAGTATTTAAAATTAACTTATCGAATGCAATTACTATATGTTCTTTACTGGCAGCT
The DNA here is from genome assembly GCA_907164885.2 of Dolomedes plantarius. Classification (NCBI taxonomy): domain Eukaryota; kingdom Metazoa; phylum Arthropoda; class Arachnida; order Araneae; family Dolomedidae; genus Dolomedes; species Dolomedes plantarius. The sequence goes on from OU015500.1 coordinate 160,427,824, forward strand.
TAACTGGTTCGTGTGTGTAGAGTAGTCTTTGGGACGAGTCAGATGTCTACATTAAAACATGCGCCTTTCAGATCAGTCACTGCATAGTATCTTTCGTAATAATCCAAGTATTTAAAATTAACTTATCGAATAAAATTACTATATGTTCTTTACTGGCAGCATAACTGGTTCGTCTGTGTAGAGTAGTCTTTGGAACGAGTCAGATGTCTTCATTAAAACATGCGCCTTTCAGATCAGTCACTGCATAGTATCTTTCGTAATAATCCGAGTATTTAAAATGAACTTATCGAATGCAATTACTATATGTTCTTTACTGGCAGCATAACTGGTTCGTCTGTGTAGAGTAGTCTTTGGGACGAGTCAGATGTCTACATTAAAACATGCCCATTTCAGATCAGTCACTGCATAGTATCTTTCGTAATAATCCGAGTATTTAAAATGAACTTATCGAATGCAATTACTATATGTTCTTTGCTGGCAGCATAACTGGTTCGTCTGTGTAGAGTAGTCTTTGGAACGAGTCAGATGTCTTCATTAAAACATGCGCCTTTCAGATCAGTCACTGCATAGTATCTTTCGTAATAATCCGAGTATTTAAAATGAACTTATCGAATGCAATTACTATATGTTCTTTACTGGCAGCATAACTGGTTCGTCTGTGTAGAGTAGTCTTTGGGACGCGTCAGATGTCTACATTAAAACATGCCCATTTCAGATCAGTCACTGCATAGTATCTTTCGTAATAATCCGAGTATTTAAAATTAACTTATGGAATACAATTACTATATGTTCTTTACTGGCAGCATAACTGGTTCGTCTGTGTAGAGTAGTCTTTGGAACGAGTCAGATGTCTTCATTAATACATGCGCCTTTCAGATCAGTCACTGCATAGTATCTTTCGTAATAATCCGAGTATTTAAAATGAACTTATCGAATACAATTACTATATGTTCTTTACTGGCAGCATAACTGGTTCGTCTGTGTAGAGTAGTCTTTGGAACGAGTCAGATGTCTTCATTAAAACATGCGCCTTTCAGATCAGTCACTGCATAGTATCTTTCGTAATAATCCGAGTATTTAAAATGAACTTATCGAATGCAATTACTATATGTTCTTTACTGGCAGCATAACTGGTTCGTCTGTGTAGAGTAGTCTTTGGGACGCGTCAGATGTCTACATTAAAACATGCCCATTTCAGATCAGTCACTGCATAGTATCTTTCGTAATAATCCGAGTATTTAAAATTAACTTATGGAATACAATTACTATATGTTCTTTACTGGCAGCATAACTGGTTCGTCTGTGTAGAGTAGTCTTTGGGACGCGTCAGATGTCTACATTAAAACATGCCCATTTCAGATCAGTCACTGCATAGTATCTTTCGTAATAATCCGAGTATTTAAAATTAACTTATGGAATACAATTACTATAATGTTCTTTACTGGCAGCATAACTGGTTCGTCTGTGTAGAGTAGTCTTTGGAACGAGTCAGATGTCTTCATTAAAACATGCGCCTTTCAGATCAGTCACTGCATAGTATCTTTCGTAATAATCCGAGTATTTAAAATGAACTTATCGAATGCAATTACTATATGTTCTTTACTGGCAGCATAACTGGTTCGTCTGTGTAGAGTAGTCTTTGGGACGCGTCAGATGTCTACATTAAAACATGCCCATTTCAGATCAGTCACTGCATAGTATCTTTCGTAATAATCCGAGTATTTAAAATTAACTTATGGAATACAATTACTATATGTTCTTTACTGGCAGCATAACTCGTTCGTCTGTGTAGAGTAGTCTTTGGGACGCGTCAGATGTCTACATTAAAACATGCCCATTTCAGATCAGTCACTGCATAGTATCTTTCGTAATAATCCGAGTATTTAAAATTAACTTATGGAATACAATTACTATATGTTCTTTACTGGCAGCATAACTGGTTCGTCTGTGTAGAGTAGTCTTTGGAACGAGTCAGATGTCTTCATTAAAACATGCGCCTTTCAGATCAGTTACTGCATAGTATCTTTCGTAATAATCCGAGTATTTAAAATGAACTTATCGAATGCAATTACTATATGTTCTTTACTGGCAGCATAACTGGTTCGTCTGTGTAGAGTAGTCTTTGGGACGCGTCAGATGTCTACATTAAAACATGCCCATTTCAGATCAGTCACTGCATAGTATCTTTCGTAATAATCCGAGTATTTAAAATTAACTTATGGAATACAATTACTATATGTTCTTTACTGGCAGCATAACTCGTTCGTCTGTGTAGAGTAGTCTTTGGGACGCGTCAGATGTCTACACTAAAACATGCTCCTTTCAGATCAGTCACTGCATAGTATCTTTCGTAATAATCCGAGTATTTAAAATTAACTTATCGAATGCAATTACTATATGTTCTTTACTGGCAGCTTAACTGGTTCGTGTGTGTAGAGTAGTCTTTGGGACGAGTCAGATGTCTACATTAAAACATGCGCCTTTCAGATCAGTCACTGCATAGTATCTTTCGTAATAATCCAAGTATTTAAAATTAACTTATCGAATAAAATTACTATATGTTCTTTACTGGCAGCATAACTGGTTCGTCTGTGTAGAGTAGTCTTTGGAACGAGTCAGATGTCTTCATTAAAACATGCGCCTTTCAGATCAGTCACTGCATAGTATCTTTCGTAATAATCCGAGTATTTAAAATGAACTTATCGAATGCAATTACTATATGTTCTTTACTGGCAGCATAACTGGTTCGTCTGTGTAGAGTAGTCTTTGGGACGCGTCAGATGTCTACATTAAAACATGCCCATTTCAGATCAGTCACTGCATAGTATCTTTCGTAATAATCCGAGTATTTAAAATGAACTTATCGAATGCAATTACTATATGTTCTTTACTGGCAGCATAACTGGTTCGTCTGTGTAGAGTAGTCTTTGGAACGAGTCAGATGTCTTCATTAAAACATGCGCCTTTCAGATCAGTCACTGCATAGTATCTTTCGTAATAATCCGAGTATTTAAAATGAACTTATCGAATGCAATTACTATATGTTCTTTACTGGCAGCATAACTGGTTCGTCTGTGTAGAGTAGTCTTTGGGACGCGTCAGATGTCTACATTAAAACATGCCCATTTCAGATCAGTCACTGCATAGTATCTTTCGTAATAATCCGAGTATTTAAAATTAACTTATGGAATAAAATTACTATAGTTCTTTACTGGCAGCATAACTGGTTCGTCTGTGTAGAGTAGTCTTTGGAACGAGTCAGATGTCTTCATTAAAACATGCGCCTTTCAGATCAGTCACTGCATAGTATCTTTCGTAATAATCCGAGTATTTAAAATGAACTTATCGAATACAATTACTATATGTTCTTTACTGGCAGCATAACTGGTTCGTCTGTGTAGAGTAGTCTTTGGAACGAGTCAGATGTCTTCATTAAAACATGCGCCTTTCAGATCAGTCACTGCATAGTATCTTTCGTAATAATCCGAGTATTTAAAATGAACTTATCGAATGCAATTACTATATGTTCTTTACTGGCAGCATAACTGGTTCGTCTGTGTAGAGTAGTCTTTGGGACGAGTCAGATGTCTACATTAAAACATGCCCATTTCAGATCAGTCACTGCATAGTATCTTTCGTAATAATCCGAGTATTTAAAATTAACTTATGGAATACAATTACTATATGTTCTTTACTGGCAGCATAACTCGTTCGTCTGTGTAGAGTAGTCTTTGGGACGCGTCAGATGTCTACATTAAAACATGCCCATTTCAGATCAGTCACTGCATAGTATCTTTCGTAATAATCCGAGTATTTAAAATTAACTTATGGAATACAATTACTATATGTTCTTTACTGGCAGCATAACTGGTTCGTCTGTGTAGAGTAGTCTTTGGAACGAGTCAGATGTCTTCATTAAAACATGCGCCTTTCAGATCAGTCACTGCATAGTATCTTTCGTAATAATCCGAGTATTTAAAATGAACTTATCGAATGCAATTACTATATGTTCTTTACTGGCAGCATAACTGGTTCGTCTGTGTAGAGTAGTCTTTGGGACGCGTCAGATGTCTACATTAAAACATGCCCATTTCAGATCAGTCACTGCATAGTATCTTTCGTAATAATCCGAGTATTTAAAATTAACTTATGGAATACAATTACTATATGTTCTTTACTGGCAGCATAACTCGTTCGTCTGTGTAGAGTAGTCTTTGGGACGCGTCAGATGTCTACATTAAAACATGCCCATTTCAGATCAGTCACTGCATAGTATCTTTCGTAATAATCCGAGTATTTAAAATTAACTTATGGAATAAAATTACTATAAGTTCTTTACTGGCAGCATAACTGGTTCGTCTGTGTAGAGTAGTCTTTGGAACGAGTCAGATGTCTTCATTAAAACATGCGCCTTTCAGATCAGTCACTGCATAGTATCTTTCGTAATAATCCGAGTATTTAAAATGAACTTATCGAATACAATTACTATATGTTCTTTACTGGCAGCATAACTGGTTCGTCTGTGTAGAGTAGTCTTTGGACGACGTCAGATGTCTACATTAAAACATGCCCCTTTCAGATCAGTCACTGCATAGTATCTTACGTAATAATCCGAGTATTTAAAATTAACTTATCGAATACAATTACTATATGTTCTTTACTGGCAGCATAACTGGTTCGTCTGTGTAGAGTAGTCTTCGGGACACGTCAGATGTCTACATTAAAACATGCCCCTTTCAGATCAGTCACTGCATAGTATCTTTCGTAATAATCCGAGTATTTAAAATGAACTTATCGAATACAATTACTATATGTTCTTTACTGGCAGCATAACTCGTTCGTCTGTGTAGAGTAGTCTTTGGGACGCGTCAGATGTCTACATTAAAACATGCCCCTTTCAGATCAGTCACTGCATAGTATCTTTCGTAATAATCCGAGTATTTAAAATGAACTTATCGAATACAATTACTATATGTTCTTTACTGGCAGCATAACTGGTTCGTCTGTGTAGAGTAGTCTTTGGAACGAGTCAGATGTCTTCATTAAAACATGCGCCTTTCAGATCAGTCACTGCATAGTATCTTTCGTAATAATCCGAGTATTTAAAATGAACTTATCGAATGCAATTACTATATGTTCTTTACTGGCAGCATAACTGGTTCGTCTGTGTAGAGTAGTCTTTGGGACGCGTCAGATGTCTACATTAAAACATGCCCATTTCAGATCAGTCACTGCATAGTATCTTTCGTAATAATCCGAGTATTTAAAATTAACTTATGGAATACAATTACTATATGTTCTTTACTGGCAGCATAACTCGTTCGTCTGTGTAGAGTAGTCTTTGGGACGCGTCAGATGTCTACACTTAAAACATGCTCCTTTCAGATCAGTCACTGCATAGTATCTTTCGTAATAATCCGAGTATTTAAAATGAACTTATCGAATGCAATTACTATATGTTCTTTACTGGCAGCATAACTGGTTCGTCTGTGTAGAGTAGTCTTTGGGACGCGTCAGATGTCTACATTAAAACATGCCCATTTCAGATCAGTCACTGCATAGTATCTTTCGTAATAATCCGAGTATTTAAAATTAACTTATGGAATACAATTACTATATGTTCTTTACTGGCAGCATAACTGGTTCGTCTGTGTAGAGTAGTCTTTGGAACGAGTCAGATGTCTTCATTAAAACATGCGCCTTTCAGATCAGTCACTGCATAGTATCTTTCGTAATAATCCGAGTATTTAAAATGAACTTATCGAATACAATTACTATATGTTCTTTACTGGCAGCATAACTGGTTCGTCTGTGTAGAGTAGTCTTTGGGACGCGTCAGATGTCTACATTAAAACATGCCCCTTTCAGATCAGTCACTGCATAGTATCTTTCGTAATAATCCGAGTATTTAAAATTAACTTATCGAATACAATTACTATATGTTCTTTACTGGCAGCATAACTGGTTCGTCTGTGTAGAGTAGTCTTTGGGACGAGTCAGATGTCTACATTAAAACATGCCCCTTTCAGATCAGTCACTGCATAGTATCTTTCGTAATAATCCGAGTATTTAAAATGAACTTATCGAATACAATTACTATATGTTCTTTACTGGCAGCATAACTGGTTCGTCTGTGTAGAGTAGTCTTTGGGACGCGTCAGATGTCTACATTAAAACATGCCCCTTTCAGATCAGTCACTGCATAGTATCTTTCGTAATAATCCGAGTATTTAAAATTAACTTATCGAATGCAATTACTATATGTTCTTTACTGGCAGCATAACTGGTTCGTCTGTGTAGAGTAGTCTTTGGGAACGAGTCAGATGTCTTCATTAAAACATGCGCCTTTCAGATCAGTCACTGCATAGTATCTTTCGTAATAATCCGAGTATTTAAAATGAACTTATCGAATACAATTACTATATGTTCTTTACTGGCAGCATAACTGGTTCGTCTGTGTAGAGTAGTCTTTGGAACGAGTCAGATGTCTTCATTAAAACATGCGCCTTTCAGATCAGTCACTGCATAGTATCTTTCGTAATAATCCGAGTATTTAAAATGAACTTATCGAATGCAATTACTATATGTTCTTTACTGGCAGCATAACTGGTTCGTCTGTGTAGAGTAGTCTTTGGGACGCGTCAGATGTCTACATTAAAACATGCCCATTTCAGATCAGTCACTGCATAGTATCTTTCGTAATAATCCGAGTATTTAAAATTAACTTATGGAATACAATTACTATATGTTCTTTACTGGCAGCATAACTCGTTCGTCTGTGTAGAGTAGTCTTTGGGACGCGTCAGATGTCTACATTAAAACATGCGCCTTTCAGATCAGTCACTGCATAGTATCTTTCGTAATAATCCGAGTATTTAAAATGAACTTATCGAATGCAATTACTATATGTTCTTTACTGGCAGCATAACTGGTTCGTCTGTGTAGAGTAGTCTTTGGAACGAGTCAGATGTCTTCATTAAAACATGCGCCTTTCAGATCAGTCACTGCATAGTATCTTTCGTAATAATCCGAGTATTTAAAATGAACTTATCGAATGCAATTACTATATGTTCTTTACTGGCAGCATAACTGGTTCGTCTGTGTAGAGTAGTCTTTGGGACGCGTCAGATGTCTACATTAAAACATGCCCATTTCAGATCAGTCACTGCATAGTATCTTTCGTAATAATCCGAGTATTTAAAATTAACTTATGGAATACAATTACTATATGTTCTTTACTGGCAGCATAACTCGTTCGTCTGTGTAGAGTAGTCTTTGGGACGCGTCAGATGTCTACATTAAAACATGCCCATTTCAGATCAGTCACTGCATAGTATCTTTCGTAATAATCCGAGTATTTAAAATTAACTTATGGAATAAAATTACTATAAGTTCTTTACTGGCAGCATAACTGGTTCGTCTGTGTAGAGTAGTCTTTGGAACGAGTCAGATGTCTTCATTAAAACATGCGCCTTTCAGATCAGTCACTGCATAGTATCTTTCGTAATAATCCGAGTATTTAAAATGAACTTATCGAATACAATTACTATATGTTCTTTACTGGCAGCATAACTGGTTCGTCTGTGTAGAGTAGTCTTTGGAACGAGTCAGATGTCTTCATTAAAACATGCGCCTTTCAGATCAGTCACTGCATAGTATCTTTCGTAATAATCCGAGTATTTAAAATGAACTTATCGAATGCAATTACTATATGTTCTTTACTGGCAGCATAACTGGTTCGTCTGTGTAGAGTAGTCTTTGGGACGCGTCAGATGTCTACATTAAAACATGCCCATTTCAGATCAGTCACTGCATAGTATCTTTCGTAATAATCCGAGTATTTAAAATTAACTTATCGAATACAATTACTATATGTTCTTTACTGGCAGCATAACTCGTTCGTCTGTGTAGAGTAGTCTTTGGGACGCGTCAGATGTCTACACTAAAACATGCCCCTTTCAGATCAGTCACTGCATAGTATCTTTCGTAATAATCCGAGTATTTAAAATGAACTTATCGAATGCAATTACTATATGTTCTTTGCTGGCAGCATAACTGGTTCGTCTGTGTAGAGTAGTCTTTGGAACGAGTCAGATGTCTTCATTAAAACATGCGCCTTTCAGATCAGTCACTGCATAGTATCTTTCGTAATAATCCGAGTATTTAAAATGAACTTATCGAATGCAATTACTATATGTTCTTTACTGGCAGCATAACTGGTTCGTCTGTGTAGAGTAGTCTTCGGGACGCGTCAGATGTCTACATTAAAACATGCCCATTTCAGATCAGTCACTGCATAGTATCTTTCGTAATAATCCGAGTATTTAAAATTAACTTATGGAATACAATTACTATATGTTCTTTACTGGCAGCATAACTCGTTCGTCTGTGTAGAGTAGTCTTTGGGACGCGTCAGATGTCTACATTAAAACATGCCCATTTCAGATCAGTCACTGCATAGTATCTTTCGTAATAATCCGAGTATTTAAAATTAACTTATGGAATAAAATTACTATAAGTTCTTTACTGGCAGCATAACTGGTTCGTCTGTGTAGAGTAGTCTTTGGAACGAGTCAGATGTCTTCATTAAAACATGCGCCTTTCAGATCAGTCACTGCATAGTATCTTTCGTAATAATCCGAGTATTTAAAATGAACTTATCGAATACAATTACTATATGTTCTTTACTGGCAGCATAACTGGTTCGTCTGTGTAGAGTAGTCTTTGGGACGCGTCAGATGTCTACATTAAAACATGCCCATTTCAGATCAGTCACTGCATAGTATCTTTCGTAATAATCCGAGTATTTAAAATTAACTTATGGAATACAATTACTATATGTTCTTTACTGGCAGCATAACTCGTTCGTCTGTGTAGAGTAGTCTTTGGGACGCGTCAGATGTCTACATTAAAACATGCCCATTTCAGATCAGTCACTGCATAGTATCTTTCGTAATAATCCGAGTATTTAAAATTAACTTATGGAATACAATTACTATATGTTCTTTACTGGCAGCATAACTGGTTCGTCTGTGTAGAGTAGTCTTTGGAACGAGTCAGATGTCTTCATTAAAACATGCGCCTTTCAGATCAGTTACTGCATAGTATCTTTCGTAATAATCCGAGTATTTAAAATGAACTTATCGAATGCAATTACTATATGTTCTTTACTGGCAGCATAACTGGTTCGTCTGCGTAGAGTAGTCTTTGGGACGCGTCAGATGTCTACATTAAAACATGCCCATTTCAGATCAGTCACTGCATAGTATCTTTCGTAATAATCCGAGTATTTAAAATTAACTTATGGAATACAATTACTATATGTTCTTTACTGGCAGCATAACTCGTTCGTCTGTGTAGAGTAGTTTTTGGGACGCGTCAGATGTCTACACTAAAACATGCTCCTTTCAGATCAGTCACTGCATAGTATCTTTCGTAATAATCCGAGTATTTAAAATTAACTTATCGAATGCAATTACTATATGTTCTTTACTGGCAGCTTAACTGGTTCGTGTGTGTAGAGTAGTCTTTGGGACGAGTCAGATGTCTACATTAAAACATGCGCCTTTCAGATCAGTCACTGCATAGTATCTTTCGTAATAATCCAAGTATTTAAAATTAACTTATCGAATAAAATTACTATAAGTTCTTTACTGGCAGCATAACTGGTTCGTCTGTGTAGAGTAGTCTTTGGAACGAGTCAGATGTCTTCATTAAAACATGCGCCTTTCAGATCAATCACTGCATAGTATCTTTCGTAATAATCCGAGTATTTAAAATGAACTTATCGAATGCAATTACTATATGTTCTTTGCTGGCAGCATAACTGGTTCGTCTGTGTAGAGTAGTCTTTGGAACGAGTCAGATGTCTTCATTAAAACATGCGCCTTTCAGATCAGTCACTGCATAGTATCTTTCGTAATAATCCGAGTATTTAAAATGAACTTATCGAATGCAATTACTATATGTTCTTTACTGGCAGCTTAACTGGTTCGTCTGTGTAGAGTAGTCTTTGGGACGAGTCAGATGTCTGCATTAAAACATGCGCCTTTCAGATCAGTCACTGCATAGTACCTTTCGTAATAATCCGAGTATTTAAAATGAACTTATCGAATGCAATTACTATATGTTCTTTGCTGGCAGCATAACTGGTTCGTCTGTGTAGAGTAGTCTTTGGAACGAGTCAGATGTCTTCATTAAAACATGCGCCTTTCAGATCAGTCACTGCATAGTATCTTTCGTAATAATCCGAGTATTTAAAATGAACTTATCGAATGCAATTACTATATGTTCTTTGCTGGCAGCATAACTGGTTCGTCTGTGTAGAGTAGTCTTTGGAACGAGTCAGATGTCTTCATTAAAACATGCGCCTTTCAGATCAGTCACTGCATAGTATCTTTCGTAATAATCCGAGTATTTAAAATGAACTTATCGAATGCAATTACTATATGTTCTTTACTGGCAGCTTAACTGGTTCGTCTGTGTAGAGTAGTCTTTGGGACGCGTCAGATGTCTACATTAAAACATGCCCATTTCAGATCAGTCACTGCATAGTATCTTTCGTAATAATCCGAGTATTTAAAATTAACTTATGGAATAAAATTACTATAAGTTCTTTACTGGCAGCATAACTGGTTCGTCTGTGTAGAGTAGTCTTTGGAACGAGTCAGATGTCTTCATTAAAACATGCGCCTTTCAGATCAGTCACTGCATAGTATCTTTCGTAATAATCCGAGTATTTAAAATGAACTTATCGAATACAATTACTATATGTTCTTTACTGGCAGCATAACTGGTTCGTCTGTGTAGAGTAGTCTTTGGAACGAGTCAGATGTCTTCATTAAAACATGCGCCTTTCAGATCAGTCACTGCATAGTATCTTTCGTAATAATCCGAGTATTTAAAATGAACTTATCGAATGCAATTACTATATGTTCTTTACTGGCAGCATAACTGGTTCGTCTGTGTAGAGTAGTCTTTGGGACGCGTCAGATGTCTACATTAAAACATGCCCATTTCAGATCAGTCACTGCATAGTATCTTTCGTAATAATCCGAGTATTTAAAATTAACTTATGGAATACAATTACTATATGTTCTTTACTGGCAGCATAACTCGTTCGTCTGTGTAGAGTAGTCTTTGGGACGCGTCAGATGTCTACATTAAAACATGCCCATTTCAGATCAGTCACTGCATAGTATCTTTCGTAATAATCCGAGTATTTAAAATTAACTTATGGAATACAATTACTATATGTTCTTTACTGGCAGCATAACTGGTTCGTCTGTGTAGAGTAGTCTTTGGAACGAGTCAGATGTCTTCATTAAAACATGCGCCTTTCAGATCAGTCACTGCATAGTATCTTTCGTAATAATCCGAGTATTTAAAATGAACTTATCGAATGCAATTACTATATGTTCTTTACTGGCAGCATAACTGGTTCGTCTGTGTAGAGTAGTCTTTGGGACGCGTCAGATGTCTACATTAAAACATGCCCATTTCAGATCAGTCACTGCATAGTATCTTTCGTAATAATCCGAGTATTTAAAATTAACTTATGGAATACAATTACTATATGTTCTTTACTGGCAGCATAACTCGTTCGTCTGTGTAGAGTAGTCTTTGGGACGCGTCAGATGTCTACACTAAAACATGCTCCTTTCAGATCAGTCACTGCATAGTATCTTTCGTAATAATCCGAGTATTTAAAATTAACTTATCGAAAGCAATTACTATATGTTCTTTACTGGCAGCTTAACTGGTTCGTGTGTGTAGAGTAGTCTTTGGGACGAGTCAGATGTCTACATTAAAACATGCGCCTTTCAGATCAGTCACTGCATAGTATCTTTCGTAATAATCCAAGTATTTAAAATTAACTTATCGAATAAAATTACTATAAGTTCTTTACTGGCAGCATAACTGGTTCGTCTGTGTAGAGTAGTCTTTGGAACGAGTCAGATGTCTTCATTAAAACATGCGCCTTTCAGATCAGTCACTGCATAGTATCTTTCGTAATAATCCGAGTATTTAAAATGAACTTATCGAATGCAATTACTATATGTTCTTTGCTGGCAGCATAACTGGTTCGTCTGTGTAGAGTAGTCTTTGGAACGAGTCAGATGTCTTCATTAAAACATGCGCCTTTCAGATCAGTCACTGCATAGTATCTTTCGTAATAATCCGAGTATTTAAAATGAACTTATCGAATGCAATTACTATATGTTCTTTACTGGCAGCATAACTGGTTCGTCTGTGTAGAGTAGTCTTTGGGACGAGTCAGATGTCTACATTAAAACATGCGCCTTTCAGATCAGTCACTGCATAGTATCTTTCGTAATAATCCGAGTATTTAAAATGAACTTATCGAATGCAATTACTATATGTTCTTTACTGGCAGCATAACTGGTTCGTCTGTGTAGAGTAGTCTTTGGAACGAGTCAGATGTCTTCATTAAAACATGCGCCTTTCAGATCAGTCACTGCATAGTATCTTTCGTAATAATCCGAGTATTTAAAATGAACTTATCGAATACAATTACTATATGTTCTTTACTGGCAGCATAACTGGTTCGTCTGTGTAGAGTAGTCTTTGGAACGAGTCAGATGTCTTCATTAAAACATGCGCCTTTCAGATCAGTCACTGCATAGTATCTTTCGTAATAATCCGAGTATTTAAAATGAACTTATCGAATGCAATTACTATATGTTCTTTACTGGCAGCATAACTGGTTCGTCTGTGTAGAGTAGTCTTTGGGACGCGTCAGATGTCTACATTAAAACATGCCCATTTCAGATCAGTCACTGCATAGTATCTTTCGTAATAATCCGAGTATTTAAAATTAACTTATGGAATACAATTACTATATGTTCTTTACTGGCAGCATAACTGGTTCGTCTGTGTAGAGTAGTCTTTGGAACGAGTCAGATGTCTTCATTAAAACATGCGCCTTTCAGATCAGTCACTGCATAGTATCTTTCGTAATAATCCGAGTATTTAAAATGAACTTATCGAATACAATTACTATATGTTCTTTACTGGCAGCATAACTGGTTCGTCTGTGTAGAGTAGTCTTTGGAACGAGTCAGATGTCTTCATTAATACATGCGCCTTTCAGATCAGTCACTGCGTAGTATCTTTCGTAATAATCCGAGTATTTAAAATGAACTTATCGAATGCAATTACTATATGTTCTTTACTGGCAGCATAACTGGTTCGTCTGTGTAGAGTAGTCTTTGGGACGCGTCAGATGTCTACATTAAAACATGCCCATTTCAGATCAGTCACTGCATAGTATCTTTCGTAATAATCCGAGTATTTAAAATTAACTTATCGAATACAATTACTATATGTTCTTTACTGGCAGCATAACTCGTTCGTCTGTGTAGAGTAGTCTTTGGGACGCGTCAGATGTCTACATTAAAACATGCCCATTTCAGATCAGTCACTGCATAGTATCTTTCGTAATAATCCGAGTATTTAAAATTAACTTATGGAATACAATTACTATATGTTCTTTACTGGCAGCATAACTGGTTCGTCTGTGTAGAGTAGTCTTTGGAACGAGTCAGATGTCTTCATTAAAACATGCGCCTTTCAGATCAGTCACTGCATAGTATCTTTCGTAATAATCCGAGTATTTAAAATGAACTTATCGAATGCAATTACTATATGTTCTTTACTGGCAGCTTAACTGGTTCGTCTGTGTAGAGTAGTCTTTGGGACGCGTCAGATGTCTACATTAAAACATGCCCATTTCAGATCAGTCACTGCATAGTATCTTTCGTAATAATCCGAGTATTTAAAATTAACTTATGGAATACAATTACTATATGTTCTTTACTGGCAGCATAACTCGTTCGTCTGTGTAGAGTAGTCTTTGGGACGCGTCAGATGTCTACATTAAAACATGCTCCTTTCAGATCAGTCACTGCATAGTATCTTTCGTAATAATCCGAGTATTTAAAATTAACTTATCGAATGCAATTACTATATGTTCTTTACTGGCAGCTTAACTGGTTCGTGTGTGTAGAGTAGTCTTTGGGACGAGTCAGATGTCTACATTAAAACATGCGCCTTTCAGATCAGTCACTGCATAGTATCTTTCGTAATAATCCAAGTATTTAAAATTAACTTATCGAATAAAATTACTATAAGTTCTTTACTGGCAGCATAACTGGTTCGTCTGTGTAGAGTAGTCTTTGGAACGAGTCAGATGTCTTCATTAAAACATGCGCCTTTCAGATCAGTCACTGCATAGTATCTTTCGTAATAATCCGAGTATTTAAAATGAACTTATCGAATGCAATTACTATATGTTCTTTGCTGGCAGCATAACTGGTTCGTCTGTGTAGAGTAGTCTTTGGAACGAGTCAGATGTCTTCATTAAAACATGCGCCTTTCAGATCAGTCACTGCATAGTATCTTTCGTAATAATCCGAGTATTTAAAATGAACTTATCGAATGCAATTACTATATGTTCTTTACTGGCAGCATAACTGGTTCGTCTGTGTAGAGTAGTCTTTG
>OU015500.1:160442846-160545346 GCA_907164885.2 Dolomedes plantarius
ATCTAAAAACCTACCGAAAACTATTCCCGTAGAAAACAATGAACTTGGTGAAACCCGAATTATGTTCGCCACTATTGGTAGGAGCTTCTCCATTCAATAAAGCTCCCTCTGTTGGTTTCGCAGAAGGTATAAATGCAGATTGAATTCTGTTCTCCGCGAAAACCTAACATGCGTTACAACCCACAGCACCGAGAGAAGCAAAAAGTTGTTGATAATAAATCAAAAAATACATGCAGGTTCTCATATAAATATCTGCACAATTTTCGGTATCATGGGATCATTTTCATAACAAAATAAAACTCGAAATCCAAGCAAACACTAAAGAATCTGAAAACCTACCGAAAACTATTCCCGTCGAAAACAATGAACTTGGTGAAACCCGAATTATGTTCGCCACTATTGGTAGGAGCATCTCCATTCAATAAAGCTCCCTCTGTTGGTTTCGCAGAAGGTATAAATGCAGATTGAATTCTGTTCTCCGCGAAAACCTAACATGCGTCACAACCCACAGCACAGAGAGAAGCAAAAAGTTGTTGATAATAAATCAAAAAATACATGTAGGTTCTCATATAAATATCTGCACAATTTTCGGTATCTTGGGATCAATTTCATAACAAAATAAAACTCGAAATCCAAGCAAACACGAAAGAATCTGAAAACCTACCGAAACCTATCCCCGTCGAAAACAATGATTTCGGTGAAGCCCAAATTATGTTCGCCACTATTGGTGGGAACATCTCCATTCAATGAAGCTCCCTCTGTTGGTTTCGCAGAAGGTAGAAATGCAGATTGAATTCTGTTCTGCGCGAAAACCTAACATGCTTCACAACCCACAGCACCGAGAGAAGCAGTGGGTGTTGTTGATAATAAATAAAAAAATGCATGCAGGTTCTCATATAAATATCTGTACAATTTTCGGTATCTTGGGATAATTTCCATAAAAAAATAAAACTCGAAATCCAAGCAAACACTAAAGAATCTAAAAACCTACCGAAAACTATTGCCGTAGAAAACAATGAACTCGGTGAAGCCCGAATTATGTTCGCCATTATTGGTGGGAGCATCTCCATTCAATGAAGCTCCCTCTGTTGGTTTCGCAGAAGGTATAAATGCAGATTGAATTCTGTTCTCCGCGAAAACCTAACATGCGTTACAACCCACAGCACCGAGAGAAGCAAAAAGTTGTTGATAATAAATCAAAAAATACATGCAGGTTCTCATATAAATATCTGCACAATTTTCGGTATCATGGGATCATTTTCATAACAAAATAAAACTCGAAATCCAAGCAAACACTAAAGAATCTGAAAACCTACCGAAAACTATTCCCGTCAAAAACAATGAACTTGGTGAAACCCGAATTATGTTCGCCACTATTGGTAGGAGCATCTCCATTCAATAAAGCTCCCTCTGTTGGTTTCGCAGAAGGTATAAATGCAGATTGAATTCTGTTCTCCGCGAAAACCTAACATGCGTTACAACCCACAGCACAGAGAGAAGCAAAAAGTTGTTGATAATAAATCAAAAAAATACATGCAGGTTCTCATATAAATATCTGCACAATTTTCGGTATCATGGGATCATTTTCATAACAAAATAAAACTCGAAATCCAAGCAAACACTAAAGAATCTGAAAACCTACCGAAAACTATTCCCGTCGAAAACAATGAACTTGGTGAAACCCGAATTATGTTCGCCATCATTGGTGGGAGCATATCCATTCAATAAAGCTCCCTCTGTTGGTTTCGCAGAAGGTATAAATGCAGATTGAATTCTGTTCTCCGCGAAAACCTAACATGCGTCACAACCCACAGCACAGAGAGAAGCAAAAAGTTGTTGATAATAAATCAAAAAATACATGCAGGTTCTCATACAAAATCTGCACAATTTTCGGTATCTTTGGATAATTTTCATAACAAAATAAAACTCGAAATCCAAGCAAACCCTAAAGAATCTAAAAACCTACCGAAAACAATTCCCGTAGAAAACAATGAACTCGGTGAAGCCCGAATTATGTTCGCCATTATTGGTGGGAACATCTCCATTCAATGAAGCTCCCTCTGTTGGTTTCGCAGAAGGTATAAATGCAGATTGAATTCTGTTCTCCACGAAAACCTAACATGCGTCACAACCCACAGCACAGAGAGAAGCAAAAAGTTGTTGATAATAAATCAAAAAATACATGCAGGTTCTCATATAAATATCTGCACAATTTTTGGTATCTTGGGAACATTTTCATAACAAAATAAAACTAGAAATCCAAGCAAACACTAAAGAATCTGAAAACCTACCGAAAACTATTCCCGTCGAAAACAATGAACTCCGTGAAGCTCGAATTATGTTCGCCATCATTGGTGGGAGCATATCCTTTCAATGAAGCTCCCTCTGTTGGTTTCCCAGAAGGTATAAATGCAGATTGAATCCTGTTCTCCACGAAAACCTAACATGCGTCACAACCCACAGCAACGAGAGAAGCAAAAAGTTGTTGATAATAAATCAAAAAATACATGCAGGTTCTCATATAAATATCTGCACAATTTTCGGTATCTTGGGATCAATTTCATAACAAAATAAAACTCGAAATCCAAGCAAACACGAAAGAATCTGAAAACCTACCGAAAACTATTCCCGTCGAAAACAATGAACTCCGTGAAGCTCGAATTATGTTCGCCATCATTGGTGGGAGCATATCCTTTCAATGAAGCTCCCTCTGTTGGTTTCCCTGAAGGTATAAATGCAGATTGAATTCTGTTCTCCGCGAAAACCTAACATGCGTCACAACCCACAGCACCGAGAGAAGCAAAAAGTTGTTGATAATAAATCAAAAAATACATGCAGGTTCTCATATAAATATCTGCACAATTTTCGGTATCTTGGGATCAATTTCATAACAAAATAAAACTCGAAATCCAAGCAAACACGAAAGAATCTGAAAACCTACCGAAACCTATCCCCGTCGAAAACAATGATTTCGGTGAAGCCCAAATTATGTTCGCCACTATTGGTGGGAACATCTCCATTCAATGAAGCTCCCTCTGTTGGTTTCGCAGAAGGTATAAATGCAGATTGAATTCTGTTCTCCGCGAAAACCTAACATGCGTCACAACCCACAGCACCGAGAGAAGCAACGGGTGTTGTTGATAATAAATCAAAAAATGCATGCAGGTTCTCATATAAATATCTGTACAATTTTGGGTATCTTGGGATAATTTTCATAACAAAATAAAACTCGAAATCCAAGCAAACACTAAAGAATCTAAAAACCTACCGAAAACTATTCCCGTAGAAAACAATGAACTCGGTGAAGCCCAAATTATGTTCGCCATTATTGGTGGGAGCAT
This sequence comes from Dolomedes plantarius, assembly GCA_907164885.2. NCBI lineage: Eukaryota > Metazoa > Arthropoda > Arachnida > Araneae > Dolomedidae > Dolomedes > Dolomedes plantarius. The sequence continues at coordinate 160,446,188 of OU015500.1, forward strand.
CTCCATTCAATGAAGCTCCCTCTGTTGGTTTCCCAGAAGGTATAAATGCAGATTGAATTCTGTTCTCCACGAAAACCTAACATGCGTCACAACCCACAGCACAGAGAGAAGCAAAAAGTTGTTGATAATAAATCAAAAAATACATGCAGGTTCTCATATAAATATCTGCACAATTTTTGGTATCTTGGGAACATTTTCATAACAAAATAAAACTAGAAATCCAAGCAAACACTAAAGAATCTGAAAACCTACCGAAAACTATTCCCGTCGAAAACAATGAACTCCGTGAAGCTCGAATTATGTTCGCCATCATTGGTGGGAGCATATCCATTCAATGAAGCTCCCTCTGTTGGTTTCGCAGAAGGTATAAATGCAGATTGAATTCTGTTCTCCACGAAAACCTAACATGCGTCACAACCCACAGCACCGAGAGAAGCAATGGGTATTGTTGATAATAAATCAAAAAATGCATGCAGGTTCTCATATAAATATCTGTACAATTTTCGGTATCTTGGGATAATTTTCATAACAAAATAAAACTCGAAATCCAAGCAAACCCTAAAGAATCTAAAAACTTACCGAAAACAATTCCCGTAGAAAACAATGAACTCGGTGAAGCCCGAATTATGTTCGCCATTATTGGTGGGAACATCTCCATTCAATGAAGCTCCCTCTGTTGGTTTCCCAGAAGGTATAAATGCAGATTGAATCCTGTTCTCCACGAAAACCTAACATGCGTCACAACCCACAGCACCGAGAGAAGCAAAAAGTTGTTGATAATAAATCAAAAAATACATGCAGGTTCTCATATAAATATCTGCACAATTTTTGGTATCTTGGGATCATTTTCATAACAAAATAAAACTCGAAATCCAAGCAAACACTAAAGAATCTGAAAACCTACCGAAAACTATTCCCGTCGAAAACAATGAACTTGGTTAAACCCGAATTATTTTCGCCACTATTGGTAGGAGCATCTCCATTCAATAAAGCTCCCTCTGTTGGTTTCGCAGAAGGTATAAATGCAGATTGAATTCTGTTCCCCACGAAAACCTAGCATGCGTCACAACCCACAGCACCGAGAGTAGCAATGGGTGTTGTTGATTGTAACGAGGAATTCGTTACAGGTTCCTTTATTTTGATTAATTTAATTTAATTTGTGTAGTTCTTTTAAACTTTAAATTATAACTTTAATTTTAATCTTAACTCTGCTATTTATGTTTTCTTTCCTTAGCGGATAGTAATTTATTTTTTCCTTGACTCTTAGTCATGGGAGGTCTCTGTAACTTTAATTCCTTTCAGTCGGTAATTGAGAATAGCCTATCTTCTAACATCTGGCAGTGCAATTTGCCGTCGTAAATTCTTTAAGTCTTTGTCCGCTAAGTCCCCTAATTGCTAGCCTCGTGTCCACGAAGTAAGATGTCTTTTCTTCCCTGTTTCCTTGTTATTGTTAACAGCATTGATGGGTCTTCTTAAGCTATTAAACTCCGTTTATGCCAATGGCTCCGGTTTCCCCTTTCCGCACGCCTGCGGCGAACGTAATTTATTTGAGGTTCTCTTGCATGGGAAACTCAGTTTTTCTCAGAACAGGTGTTTGGGCTTCGCGCTGTTTGACCAGCTCCTCTGATTGGTACAGTCAGGTCTCAGATGGTCAGTCAGTTCCTCTGATTGGTCTCAGCCAGTCTCGGCCATTGAAACTCCTTAAAAGTGTTCTTCTGGCATTTTCTTCTGCCAAGGGGAGTATTTTACGTAGGGTTTCCAGTTTTGGCGATGCTTCGCGTATTTTATTTTATGAACAGAAAGTGTTGGCACGCTTTTAATTTTTTGTTTCTCCTCTCCCTTCTGCACGCTTTGGCGAGATTGGTTGTACGGCAACTCTTCTCTCCTTGCGTTGTCCAGGGCTGAAAAAAAAGTTAATTCGATGCTGAGATTCAGGTTATACATTCGTATATAAAAACTTGCCCTAGAGACCCTGATCCGAGGGATCGGCTTTTTTTTATGCCGTAACTTGGTGAGGGGGATTTTTTTGTCGAATAATGAGTACCAGTGTATTCTCGTGAGCTGATGTATTTTAGTGCCTATTTGTAAACATTTCTTCATTACTTTTATTTTTGGCTGCTAACCTAAGTGGTGCAGCCAACTTAGTGCTTTCGGGTCATGTAGACCCGAAGCTCTCTTTTTAGTATGTAGCAGATCATTTTGTTGTTAATATTCATTAACCAAGATATATATTGCTTAATTTCGTGAAGAGATAATAAATGATATTTGTTTCTACCAACAAGTGGTTTCGAAGCATGTCCTTCCTAAGTTTTTTTTTATAAAAAGAAAGGTATGTGAGCAGCAATTGAACACGAAGGTTATTAGCGGCACATCAACGTATGTATCCTCGGTAAATCTTCTTGTACGTCCACTAGTTAATGAATTTTCCGGCCTGTCTTGACGAACTGTCAATTCATCATCGCCAACGATAAACATTCTTCATATTTGATAGAACTTTCGTGCTTGGAACAACTTTGGTTGAACTATTGCGGTGAATCTCCTTTATTCAACTATAATTACTATAGCCACACATTAGCAATAGTGTAGAATGGTGCGCAAGTACCAGCGCTGCTCTCAACCTCATCAGTTGGTATGCTTCATTTTAATTCATTATTTATCATTTGTTAAATATTCTGCACAAATTTTTTTTTGATATGTATAAATGAAATTTTATATTATAAGTACAATCCAACTATTGCAATATATGATTTTCAGTGTATATCTAGTATATTTTTCTTGATGACCTAGATTTCTTTTTACATTTTACTTGAATAGAAGTATTTATAAAATTGTGATTTTATATTTTTTTCTCCTTTTGTGTAATACTTTAAATTGCACATTTAACTCTTTTCACATTTTGTGATTATACATTTTTTTTCTCTTTATATGAGAAATACTTAAAAGCATGGCTACAAAAAATTCATTTCCATGCAGCCTGACACCATTTGAGGGTGATGTAGAGTTATTGGAGTTCTTTTTCGAACAAGTAAATGATGTCAAAGAACTTAATAAGTGGTCTGAGCAACAAGCTTTGACTTTTTTTAAAATCCAAACTTACAGGCAATGCTCTTAAATTTTTTGTCAGTTCGGCTGATGCTAAAGGTTGTACATCTATTTTACAACTGAAGCAAATTTTCGTTGATTTTTTTAAACCTGCAACCACACATTCTTTGCGTGTAGCAGTAAATAATATTAAATTGTTGCCTGATGAAACAATCAGAAATTTATCACACAGGCTTGATAATCTTGTGAGGAAAGTGCACCCATCTATCACTGAGAAAACTCAGTTAGACTTCTGTTTATTCCTTACCTCTGGTATATGTATATTTAAAAGATAATGTCCTAATTTCACTGTTAGATTCTGGCTCGAGTTTGTCATTGTTTGATTTAAATACATTTAATTCAATGAAATCACAACTTAAATTCAGAATAATCTCTAGAGCTGTAACCATTAAAACCCTTAACTCTACTCTACAATATTCTCCTTGTGTTGAATTGCCTATAAAATTCTCCAGGAAGTCATTTAAACACACCTTTTTCTTAACAGATCTGTCAACAACTAAATTCAATATCTTAATTGGGTATGACTTTCTCAACAAATACAATGTAATACTAGATCATAAACTAAATGCAATTAAAATTAACTCTGAAACCATACCTTTTATTCAAAATTCCTTTGATAATTCTGTTCATTTCAATTGAACCATCACTGACTCACCTAATCTTAATACTAAGAGTAATCATAATAATATTGAACCTGATAATAATAATCTGAGTGATTATACTACTAATTTTTGTGATACTGCACCAGAGAACTGTTCTTCCAACTTCAATGACAATATAAGTATTCATAATGATTTTGCTGGTAATGTTGATATCTCTTCTACTGCACAATATTTTAATTTATATGCTGATAATGTACTTGACAATGATAATTTATGTGTGAAAAATGATAAAGGTAATGAAGCTGCATCTAATGTAGTTATGGTATGTTAAAAAGTTATCTTAGAATGTGACGATAGTCAATATGTTAAGGTGAAAACCCTTACTAATTTCAATGAAGCTCTTTTTCTACCAAATACTAAACAATTTATTTTTCATCCTTCATTACATAAATTTGAAAATACTTATCAGGAACCTATTTTAAATCACTTTTATATATTATTGAAAATAGGGATGCTAAACAACTTCATTTGGGTAAAAATTCCATTATAGGAAATATTAGTGATTTTGACCTAATTGACAAACCTCCTATAAATTCTAATGTTGAGAATAATACTCCTTCTGACTTTGATTTTTCTTGTAATTCTTTGGAACATGTTGTCAACTTTATTTCTACTACTCCTGAGATTCTGAGTAAGCGAAAAGAAATGCTTTCTTCGTCTGACTTTAAATTAGACCATTTGTCGTGTGAGCACAAACAACAGTTATTAAATATTTTGTTGCCTTTTCTAAGGATTTGGGCTTCAACCTTAGGGCACACTGATAGAATTAAACCTCACATTTCCTTAACTCAAAATTTTCCTATTAGGACCCTTCCTTTCCCTATTCCTCAAACCTTACAGCAAACTGCTTTGGACCAACTAAATGAAATGCAGAGTGCAGATATTATTGAACGAGGTAATTGTGAATGGGCATGTCCAATGCTCACGGTTAAGAAAAAATCTCTTGATTCTTCTGCCCCACCCACATTTAGGCTTGCTTTAGATCTTCGTTTGTTAAATTCAGTCATAAAATCTTCCTCCTATCCCCTCCCTAAAATTTCAACCATAATCTCTAACTTATCTAAATTTAAATACTTCTCCACCCTTGATTTCGGAAACGCCTATTATCTTACGCAAATAGATCTTCCTAAAGATCTCCAAAAAATTGTAGGTTTTACTACTCCTTTTGCTTCATATTTTTCTAAACGTATTCCTTTTGGTCTTAAAACAGCGGCAAGTACCTTTCAAAATTTAATAGATAATGTTTTAGAACAAGTAAACCTGCCAGGTCTCTTTGCATATCAGGACGATTTAGTTATTGGTGCTAATTCATTTGAGGAATCTCTGTCTAAAATTGCTAAATTGCTTGAAGTAATTTCAAAATTTAATCTGACTTTATCTCCGCACAAGTGCTCATTTCATAAGACAACGATTGATTTTCTTGGTTTCCATATTAAAGATAATGCTATATTTCCTATTGATAATAACATCACTAAAATAACTGCTTTTCCTGTGCCTACGTCTAAACGACAAGTAAAACGCTTTTTAGGAGTTTGTGGTTTCTATCGTTCACTTATTCCAAATTTTGCTGCGCTTACTCAACCGTTAATTGACATCACTTCACCTAAGGTTAAATTCTTTTGGTCTCCTTATCTGCAAGAATGTTTCAATAACCTTCAGTCCATTTTCTTTTCCAAACCCTTTGTCAAATTACCCATGTGTGATCAGAATTTTTATTTGAACACTGATGCATCAAATTTGGCAATCTCTGGTATTTTGATGCAGAAGTTTGATGATAAGTTATTACCTATTTCATATTTTAATAAATCTCTTACAAAAGGTCAGAAAAATTATTCCACTCTCAAGAAAGAATTATTTGCACTTAATATGTCCATCATTGCATTTAAGTATTACTTATACAACAGAACTTTTACAGTGTTAACTGATAGTAAACCTCTCCTCAACTATAAGCATACTTCTTCTCCTACTGATATTGTTACTAGATGGTTACTCGAAATGAGTGAATATTCCATCATTTATGAACATATTCCTGGTAAACTTAATGTTTTGGCAGACTATTTTTCTCGTCTCACTTGTGACCCTCCTTCTCAAAATTTAGCCACTAATCCTGAAATTATTAATAGTGAGGATGTTCTTTCTATAACTACTGTTAATGCTTTTACTACTGACCCTATTCAAAATCATCCAGCAATTCCCATCACTAATCCTACGGATATCTCTATATCCACATTTTTGGCAGAACAGAGTCGGGATTCAAAATTGATCAAAATTATTAATTATCTAAATCAACCCAACTCTGCTAAGTCTTCTAAATTCACCGATTATTATATTCATGATGATTCTAAATTATTATGCTGGGATAAAACTAATATCAATACTAATTCTCATATTATTGTTGTTCCTCACTCTTTAAAATTTAAAGTTCTTAAAATTTGTCATGTGTCTCATTTTGGCATAGAAAAGACATATGATTTTGTAAAAGCTCGTTACTTTTGGCAAGGTATGTATGTTGATACAGTGAATTTTGTAAAATCTTGTCACCTTTGTTCTCTTAATAAGTCTCACACTATTGTATCAGCACCTTTTCAGGCTAATCCCATTCCCACTTTACCTAACGAGGCTGTGTCTATGGATATTCTTGGCCCTTTTAAAAATAATGCTTATAATTGACCATAATAATTGACCATAATTGATCATAATAATTGACCATAATAATTGACCATAATTGATCTTTTCTCGAGGCATTTAGAGCTTTTTCCTCTTGACAAAATTACAATGGAGGCAGTCACTGAGTGTTTGTTAAGTTATGTTTGTAAATTTGGTAGACCTTCTATAATCTTAACCGATCTTGGTACTCAATTTACATCTGAAATTTTCTCTTCCTTTACTAAAACTATTGGGATTAAGTTAACCCATACCACTGTTGGTAACCCTAAGGCGAATGCTATTTGTGAAAGAACTAATCTTTCTGCAAAATCTACAATTAATTGTCTTCTACAGCAAGGTGTTCCTTTTAAACATGCTGTACTTCTTCATCAACATTTGTACAATGGTTCACACCATTCTTCGACTAATTATTCTCCTTTTTTGTTGCATTTTGGTCGAGAAGTTGCATTGATCTTTGATAATTTCTGTTACAAAAAATCTATTGAACAGCTCGACAAACCTCAATATTTAAACAATCTGTTCAAATATATGCTTCAGGTACAACAAATGGTTTATTAAAATTTAACTGATAAACGTGTAATTCAAAATACCAAACAACTTCAACATGCTAAGTTACGGGTACTCTCTCCAGGAAATATTGTGTATGTGAAATCTAAAGACAGGTTCAATAAGAAATTCACTGGTCCATATGAAGTAATTAAACGCCACTCTGTAGTCACTTATTCCATAAGACTACTCTCAAATCCTTTGGCTCCTCTCACTAAAATTCATATTGATCGTCTCCATTTTGCTCCTGCTAGAAAAGTTCACTTAAACGAATCTTCTTCTGCTCCTTTAATGTTTAATGTTTCTCCTCCTCAGCAAAATAGGTATTTCTTGAGGTCTACAGTTTTACAGTGATTTTTTTTGGTTGTGTGTTAGGAGAGCTCCCTAATATCACTTCTTTCTTTCTTTCCAATGCTGGCGTTGTGTAGGATATTTTTTCCCCACTGTAATTTTCTGTTTCTTTGAGTATATTCCTTTTTGCCAACATTATTCAAAATTCTAAAATTGTACTGTTCTCTGAATGTTTACAATTGTTCCTTAATAATGTAAGTTTCTATGAACTAGTTCCAACACTTAATGTTGAATTACTTGATATGGAAAACCTTAATATGGTCAACTAATGTTAAATTAAGTTTTATGCTTCAATTGTTCTAAAGAAAAGATTGATTTTCTTTTTGTTCCTTTCATACCTGTCAAATTCTTGCTTCATCAACATATGATTTCAAGGTTATAAGTTGTAACTTAGGTATAATTTTGTTGTAACTTAGGTATAATTTTGTTATGAATACTTCAACAGATATAATTCTCTAATGTAATCAACTTCATATTGATATTATCACTTATTAGTGTAATATGTTGAACATTGTGCTTCATCCATTGGTTTACTTTTATCAATGTTATAATTTTTGTTTTGCTTAGATATTTTGTTTGATTTGATGTTTGTATTTGGTTGTCATAGTGCAACGATGGCTGAAAGTATTGGTATAAGGCATTGGCATTAGCATTAGCATTAGCAAATAACAACTGTATTAGTATAATTTAGCAAATAACATCTGTATTACTATGGTATTGACATATTTTTATTACTCTTCACTGAAAAATAATTTTTTGCTTTGACACAAATTTCTTTTGGTATTTCCTGAGAATGTTACCAGTCACCCATTCAATTGGTAAGATTATGTTTGTACATATTACATGGTTTATATTAATGGTATTGAAAAGTCATTATCTTCTACTTAAGCTTGTTGAAAAGCAAGGTATCAATGCAAACAAATGATAGGAACCAAATGATTCCCTATCAACTCTATTGACATTCATGTATTTTAATATATCCTATCAAAATCTTTCTTTCTTATATTTTGTTGTGTTTAAATATTGCAAGCAAACTTTATTGTGTATTTATGTGTAAAATCCCTAATACTTAACTGAACAATTTTTTATGTGTTATATCTTTTATTATTTTTTATACCTCACTTTGTCAATTTTTGACAAGTTATCTTATACCGACTATGACTGTCCTATACTTCATGTTCACTACTACCTTCCCTTTTTTTTATTGTAGTTAGTTCCATAGCCCTGAAATTTTTTTGCAATGTAGTGAGATGTACTCTAGTTCTGCAAACCACTTTCATTTTTATTTTTTTTATTATTTTTCCTTTTCAGTTTTCCCCTAGTGCAATATTGCTACTTTGTTGTTTTCTATTTTTTTGTAAAATTAAATTTCCACGCGCAAGATAGAAGTCACCAACCTTATTGGGACAGTATCATATACTTTCTTTTGGCCAAGGAATTTTATGTGATTCAAGCTCTGTTTTGGTGTAGGATGATCTTTTGATCAAGTTTAATTTTATTTTTAACCCTTCACTTGAAGTTAGGAATTTACTTAAGGCTAGGTGTCCTAGTCATTCTTCCTTTTGCACAGCTTTCCCCCTTGAGTGGAGTCTGTCTTGAGGCATATATTTTGTTAGGTTTCAGGCGTCATAATCCTTCGCGGAAACATTACTGATCCTAATTTTCCTAATTTTGACTTTTTTTATTGTTTGTGCCCAACTGGTCACTAATAAACTTTGACAGTTTGTGGTTACATTCTTATGCATTCACTTTTCATTTTTTGTTTAGCTCACACTCAAAGCATGTACATGTGCATAAACAAGATACGGTTTATGTTTTTATTATATTATTAGCTATGAGCATTTTGGCCATGTAGCATATTTAATTGAGTGACATTTTTTTCCCTTCCATTTGTGAAGTTTTTATATATTACTAATTAAGTAACTGTCAAGATTCGAATTCCCATACCTCTGGTAGGTTAAGTTGCCGCAATAGACTTCTTAGAATCATCTTCTATGTTTCGAGGGAATTCTTGTTAGTATCGTTACGACAATTCTGTTTGTTTAGTTCACTCTGTGTGTAGCAATTTTGATGCATATTAATAGATATGACATCTTATTTTTTTGAATGCAAATGGATATTACATCCAATTTTTTTTAGTATGAATATATGATATTCTACATTGAATATTAATAAAATAACATCCAATATTTTGATTATTAGTGGATATGAGATCCAATTTTCTTCAATTATATATATATTGAACTCATGATTCTTTGGTAAGACCAAATTAACTTACCTTCTTGAAATGATATGAGATTTCAAGTATTTTATTTATTTTGTTGACTATGATATGCAACTATAAGTTTAATTAGTACAAATGTACATAAAAATTTTAAGGTAATGTGTTACGCCATATTTTTTTTTGTCAAGCATTAATCACTATTATTTTTGTAAAATTTACCATGCTTGTATGAATCACTATCTTTGTATTGATACTACATTTATAATATGTTTATATATTTCTTTATCCCTTTGTATTAACTATATGTATTTTATATGAAAATTTTTTTTGAGATCAAATGTGTCTCACGTATTATGTATGCTATTGGTTTTTCCACACATTAATATGTGGTGATTTGTAAATTTTTTTTCATCTCTGGACAGGGGAGAGTACTGTAAAGAGGAATTCGTTACAGGTTCCTTTATTTTGATAAATTTAATTTAATTTGTGTAGTTCTCTTAAACTTTAAATTATAAATTTAATTTTAATCTTAACTCTGCTATTTATGTTTCCTTTCCTTAGCGGATAGTAATTTAATTTTTCCCAGGCTCTTAGTCATGGGAGGTCTCTGTAACTTTAAGTCCGTTCGGTCGGTAATTGAGAATAGCCTATCTTCTAATATCTGGCAGTGCAATTTGCCGTCGTAAATTCTTTAAGTCTTTGTCAGCTAAGTCCCCTAATTGCTAGCCTCGTGTCCACGAAATAAGATGTCTTTTCTTCCCTGTTTCCTTGTTATTGTTAACAGCATTGATGGGTCTTCTTAAGCTATTAAACTCCGTTTATGCCAAAGGCTCCTGTTTCCCCTTTCCGCACGCCTGCGGTGAACGTAATTTATTTACGGTTCTCTTGCATGGGAAACTTAGTTTTTCTCAGAACAGGCGTTTGGGCTTCACGCTGTTTGACCAGCTCCTCTGATTGGTTAAGCTCAACCAGTCTCGGCCAATGAAACTCCTTAAAAGGGTTCTTCTGGCATTTTCTTCTGGCAAGAGGAATGTGGTACGTAGGGTTTCCAGTTTTGGCGATGCTTCGCGTATTTTATTTTATGGACACAAGGTGTTGGCGCGCTTTTAAGGTTTTCTTTCTCCTCTCCCTTCTGCACGCCTTGGCGAGATTGATTGTACGGCAACCCTTCTCTCCTTGCGTTGTCCAGGGCTGAAAAAAAAGTTAATTCGATGCTGAGATTCAGGTTATACATTCGTATATAAAAACTTGCCCTAGAGACCCTGATCCGAGGGATCGGCTTTTTTTTATGCCGTAACTTGGTGAGGGGGATTTTTTTGTCGAATAATGAGTACCAGTGTATTCTCGTGAGCTGATGTATTTTAGTGCCTATTTGTAAACATTTCTTCATTACTTTTATTTTTGGCTGCTAACCTAAGTGGTCGTGTAGACCCGAAGCTCTCTTTTTAGTATGTAGCAGACCATTTTGTTGTTAATATTCATTAACCAAGATATATATTGCTTAATTTCGTGAAGAGATAATAAATGATTTTTGTTTCTACCAACAAGTGGTTTCGAAGCATGTCCTTCCTAAGTTTTTTTTTATAAAAAGAAAGGTATGTGAGCAGCAATTGAACACGAAGGTTATTAGCGGCACATCAACGTATGTATCCTCGGTAAATCTTCTTGTACGTCCACTAGTTAATGAATTTTCCGGCCTGTCTTGACGAACTGTCAATTCATCATCGCCAACGAGAAACATTCTTCATATTTGATAGAACTTTCGTGCTTGGAACAACTTTGGTTGAACTATTGCGGTGAATCTCCTTTGTTCAACTATAATTACTATAGCCACACATCAGCAATAGTATATTGATAATAAATCAAAAAATACATGCAGGTTCTCATATAAATATCTGTACAATTTTCGGTATCTTGGGATCATTTTCATAACAAAATAAAACTCGAAATCCAAGCAAACACTAAAGAATCTGAAAACCTACCGAAAACTATTCCCGTCGAAAACAATGAACTCGGTGCAAGGTCGAACAGGGTTCGTTTTGGAACGTTACTGTTCTGAAGGAAGTAGGGGCAGAAATAAGTCATTCTTGAATAATATAGATTTTTATTCCGATCCCCGTGACTTTTACACTGAGCAGTTAATGTCGCATCACGGGGAAAATTGGTGTTTTGAAGAGTATTTTGCCGGAAATATTTTTCAGCTAGACATCTTCAAAGTCATTATGGGCATTCGACATTAGGTGGGTAATGGTAGTTAAAGAAACTATTTGAATAAATGTAAACTGCAATGAAAGTAAATAAGCACCTTCGCCTTCTATGCCGATGTTTTCTCTATAGATCTAGTCACCGCGTGCGTGTCATCCAATTCAGCTGCATTTGTTAATAAATCAGCCAGTGTTATTCAACCCAAATTTCTTTTGTTCTGAAATCGATGGTTGCCGGCTCTGAAACAGCTCTCGATGCGAAAAATCGATCAATAAGGGCGAAACATAAAAACGCTACATAAATTTATTTGAGAAGACGACATTTTTCTCGAAGCACAACATTCTTTAAAAGAAAAATACCACCTCCGGATAGTATGTTGATTACTTCATTAAAGGAACAAACTATTTTTCATTTTCGTTATCATAAAAAGAAAATTAAGTTCGAGATTCCATTATAATGAAAAGGTTTGGCGTTTATGGAAAGAGATAAAAAAGAGAATAATGGAAAGTTACAAAATTTTTTTTAAATAGCACTTTACTCCTGATTAAGCGGCTTTTGTGTTAATCTTAGAATAAAAGTTCCTGACCAGGATGGCGTGATTCTGCATTCGAGAAAATTCCCTGCAATGCCTTCTTTCGGAAATTATAATTTTAAATCTGCTTTCAAAAATGCCCGACATTCAGAAAATACGACGCTTCATTTATTCGACTTATTTTTTTTTATACAAGTATTACTGGTGTAATGAAATTTCAAAAAGGCAAGTAAAGAGATCTCAGAAATTCAAAACCTATTTGACCGTGCTTTTCTTTTACACCTACTTCTTAACTATTACCCAAACTGAAATCTGCGTCAGTTTGAATAGCTGATATGTGTTGAACTATTATACAATTTCTGTACATTATATTGAAAGAAAAAGAAGTTACATAAGAATATAAGAACGCGTACTACTTAAGTGTTTTTCATTTAAGTTTCAATAAATATTATTTATTCTGGTACACGCACTTTCCTAATTTAAAGAATGTGTAAATACACTCTTAGAAAAAAAACGACGCACCAAGAAGGAATTATCCGAATGGGACGAAAATTGGTATGATGTACATGTGCAGAAAAACAAATGGCTACAATTCGAGAAAAATTGGATGATTTATTCAACAGAAAGAGCTCCACAAAGTGAAAAAGTCAATGACGCGTCGGTCCACCTCTGGCCCTTATGCAAGCTGTTATTCGGCTTGGCATTGACTGATAGAGGTGGCGGATGTCATCCTGCGGGATATCGTGCCAAATTCCTTCCAATTGGCACGTTAGATCGTGGATACAAATTTGTGGATACAGATTTCATCAATGTTAGATATCTTAATAATCTTTAGATGCTGTGGAAATTCTCACGCCTTCTAAAAATGCACTTTTTTGATATTCGAAATATTCTATTTTGAAATATAGATGCATTACGACAATTTAAGTCACTGCAATATAAAATTATAAGCTGTTGCGTCAAAATAAGACATCGTGTTTACTAAAAATTGTCAAAATTTTTAAATTTAAAGGCAAACGTTTTAATAATTTGGCAAAATAATGCGACGGAATCTCGATTTAATTTTCGGTTTGAACAGTAACGTTAAACAATGAAGCTGTAGGCAAATGATTAAAATTAAAATCATTTACTTAAAGAACGAGAATGCTGTAAAGCAATTTCTCAGGTCGACCGTCATATGAAGTAACCGAAAGGACAAACTTTTTATTTTTTTTATTTTTATGAACGCGAATCTAACGCGTTGAAATATTTTTTAAAATTTTAATATTAAAATCTACTAGTAATATTACAGAAATCCTATTACATGTTACAAGGCCAAAATATAGTTAATTAACAATAAAAAACTGTTTTCTCATTTACTTCTTCGATAGAGAAATATCTCATTAGTTGTAAAATGTTTTCTTGTTTAATGGAGAATATCTCATTTCAAAATATGTTTCTTTGATTTCAACCATACGTATGCAAAGCATTAAACGCATCACATATTTATGTAAAATATGATAAAAATACTTGCAAGAATTTAGAATTAGATAATCGTTGTTTTTATTTTTATCTGATATTTCTGGATAAGAATTCATTTAACCGTTGCAAAGTAAAAGAACATTTTTTTTCCAATGTTCGATTAATAATTCCGATGTTTGATTTTCTAATGTTCGATAAATGTAATAAAATGAAATGTGCCCTCTTTAGGAATGAAATAACTCCATCTGTTTTTAATGCAAAGAATTATAGCCCATTGCATCAGTAAAGAAATCGATTTCTTTTTAACTTATCCAGTCGAAACCCGAAAAGACCGAATTCTTCGGGAAGATCTCGTGTTATTATTTGTACGCACACACACACACTGCTGGCCATTAAAAGATCGTGTCATAACCAGCACGCGTCGGAATTCGATAGCGGCAGGATCGTGGCCTATCGAGAGAGCGATATTCGCATCGGTCGGAATATTCGAGGACTTTCCTCCGCCCGGCAATTGAGAGCGACGAGAAAATAAAAATTGTATAAAACTCGACCGAAATATAAAAAAGAAAAACACTAACGAAATTTATCGACAAATATTCGAAAATATAAAAATCGACGAAAAATTAATAACGATGTACTCGCGATCGAATATTTTCCCGCAATATTAAAAATTTGGAAAATGACTCATATAAAACAGAAATTTCTATTTCGGAAATTTAAAAAAAAACATGGATTCCTAATTATCGAAACGTCGACGACGAAATAGGCACGGCGGAAAAGCACAAATCGATGCGTGTCGCATCGTCTATAGTAACCCGACATTCTTGCCGGACATTTGCATATATCTATGGACTAATCGGCAAATCGTTCAGCAATGTGCCAGGTGTCGAAAAGTGACGAAACGAACCTTTTCGTTTCCTTCGAATGTCGTCGCATATTTTTTATAAAACGTCGCGACTTCCACCTATTTTTTTCCAATGTTGGACTCGAACGCGTAACGCCCGACAGTTATTTCGATTCCCTGCAAGTTCACCGTATGTATGGAAAGAGGCGTGTTTCGTCGCGCGACAGTTTAGAGCACTGCCCACTAGATGGCGACACTAGAAGAGGCATTCACTGCGGAATGTCCTGTTGTGCACGGCCCAAATCAATCTGGCTGTCGTAATAAATATAATTTCGATAACCGTCCATTGGACTATTCGGCTGGATTGAATGCCCGAGAAGACCCTTCATCTGTTTCCGAATTTCAATACGAGTTGAATTTCACAGAGATGCTTTTGAGGTAATTTTCAGTCTCGCCGCATGCAGGCCACCCGCTTCGGATCTTTCTATAAAACCTTTTCGGATCAGTTAACATTTGGGTCGTTGGACATTAACAAAAAGTCCAGAGCATTCGTTAATATTCAATTATTAGCATCGCACACACGCGCGTGTATTTGATGGATGAAAAATTTTCTTCACCCCGGCCGAGATTTCAAATACTATCTAAACGTGAAGGCTGTATAAATTGCACGTTTCATTTCCGAAAGAACATGGAGAACGATACATTCATCCGGGGCAGATAACAGATGACGAACTAAAAAATTCACACCGACAGACAAAAAAACGATTAAAATAATCTAACGTGCCGATTTATTTACAATCCGCGGTTCGATAAATATTGCACTGAAAAAGATCTTTTCTACGTTCTTTTGATTAGAGTTTGATCTCTCAAAGAAAAATTGAAATAGTAAGCGGTGGACGCAAATTGTAGGGGAAAATAACACACTGAAAAAGTAGTTAAAACCAATAAATAATCGACAAATTGAAAATGAAAAGCAATTAGCAGTTAATTGTTGATATTCGGAAACAGGAAAATTATATTATTCTGTGGGGAAAAGTACCCTAAAAGACAATTTAAACTGCTGGAATCCTCTAAAGAGGCCGCCCCATCATGCCAAATATCGAAATTTCGTCGAGATCCAACGTTAACTTTCGGAGTTAGGCTCACATTTCGGCTAAAACCTGAAAAAATAACTTTTAGCCATAACTCTTGAAAAAACCCACGCAGACACTAAATTGCACTGAAAACCGCTTGTAGGGCTTCCCAAAGTGCCGAAAAATCATGTTTCAGGACAATCCAACGGTAACTTTAGCAGTTATTGCCGAAAGTGAGTTTTGACCGTGCGTTAGAGCGGAAATGCGTTAAAACAGAGAATATCCACCGAAACTCCAAAAATAACCCGACCAGACGATTTAAACCGCTGGAATCCTCTGAGAGGCCGCCCCATCATGCAAAATATTCAATTTCGTCGAGATCCAACGTTAACTTTCGGAGTTAGGCTCACATTTCGCCGAATTCGGCTAAAACCTGAAAAAATAACTTTTAGAAATAACTCATGAAAAAAAACCACGCAGACACTCAAACACTCTTCTTCTTTCTCCACGCAGACACTCTTCGTCTCAACGTCATCTTTTCCTTAACGCAACCGCAACTGACTCCTATGTGAACAGGCCCTTATTCTTCCAGTATTTGACGCAGTAGTGTCACAACACAAGGCTTGCACTGTATCCAAAAGTTTATTTTCAGCAAGCAAGTTGTAAATAGCTTCTGCCATATCGTCTCCACTGCAAGAATCCAATTGAGGGACTTCCAAAAGATGCTCTTGTCCGTTAGCGGAAATAATTACTGGAAGCCTGTCAAGCATTTTGTTTCTAGTTATTGATAGAAGCAGCTTTCCATCCCAGTGGACGGTAGTCAACTCTAACTGTAACGTCAGACGTTCATTTCTGATTACTGAAGCACGCTCAGCACGAAGTTTTTGACGGCATCGCTGTATCGAGGTTCGATTTATAATTAGATCTTCAGTGTTGTGTTCCAAAGCTTCTGCAGTAGCCATTAAAATGTGGACAGAGTTTCTGTCACTTAACTTGCATTTATCAAGAGCTGCTACCAACTTGGTGTTAATAAAATTAATGTTCCCACGCTTACATTCTTTGGGTAGACCTGGCTGATTTGTCGTACACAACGTATCTTCACAGTCAATTTCATTTTCAGACGAAACTGGCGCTAAAACAAAACTTTTGTAAATATACTACAAAATACTGCTTTAAGAATATAATAATTGGACAAAAGAAAAATTTCAAAATTACTTAATAGTTTTTACTTACACGACTCTTTGATATCCAAGTTCTCCATTGTTTCACTCAATTTTGTATCTTCTTTAATTTTATTTCGTCACTGTTCTTCTGCACTAAGACGTTTTAGAACTATTTTCCTTTTCATCAGTTCCTTTATCAATGCCCCTAAAACACCAATTCGTCCTTTCTGCCTCTGGGAAATGAGAAATTGTTTGTCTTCATCTATTGTAATAATTTTCAAGATATTAGAGTGAGCAATATCAAATAGGTCCTCTAGTTTTTCTTTGAAATTTTGTTCTCTTTACTCCTGAGTTTCGCTCTTTCTTTTAGAACGTTCACGATGCAGTCTCCATTGTATAGGGCTTCCGTTTTAATAATGCAATGTTGAGGTTCTAAAACTGATATTCGTGCTTTTTGCTAAAAAAAAAACAGTTTCAGAAATTACTAAACGAGCACTTTCCCGGAGACTTAATTTTACGCATCTGATATTATAAAATAGCACTTGCCTTACTTGTTTGTTAGAAGGTAATTTCCAACCTAATATTTGATTTGTTTCTCTTTCAATCAGATATATATGATTGCGAAGTTTACTCTTTAGCGCCATTTTTAACAAACCACGTGCTACCGCTTCGTTCGGAAGACAACGCAATACTGATTATGACTAAGCGCCGTGATCAGTTTTCCCAACAACCAGGACTGCCGACGCCGCCTGCACAGCGCCCCCTATCGTGTGTCCTACGTGCTGGTGGGTTATGCAAAACTACGTTTTAGTGTATATTTGATATTATTTAGTTTACTAACTCGCATAAAATCTTATTTCATTTTTTCTGTAAAACTTGTGGGAAAAACAGTAATTTTTATGTAAATAGCGACATTCACAGTCTCCGCGGCATCACTTAGAATAATGCGAATAGCCCGATATTTTGGGGGTATTAGTTTTAGGCCAGTTAGAAAAAACTGAGGGGGTGAGACATTTAAAAAAACAAAGTTGAAAAATAAGGGCCACCCTAGTGACACCCAACATGCCGAATGTCCAATTTTATAAAATTTGGACGGTAAGTTTTGAAGTCAGCCTCGCATTCTTCCTTAGAACGCGGCCATATGCATTTCTAGGGCATGAAAATGATTTTTGCGCCAAAATATTATTTCGACAAAAATCGGTGCATATCGCCTAAAATCGTCTTTTCGCCATAACTCTTGAAATAACCCAAGCAGACACTAAATTTCACTGCGGTCCTCTTAAGTGTTCCCACCATGCCGAATGTTTAATTTCATAAAACACGGACGGTTAAATTTTAAAGTTAGCGTCGCATTCTACTTTAGAACGCGGCCATATGCATTTATAAGGCATGAAAATGATTTTTGCGCCATAACTCCAGAAATATCCGTACCAGACAAATAAAACCACTGGAATCGGCTGTTTGGGGCGGGGAAACGTGCGAAACAGGCACTATCAAAGCGATCAGAGCATAATCCGAGGAGTTAAGGCCAAATCTTATTTCGACGAAAATCGTTGCATATCGCCTAAAAACATCTTTTCGCCATAACAATAGAAATAACCCAAGCAGACATTAAATTGCACTGCGGTAATCTTAAGTGTTCCCCCCATGCCGAATGTTTAATTTCATAAAATTCGGACGGCAAGCTTTGAAGTTAGTTTCGCATTCTAGTTTAGAACGCGGCCATATGCATTCGTAGGGCATGAAAATGATTTTTGCGCCATTACTCCAGAAATAACCGTACCAGACAAATAAAACCAATGGAATCGGCTCTTTGGGGCGGGAAAAGGTGCGAAACAGGCACTTTCAAAGCGATCGGAGCATAATCCGAGAAGTTACGGCCAAGTCTTATTTCGACGAAAATCGGTGCATATCGCCTAAATTCGTCATTTCGCCATAATTCAAGAAAGAACAGAAGCAGACACTAAATATCAATACGGTCCGCTTAAGTGTCGCCCCCCCCCCCCCCAATGCCGAATGTTTAATTTCCTAAAATTCGACGGTAAGTTTTGAAGTTCGCCTCGCATTCTAGTTTAGAACGCGGTCAAACGAATTTGTACGACATGAAAATGATTTTTGCGCCGTAACTCCAGAAATATCCGTACCAAACGAATAAAACCACTGGAATCGGCTGTTTGGGGCGGGGAAACGTACGAAAAAGGCACATTCAATGCGATCGGAGCATATTCCGAGTAGTTACGGTCAAATCTTATTTCGCCGAAAATCGTTGCATATCGCCTAAATTCGTCATTTCGCCATAATTCAAGAAAGAACCCAAGCAGACACTAAATATCACTGCGGTCCGCTTAAATGTCCCCCCCCCCAAATGCCGAATGTCTAATTTCATAAAATTTGGACGGTAAGTTTTGAAGTTAGCCTCGCATTCTAGTTTAGAACGCGGGCATATGCACTTATAGGGCATGAAAATGTTTTTGCGGCATAACTCCAGAAATATCCGTACCAGACAAATAAAACCACTGGGATCGGCTGTTTCGGGCGATGAAACGTGTGAAACAGGCACTTTCAAAGCGATCTGAGTATAATCCGAGAAATTACGGCCAAATCTTATTTCGCTGAAAATCGGTGCATATCGCCTAAATTCGTCATTTCGCCATAATTCAAGAAAGAACCCAAGCAGACACTAAATATCACTGCGGTCCGCTTAATTGTCCCCCCCCCCTCAATGCCGAATGTTTAATTTCATAAAATTCGGACGGTAAGTTTTGAAGTTAGCTTCGCATTCTAGTTTAGAACGCGGCCATATGCACGTATAGGGCATGAAAACGATTTTTACGGCATAACTCCAGAAATATCCGTACCAGACAAATAAAACCACTGGAATCGGCTGTTTGGGGCGGGGAAACGTACGAAAAAGGCACTTTCAAAGCGATCGGAGTATAATCCGAGAAGTTACGGCCAAATCTTATTTCGACGAAAATCGGTGCATATTGCCTAAAAGCATCTTTTCGCCATAACTCAAGAAATAACCCAAGCAGACACTAAATTGCAGTGCGGTCCGCTTAAGTGTCCCCCCCCCCACATGCCGAATGTCCATTTTCATAAAATTCGGACGGCAAGTTTTCAAATTAGCATCGCATTCTAGTTTAGAACGCGGCCATATGCATTTATAGGGCATGAAAATCATTTTTGCGCCATAAATCCAGAAATATCCGTACCCGACAAATAAACCACTGGAATCGGCTGTTTGGGGCGTTTAAACGTGCGAAACAGGCACTATCAAAGCGATCGGAGCATAATCCGAGTAGTTACGTCCAAATCTTATTTCGACGAAAATCGGTGCATATCGCCTAAAATCGTCTTTTCGCCATAACTCTAGAAATAACCCAATCAGACATTAAATTGCACCGCGGTCCTCTTAAGTGTCCCCCCCCTATGCCGAATGTTTCATTTCATAAAACTACGGACGGTAAGTTTTGAAGTTAGCATCGCCTTCTAGTTTAGAACGCGGGCCATATGCATTTATAAGGCATGAAAATCATTTTTGCGCGATAACTCCAGAAATAATCCGTACCAGACAAATAAACCACTGGAATCGGCTGTTTGGGGCGGAGAAACGTGCGAAACTGGCACTATCAAATTGATCGGACCATAATTTGAGAAGTTACGGCCAAGTCTTATTTCGACGAAAATCGGTGCATATCGCCTAAATTCATCATTTCGCCATAATTCAAGAAAGAACAGAAGCAGACACTAAATATCAATGCGGTCCGCTTAAATGTCGAACCCCCCCCCCCCCCCAATGCCGAATGTTTAATTTCCTAAAATTCGACGGTAAGTTTTAAAGTTCGCCTCGCATTCTAGTTTAGAACGCGATCAAACGAATTTGTACGGCATGAAAATGATTTTTGCGCCGTAACTCCAGAAATATCTGTACCAGACGAATAAAACCACTGGAATCGAATGTTGGGGGCGGGGAAACGTACGAAAAAGGCACTTTCAATGCGATCGGAGCATATTCCGAGTAGTTACGGTCAAATCTTATTTCACCGAAAATCATTGCATATCGCCTAAATACGTCATTTCGAAATAATTCAAGAAAGAACCCAAGCAGACACTAAATATCACTGCGGTCCGCTTAAGTGTCCCCCCCCCCCTATGCCGAATGTTTAATTTCATAAAACAAGGACGGTAAGTTTTGAAGTTTCATCGCATTCTAGTGTAAAACGCGGTCATATGCATTTGTAGGGAATGAAAATGATTTTTGCGCCATAAATCCAGGAATAGCCGTACCAGACAAATAGAACCACTGGAATCGGCTGTTTGGGGCGGGGAAACGTGCGAAACAATCACTTTCAAAGCGATCGGAGCATAATCCGAGAAGTTACGGCCAAATCTTATTTCGACGAAAATCGGTGCATATCGCCTAAAATCGTCTTTTCGCGATAACTCTAGAAATAACCCAAGGAGACACTAAATTGCACTGCGGTCCTCTTAAGTGTCCCCCCCCCTATGCCTAATGTTTAATTTCATAAAATACGAACGGCAAGCTTTGAAGTTACATCGCATTCTAGTTTAGAATGCGGCCATATGCATTTATTAGGCATGAAAATCATTTATGAGCCTTAACTCCAGAAATAACTGTAACAGACAAATAAAACCACTGGAATCGGCTGTTTGGGGTGGGGAAACTTGCGAAACTGGCACTATGAAAGCGAACGGGCCATAATCCGAGAAGTTATGGCCAAATCTTATTTCGGCGAAAATCGGTGCATATCGCCTAAAATTGTCTTTTCGCCATAACTCTCGAAATAACCCAAGCAGACATTAAATTGCACTGCGGTCCTCTCAAGTGCTCCCCCCCCCCCACACATGCCCAATGTAAAATTTCATAAAATTCGGACGGTAGGTTTTCAAGTTCGCCTCGCTTTCTAGTTTAAAACGCGGCCATATTGATTTGTAAGGCATGAAAATGATTTTTGCGCCATAACTCCAGAAATAACCGTACCAGACAAATAAAACCACTGGAATCGGCTGTTTAGGGCGGGGAAACATGCCAAACAGGCACTTTGAAAGCGATCGGAGTATAATCCGAGAAGTTACGGTCAAGTCTTATTTCGACGAAAATCGGTGCATATCGCCTAAAATCGTCTATAGCCATAACTCTAGAAATAACCCAAGCAGACATTAAACTGCACTGCGGTCCTCTTAAGTGTCCCCCCCCCTATGCCGAATGTTTAATTTCATAAAACAAGGACGGTTAAGTTTTGAAGTTTCATCGCATTCTAGTTTAGAACGCGGCCATATGCATTTATAAGGCATGAAAATACTTTTTGCACCATAACTCCAGAAATAAACGTACCAGCCAAATAAAACCACTGGAATCAGCTGTTTGGAGCGGGGAAACGTGCGAAACTGGCAATATCAAAGCGATCGGTCTATAATCCGAGAAGTTGTGGCCAAATCTTATTTCGGCGAAAATCGGTGCATATCGCCTAAAATCGTCTTTTCGCCATAACTCTAGAAATAACCCAATCAGACATTAAATTGCACTGCGGTCCTCTTAAGTGTCCCCCTCCTATGCCGAATGTTTCATTTCATAAAACACGGACGGTAAGTTTTGAAGTTACATCGCTTTCTAGTTTAGAACGCGGTCATATGCATTTGTAGGGCATGAAAATGATTTTTGTGCCATAACTCAAGAAATAACCGTACCAGACAAATAAAACCACTGGAATCGGCTGTTTAGGGCGGAGAAGCGTGTGAAACAGGCACTTTGAAAGCGATCGGAGTATAATCCGAGAAGTTATGGCCAAGTCTTATTTCGGCGAAAATCGCTGCATATCGCCTAATATCGTCTTTTCGCCATAACTCACGAAATAACCCAAGCAGACACTAAATATCACTGCGTTCCGCTTAAGTGCCCCCCCCCCTATGCCGAATGTTTAATTTCATAAAACACAGACGGAAACTTTTGAAGTTACATCGCATTCTAGTTTAGAATGCGGCCATATGCATTTATTAGGCATAAAAATCATTTATGAGCCATAACTCCAGAAAAAACTGTAACAGACTAATAAAACCACTGGAATCGGCTGTTTCGGGCGGGGAAACGTGCGAAACTGGCACTATCAAAGCGAACGGACCATAATCCGAGAAGTTATGGCCAAATCTTATTTCGGCGAAAATCGGTGCATATCGCCTAAAAGCGTCTTTTCGCCATAACTCAAGAAATAACACAAGTAGACACAAAATTGCACTGCGGTCCTCTTAAGTGTCCCCCCACCCATACCGAATGTTTAATTTCATAAATTTCGGGCGGCAAGCTTTGCAGTTAGCCTCGCATTCTAGTTTAGAACGCGGCCATATGCATTTGTAGGGCATGAAAATGATTTTTGCCCCATTACTCCAGAAATAACCGTACCAGAAAAATAAAACCACTGGAAACGGCTGTTTAGGGCGGGGAACTGTGCCAAACGGGCACTTTGAAAGCGATCGGAGTATAATCCGAGAAGTTACGGCCAAGTCTTATTTCGACGAAAATTGGTGCATATCGCCTAAAATCGTCTTTTCGGGATAACTCTAGAAATAACCCAATCAGACATTAAATTGCACTGCGGTCCTCTTAAGTGTCCCCCCCCCTATGCCGAATGTTTCATTTTATAAAACACAGAAGGTAAGTTTTGAAGTTACATCACTTTCTAGTTTAGAATGCGGCCATATGCATTTATTAGGCATAAAAATCATTTATGAGCCATAACTCCAGAAAACACTGTAACAGACTAATAAAACCACTGGAATCGGCAGTTTCGGGCGGGGAAACGTGCGAAACTGGCACTATCAAAGCGATCGGAGTATAATCCGAGAAGTTACGGCCAAGTCTTATTTCGACGAAAATTGGTGCATATCGCCTAAATTCGTCTTTTCGCCATAACTGAAGAAATAACCCAAGCAGACACTAAATATCACTGCGGTCCTCTTAAGTGTCCCCCCCCCATGCCTAATGTTTAATTTCATAAAATTCGGACGGCAAGCTTTGAAGTTACATCGCATTCAAGTTTAGAATGCGGCCATATGCATTTATTAGGCATTCAATCATTTATGAGCCATAACTCCAGAAATAACTGTAACAGACAAATAAAACCACTAAAATAGGCGGTTTGGGGCGGGGAAACGTGCGAAACTGGCACTATCAAAGCGAACGAGCCATAATCCGAGAAGTTATGGCCAAATCTTATTTCGGCGAAAATCGGTGCATATCGCCAAAAATTGTCTTTTCCCCATAACTCTCGAAATAACCCAAGCAGACATTAAATTGCACTGCGGTCCTCTCAAGTGCCCAACCCCGCCCCACATGCCCAATGTCCAATTTCATAAAATTCGGACGGTAGGTTTTCAAGTTCGCCTCGCTTTCTAGTTTAAAACGCGGCCATATTGATTTGTAAGGCATGAAAATGATTTTTGCGCCATAACTCAAGAAATAACCGTACTAGCCAAATAAAACCACTGGAATCGGCTGTTTGGGGCGGGGAAACGTGCGAAACAGACACTTTGAAAGCGATCGGAACATAATCCGAGTAGTTACGGCCAAATCTTAATTCGACGAAAATCGGTGCATATCGCCTAAAATCGTCTTTTCGACATAACTCTAAAAATAACCCAAGCAGACACTAAATTGCACTGCGGTCCTCTAAAGTGTCCCCTCCCCCCCCTACGCCGAATGTTTAATTTCATAAAACACGGATGGTAAGTTTTGAAGTTACATCGCTTTCTAGTTTAGAATGCGGACATATGAATTTATTAGGCATGAAAATCATTTTTGCGCCATAACTCCAGAAATAAACGTAACAGACAAATAAAACCACTGGAACCGGCTGTTTGGGGCGGGGAAGCGTGCGAAACTGGCACTATCAAAGCGATCGGAGAATAATCCGAGAAGTTACGGCCAAATCTTATTTCGACGAAAATCGGTGCATATCGCCTAAAAGCGTCTTTTCGCCAAAACTCAAAAAATAACCCAAGCAGACACAAAATATCACTGCGGTCCGCTTAAGTGTCCCCCCCCCCCCCACATGCCGAATGTCCAATTTCACAAAATTCGGAAGGTAAGTTTTTAAGTTAGCCTCGCATTCTAGATTAGAACGCGGCCATATGCATTTATAGGGCATGAAAATGATTTTTGCGCCATAACTCCAGAAATAACCGTACCAGACAAATAAAACCACTGGAATCGGCTGTTTGGGGCGGGGAAACGTGCGAAACAGGCACTTTGCAAAGCGATCGGAGCATAATCCGAGAAGTTATGGCCAAGTCTTATTTCGACGAAAATCGGTGCATATCGCCTAAATCGTCTTTTCGCCATAACTCAAGAAATAACCCAAGCAGACACTAAATATGCACTGCGGTCCGCTTAAGTGTCCCCCCCCCCTATGCCGAATGTTAATTTCATAAACATCGGACGGAAGTTTTGAAGTTAGCATCGCATTCTAGTTTAGAACGCGGCGATATGCATTTATTAGGCATGAAAATCATTTATGCGCCATAACTCCAGAATATAACTGTACCAGACAAATAAAACCACTGGAATCCGCTGTTTGGGGCGGGGAAACGTGCGAAACTGGCACTATCAAAGCAAACGGATCATAATCCGACAATTTATGGCCAAATCTTATTTCGGCGAAAATCGGTGCATATCGCCTAAAATCGTCTTTTCGCCATAACTCTAGAAATAACCCAAGCAGACATTAAATTGCACTGCGGTCCTCTTAAGTGTCCCCTCCCCACATGCCGAATGTCAAATTTCATAAAATTCGGACGGTAAGTTTTTAAGTTAGCCTAGCATGCTAGTTTAGAACGCGACCATACGCAAATCGCAGAGCATGAAAATGATTTTTCCGCCATAACTCCAGAAATATCTATACCAGACAAATAAAACCACTGAAATCGGCTGTTTAGGGCGGGGAAACGTGTGAAACAGGCACTTTGAAAGCGATCGGAGTATAATCCGAGAAGTTACGGCCAAATTTTATTTCGACGAAAATCGGTGCATATCGCCTAAATTCGTATTTTCGAGATAACTCAAGATATAACCGAAGGAGACACAAAATTGCACTGCGGTCCTCTCAAGTTCCCCCCCCCCCCCACATGCCCAATGTCCAATTTCATAAAATTCGGACGGTAGGTTTTCAAGTTCGCCTCGCATTCTAGTGTAAAACCACTGGAATCCGCAGTTTGGGGAGGGGAAACGTGCGAAACCGGAACTGTCAAAGCGATCTGACCATAATCCGAGAAGTTATGGCCAAATCTTATTTCGGCGAAAATCGGTGCATATCGCCTAAAATCGTCTTTTCGCCATAACTCTCTAAATAACCCAAGGAGACACTAAATTGCACTGCGGTCCTCTTAAGTTTCCCCGCCCCCCATGCCGAATGTTTAATTTCATAAAATACGGACGGCAAGCTTTGAAGTTAGCCTCGCATTCTAGTTTAGAACGCGGCCATATGCATTTATAGGGCATGAAAATGATTTTTCAGCCATAACTCCAGAAAAAACTGTAACAGACAAATAAAACCACTGGAATCGGCTGTTTGGGGCGGGAAAACGTTCGAAAGGGCGGGAAAACGTTCGCACTATCAAAGCGATCGGAGAAGAATCCGAGTAGTTACGTCCAAATTTTATTTCGACGAAAATCGGTGCATATCGCCTAAAATCGTCTTTTCGCCATAACTCTAGAAATAACCCAATCAGACATTAAATTGCACCGCGGTCCGCTTAAGAGTCCCCCCCCCCCACATGCCGAATGTCCAATTTCATAAAATTCGGACGGTAAGTTTTTAAGTTAGCCTCGCATTCTAGTTTAGAGCGCGGCCATATGCATTTATTGGGCATGAAAATGATTTTTGCGCCATAACTCCAGAAATAACCGTACCGGACAAATAAAACCACTGGAATCGGCTGTTTAGGGCGGGGAAACGTGTGAAACAGGAACTTTGAAAGCGATCGAAGTATAATCCGAGAAGTTATGGCCAAATCTTATTTCGGCGAAAATCGGTGCATATCGCCTAAAATCGTCTTTTCGCCATAACTCAAGAAATAACCCAAGCAGACATTAAATTGCACTGCGGTCCTCTTAAGTGTCCCCCCCCACATACCGAATGTCCAATTTCAAAAAATTCGGAAGGTAAGTTTTGATTTTCGCCTCGCATTCTAGTTTAGAACGCGGCCATATGCATTTATAGGGCATAAAAATGATTTTTGAGCCAGAACTCCAGAAATAACCGTACCAGACAAATAAAACCAGTAGAATCCGCTTTTTGGGGCGGGAAAACGTTCGAAACCGGAACTGTCAAAGCGATCGGACCATAATCCGAGAAGTTATGGCCAAATCTTATTTCGGCGAAAATCGGTGCATATTGCCTAAAATCGTGTTTTCGCCATAACTCTAGAAATAACCCAAGGACAATCTAAATTGCACTGCGGTCCTCTTACGTGTCCCCGCCCCCCATGCCGAATGTTTAATTTCATAAAATACGACGGCAAGCTTTGAAGTTAGCCTCGCATTCCAATTTAGAACGCGGCCATATGCATTTATAGGGCATGAAAATGATTTTTGAGCCATAACTTCAGAAATAACTGTAACAGACAAATAATACCTCTGGAATCGGCTGTTCGGGGCGGTGAAACGTGCGAAACAGGCACTTTGAAAGCGATCGGAGAATAATCCGAGAAGTTATGGCCAAATCTTATTTCGGCGAAAATAGGTGCATATCGCAAAAAATCGTCTTTTCGCCATAACTCTAGAAATAACCCAAGCAGACATTAAACTGCACTGCGGTCCTCTTAAGTGTTAACCCCATGCCGAATGTTTAATTTCATAAAACACGGACGGTTAAATTTTGAAGTTAGCATCGCATTCTAGTTTCGAACGCGGCCATATGCATTTATAAGGCATGAAAATGATTTTTCCTCCATAACTCCAGTAATAACCGTACCAGCAAAATAAAACCACTGGAATCGGCTGTTTGGGGTGGGGAAACGTGCGAAACAGACACTTTCAAAGCGATCGGAGCATAATCCGAGTACTTATGGCCAAATCTTATATCAAACGAAAATCGGTGCATATCGCCTAAAATCGTCTTTTCGCCATAACTCTAGAAATAACCCAATCAGACATTAAATTGCACCGCGGTCCGCTTAAGAGTCCCCCCCTCCCCACATGCCGAATGTCCAATTTCATAAAATTCGGACGGTAAGTTTTTAAGTTAGCCTCGCATTCTAGTTTAGAACGCGGCCATATGCATTTATAGGGCATGAAAATAATTTTTGCCCCATTATTCCAGAAATAACCGTACCAGAAAAACAAAACCACTGGAAACGGCTGTTTGGGGCGGGGAAACGTTCGAAACAGGCACTATCAAAGCGATCTGAGCATAATCCGAGTAGTTACGTCCAAATATTATTTCGACGAAAATCGGTGCATATCGCCTAAAATCGTCTTTTCGCCATAACTCTAGAAATAAACCAAGCAGACATTAAACTGCATTGCGGTCCTCTTAAGTGTCCCCCCACCCCTATGCCGAATGTTTAATTTCATAAAACAAGGACGGTAAGTTTTGAAGTTACATCGCATTCTAGTTTAGAACGCAGCCATATGAATTTATAAGGCATGAAAATCATTTTTGCGCCATAAATCCAGAAATATCCGTACAAGACAAATAAAATCACTGGAATCGGCTGTTTGTGGCGGGGAAATGTGCGAAACAGTCACTTTTCAAGCGATCTGAGCATAATCCGAGTAGTTACGGACAAATCTTATTTCGACGAAAATCGGTGCATATTGCCTAAAATCGTCTTTTCGCCATAACTCTAGAAATAACCCAAACAGACACTAAATTGCACTGCGGTCCTCTTAAGTGTCCCCCACCCCCATGCCGAATACTTAATTTCATAAATTTCGGACGGCAAGCTTTGCAGTTAGCCTCACATTCTAGTTTAGAACGCGGCCATATGCATTTGTAGGGCATGAAAATGATTTTTGCGCCATTACTCCAGAAATAACCGTACCAGACAAATAAAAATACTGGAATCGGCTGTTTGGGGCGGGGAAACGTGCGAAACCGGCACTATCAAATTGATCGGACCATAATCCCAGTACTTACGGCAAAATCTTATTTCGACGAAAATCGGTGCATATCGCCTAAAATCGTCTTTTCGCCATAACTCTAGAAATAACCCAAGCAGACACTAAATTGCACTGCGGTCCTCTTAAGTGAATTCCCCATGCCGAATGTTTAATTTCATAAAACACAGACGGTTAAATTTTGAAGTTAGCATCGCATTCTAGTTTAGAACGCGGCCATATTCATTTATAAGGCATGAAAATGATTTTTGCTCCATAACTCCAGAAATAACCGTACCAGCCAAATAAATCCACTGGAATTGGATGTTAGGGGTGGGGAAACGTGCGAAACAGACACTTTCAAAGCGATCGGAGCATAATCCGAGAAGTTACGGCCAAATCTTATTTCGACGAAAATCGGTGCATATCGCCTAAAATCGTCTTTTCGCCATAACTCAAGAAATAACCCAAGCAGCCACTAAATTACACTGCGGTCCTCTTAAGTGTCCCCCCCCCATGCCGAATGCTTAATTTCATAAATTTCGGACGACCAGCTTTGCAGTTAGGATCACATTCTAATTTAGAACGCGGCCATATGCATTTGTAGGGCATGAAAATGATTTTTGCGCCATTACTCCAGAAATAAACGTACCAGCCAAATAAAACCACTGGAATCAGCTGTTTGGAGCGGGGAAACGTGCGAAACTGGCAATATCAAAGCGATCGGTCTATAATCCGAGAAGTTGTGGCCAAATCTTATTTCGGCGAAAATCGGTGCATATCGCCTAAAATCGTCTTTTCGCCATAACTCTAGAAATAACCCAATCAGACATTAAATTGCACTGCGGTCCTCTTAAGTGTCCCCCTCCTATGCCGAATGTTTCATTTCATAAAACACGGACGGTAAGTTTTGAAGTTACATCGCTTTCTAGTTTAGAACGCGGCCATATGCATTTATACGGCATGAAAATCATTTTTGCGCCATAACTCCAGAAATATCCGTACTAGACAAATAAAACCACTGGAATCGGCTGTTTGGGGCGGGGAAACGTTCGAAACAGGCACTTTCAAAGCGATCGGAGCATAATCCCAGTAGTTACGGAAAAATCTTATTTCGATGAAAATCGGTGCACATCGCCTAAAAGCGTCTTTTCGCCATAACTCAATAAATAACCCAAGCAGACACTAAATATCACTGCGGTCCGCTTAAGTGTCCCCTCCCCCACATGCCGAATGTCCAATTTCATAAAATTCGGTCAGTAAGTATTTAAGTTAGCCTCGCATTCTAGTTTAGAACGCGGCCATATGCATTTATAGGACATGAAAATGATTTTTGCGCCATAACTCCAGAAATAACCGTACCAGACAAATAAAACCACTGGAATCGGCTGTTTAGGGCGGGGAAACGTGTGAAACAGGCACTTTGAAAGCGATCGGAGTATAATCCGAGAAGTTATGGCCAAGTCTTATTTCGACGAAAATCGGTGCATATCGCCTAAAATCGTCGTTTCGCCATACCTCAAGAAATAACCCAAGCAGACACTAAATTGCACTGCGGTCCTCTTAAGTGTCCCCCCCCCATGCCGAATGCTTAATTTCATAAATTTATGACGGCAAGCTTTGCAGTTAGCCTCGCATTCTAGTTTAGAACGCGGCCATATGCATTTGTAGGGCATGAAAATGATTTTTGCCCCATTTCTCCAGAAATTACCGTACCAGAAAAAAACCCACTGGAAACGGCTGTTTGGGGCGGTTAAACGTCCGAAACAGGCACTTTCAAAGCCATCGAAGCATAATCCGAGAAGTTATCGACAAATCTTATTTTGGCGAAAATCGGTGCTTATCGCCTAAAAGCGTCTTTTCGCCATAACTCAAGAAATGACCCAAGCAGACATTAAATTGCACTGCGGTCCGCTTAAGAGTTTCCCCCCCCCAAAAAAAAAAATACCGAATGTCCAATTTCATAAAATTCGGAAGGTAAGTTTTCATTTTCGCCTCGCATTCTAGTTTAGAACGCGACCATATGCATTTATAGGGCATGAAAATGATTTTTGAGCCATAACTCCAGAAATAACTGTAACAGACAAATAATACCACTGGAATCGGCTGTTCGGGGCGGTGAAACGTGCGAAACAGGCACTTTGAAAGCGATCGGAGAATAATCCGAGAAGTTATGGCCAAATCTTATTTCGGCGAAAATAGGTGCATATCGCCAAAAATCGTCTTTTCGCCATAACTCTAGAAATAACCCAAGCAGACATTAAACTGCACTGCGGTCCTCTTAAGTGTTAACCCCATGCCGAATGTTTAATTTCATAAAACACGGACGGTTAAATTTTGAAGTTAGCATCGCATTCTAGTTTCGAACGCGGCAATATGCATTTATAAGGCATGAAAATGATTTTTCCTCCATAACTCCCTAAATAACCGTACCAGCAAAATAAAACCACTGGAATCGGCTGTTTTGGGTGGGGAAACGTGCGAAACAGACACTTTCAAAGCGATCGGAGCATAATCCGAGTACTTATGGCCAAATCTTATATCAAACGAAAATCGGTGCATATCGCCTAAAATCGTCTTTTCGCCATAACACTAGAAATAACCCAATCAGACATTTAATTGCACCGCGGTCCGCTTAAGAGTCCCCCCCCCCACATGCCGAATGTCCAAATTCATAAAATTCGGACGGTAAGTTTTTAAGTTAGCCTCGCATTCTAGTTTAGAACGCGGCCATATGCACTTATAGGGCATGAAAATGATTTTTGCGCCATAACTCAAGAAATAACCGTACTAGCCAAATAAAACCACTGGAATCGGCTGTTTGGGGCGGGGAAACGTGCGAAACAGACACTTTGAAAGCGATCGGAACATAATCCGAGTAGTTACGGCCAAATCTCATTTCGACGAAAATCGGTGCATATCGCCTAAAATCGTCTTTTCGACATATCTCTAAAAATAACCCAAGCAGACACTAAATTGCACTGCGGTCCTCTAAAGTGTCCCCTCCCCAACTATGCCGAATGTTTAATTTCATAAAACACGGATGGTAAGTTTTGAAGTTACATCTCATTCTAGTTTAGAATGCGGACATATGAATTTATTAGGCATGAAAATCATTTTTGCGCCATAACTCCAGAAATAACCGTCACAGACAAATAAAACCACTGGAACCGGCTGTTTGGGGCGGGGAAACGTGCGAAACTTGCACTATCAAAGCGAACGGACCATAATCCGACAATTTATGGCCAAATCTTATTTCGGCGAAAATCGGTGCATATCGCCTAAAAGCGTCTTTTCGCCATAACTCAAGAAATAACCCAAGCAGACACTAAATTGCACTGCGGTCCTCTTAAATGTCCCCCCCCCCCCAAAAAATGCCGAATGCTTAATTTCATAAATTTCGGACGGCAAGCTTTGCAGTTAGCCTCGCATTCTAGTTTAGAACGCGGCCATATGCATTTGTAGGGCATGAAAATAATTTTTGCCCCATTACTCCAGAAATAACCGTACCAGAAAAATAAAACCACTGGAAACGGCTGTTTGGGGCGGGGAAACGTGCGAAAAAGGCACTTTCAAAGCGATCGGAGCATAATCCGAGAAGTTATGGACAAATCTTATTTTGGCGAAAATCGGTGCATATCGCCTAAAAGCGTCTTTTCGCCATAACTCAAGAAATGACCCAAGCAGACATTAAATTGCACAGTGGTCCGCTTAAGTGCCCCCCCCCCCCCCACATGCCGAATTTCCAATTTCATAAAATTCGGACGGTAAGTTTTTAAGTTAGTTTCGCATTCTAGTTTAAAAGGCGGTCATATGCATTTGTAGGGAATAAAAATAATTTTTGCGCCATAACTCCAGGAATAGCCGTACCAGACAAATAGAACCACTGGAATCGGCTGTTTGGGGCGGGGAAACGTTCGAAACAGGCTCTATCAAAGCGATCGGAGCATAATCCGACTAGTTACGTCCAAATATTATTTCGACGAAACTCGGTGCATATCGCCTAAAATCGTCTTTTCGCCATAACTCAATAAATAACCCAAGCAGACACTAAATATCACTGCGTTCCGCTTAAGTGTCCCCCCCCCCCACATGCCGAATATCCAATTTCATAAAATTCGGACGGTAAGTTTTTAAGTTAGCCTCGCATTCTAGTTTTGAACGCAGCCATATGCATTTATAGGGCATGAAAATGATTTTTGCGCCATAACTCCAGAAATAACCGTACCGGACAAATAAAACCACTGGAATCGGCTGTTTAGGGAGGGGAAACGTGCGAAACAGGCACTTTGAAAGCGATCGGAGAATAATCCGAGAAGTTATGGCCAAATCTTATTTCGGCGAAAATCGGTGCATATCGCCAAAAATCGTCTTTTCGCCATAACTCTAGAAATAACCCAAGCAGACATTAAACTGCACTGCGGTCCTCTTAAGTGTTAACCCCATGCCGAATGTTTAATTTCATAAAACACGGACGGTTAAATTTTGAAGTTAGCATCGCATTCTAGTTTTGAACGCGGCCATATGCATTTATAAGGCATGAAAATGATTTTTCCTCCATAACTCCAGAAATAACCGTACCAGCAAAATAAAACCACTGGAATCGGCTGTTTTGGGTGGGGAAACGTGCGAAACAGACACTTTCAAAGCGATCGGACCATAATCCGAGTACTTACGGCCAAATCTTATATAAAACGAAAATCGGTGCATATCGCCTAAAATCGTCTTTTCGCCATAACTCTCGAAATAACCCAAGCAGACACTAAATTGCACAGCGGTCCGCTTAAGAGTTCCCCCCCCCCCCCACATACCGAATGTCCAATTTCATAAAATTCGGAAGGTAAGGTTTGATTTTCGCCTCGCATTCTAGTTTAGAACGCGGCCATATGCATTTCTACGGCATAAAAATGATTTTTGAGCCAGAACTACAGAAATAACCGTACCAGACAAATAAAAATACTGGAATCCGCTGTTTGGGGCGGGGAAACGTGCGAAACCGGAACTGTCAAAGCGATCGGACCATAATCCGAGAAGTTATGGCCAAATCTTATTTCGGCGAAAATCATTGCATATTGCCTAAAATCGTCTCTTCGCCATAACTCAAGAAATAACCCAAGCAGACACTAAATATCACTGAGGTCCGCTTAAGTGTCCCCCCCCCCTATGCCGGATGTTTAATTTCATAAAACACGGACGGAAAGTTTTGAAGTTACATCGGATTCTAGTTTAGAATGCGGCCATATCCATTTATTAGGCATTAAATCATTTATGAGCCATAACTCCAGAAATAACTGTAACAGACAAATAAAACCACTGGAATCGGCTGTTTGGGGCGGGGAAACGTGCGAAACATGCACTTTCAAAGCGAATCGGAGTATAATCCGAGAAGTTATGGCCAAGTCTTATTTCGACGAAAATCGGTGCATATCGCCTAAAATCGTCGTTTCGCCATACCTCAAGAAATAACCCAAGCAGACACTAAATTGCACTGCGGTCCTCTTAAATGTCCCCCCCCCAAAAAAAAATGCCGAATGCTTAATTTCATAAATTTCGGACGGCAAGCTTTGCAGTTAGCCTCGCATTCTAGTTTAGAACGCGGCCATATGCATTTGTAGGGCATGAAAATGATTTTTGCCCCATTACTCCAGAAATTACCGTACCAGAAAAAAAACCCACTGGAAACGGCTGTTTGGGGCGGTTAAACGTCCGAAACAGGCACTTTCAAAGCCATCGAAGCATAATCCGAGAAGTTATCGACAAATCTTATTTTGGCGAAAATCGGTGCTTATCGCCTAAAAGCGTCTTTTCGCCATAACTCAAGAAATGACCCAAGCAGACATTAAATTGCACAGCGGTCCGCTTAAGTGTCCCCCCCCCCCACATGCCGAATTTCCAATTTCATAAAATTCGGACGGTAAGTTTTTAAGTTAGTTTCGCATTCTAGTTTAAAAGGAGCTCATATGCATTTGTAGGGAATAAAAATAATTTTTGCGCCATAACTCCAGGAATAGCCGTACCAGACAAATAGAACCACTCGAATCGGCTGTTTGGGGCGGGGATACGTCGAAACAGGCACTATCAAAGCGATCGGAGCATAATCCGAGAAGTTATGGCCAAATCTTATTTCGGCGAAAATCATTTCATATTGCCTAAAATCGTCTCTTCGCCATAACTCAAGAAATAACCCAAGCAGACACTAAATATCACTGCGGTCCGCTTAAGTGTCGCCCCCCTATGCCGAATGTTTAATTTCATAAAACACGGACGGAAAGTTTTGAAGTTACATCGGATTCTAGTTTAGAATGCGGCCATATCCATTTATTAGGCATGAAATCATTTATGAGCCATAACTCCAGAAATAACTGTAACAGACAAATAAAACCACTGGAACCGGCTGTTTGGGGCGGGGAAACGTGCGAAACTGGCACTATGAAAGCGAACGGACCATAATCCGACAAGTTATGGCCAAATCTTATTTCGGCGAAAATCGGTGCATATCGCCTAAAAGCGTCTTTTCGCATAACTCAAGAAATGACCCAAGCAGACATTAAATTGCACAGCGGTCCGCTTAAGAGTTCCCCCCCCCCCACATACCGAATGTCCAATTTCATATAATTCGGAAGGTAAGTTTTGATTTTCGCCTCGCATTCTAGTTTAGAACGCGGCCATATGCATTTATAGGGCATAAAAATGATTTTTGAGCCAGAACTCCAGAAATAACCGTACCAGACAAATAAAACCAGTAGAATCCGCTTTTTGGGGCGGGGAAACGTTCGAAACCGGAACTGTCAAAGCGATCGGACCATAATCCGAGAAGTTATGGCCAAATCTTATTTCGGCGAAAATCGGTGCATATTGCCTAAAATCGTGTTTTCGCCATAACTCTAGAAATAACCCAAGGACAATCTAAATTGCACTGCGGTCCTCTTACGTGTCCCCGCCCCCCATGCCGAATGTTTAATTTCATAAAATACGACGGCAAGCTTTGAAGTTAGCCTCGCATTCCAATTTAGAACGCGGCCATATGCATTTATAGGGCATGAAAATGATTTTTCAGCCATTACTCCAGAAATAACTGTAACAGACAAATAAAACCACTGGAATCGGCTATTTGGGGCGGGGAAACGTGCGAAACCGGCACTATCAAAGCGATCGGAGCATAATCCGAGTAGTTACGTCCAAATTTTATTTCGACGAAAATCGGTGCATATCGCCTAAAATCGTCTTTTCGCCATAACTCTAGAAATAAACCAAGCAGACATTAAACTGCATTGCGGTCCTCTTAAGTGTCCCTCCCCCCTATGCCGAATGTTTAATTTCATAAAACAAGGACGGTTAAGTTTTGAAGTTTCATCGCATTCTAGTTTAGAACGCGGCCATATGCATTTATAAGGCATGAAAATCATTTTTGCACCATAACTCCAGAAATATCCGTACCAGACAAATACAACCACTGGAATTGGCTGTTAAGGGCGGGGAAACGAGCGAAACAGGCACTTTCAAAGCGATCGGAGCATAATCCGAGTAGTTACGACCAAATCTTATTTCGGCGAAAATCGGTGAATATCGCCTAAATTCGTCTTTTCGCGATAACTCAAGAAATAACCCAATCAGACACTAAATTGCACTGCAGTCCGCTTAAGTGCCCCCCCCCCCCACATGCCGAATTTCCAATTTCATAAAATTCGGACGGTAAGTTTTAAAGTTAGTCTCGCATTCTAGTTTAAAACACGGTCATATGCATTTGTAGGGAATGAAAATGATTTTTGCGCCATAACTCCAGGAATAGCCGTACCAGACAAATAGAACCACTGGAATCGTCTGTTCGGGGCGGGAAACGTCGAAACAGCACTACAAAGCGATTGGAGCATAATCCGTGTAGTTTACGTCCAAATTTTATTTCGACGAAAATCGGTGCATATCGCATAAAATCGTCTTTTCGCCATAACTCTCGAAATAACCCAAGCAGACACTAAATATCACTGCGGTCTTCTTAAGTGCCCCCCCCCCCACATACCGAATGTCAAATTTCATAAAATACGGACGGCAAGCTTTGAAATTAGCCTCGCATTCTAGTTTAGAAACCGGCCATATGCATTTGTAGGACATGAAAATGATTTTTGTACATAACTCCGAGAATAAACGTAACAGCCAAATAAAACCACTGGAATCGGCTGTTTAGGTTGGGGGAAACGTGCGAAACAGACACTTTCAAAGCGGACCGGAGCATAATCCGAGAAGTTACGGCCAAATCTTATTTCGACGAAAAGCGGTGCATATCGCCTAAAAATCGTCTTTTCGCCATAACTCTAAGAAATAACCCAAGCAGACACTAAATATCACTGCGGTCCTCTTAAGTGTTCCCCTCATGCCGAATGTTTCATTTCATAAAACACGGACGGTAAGTTTTGAAGTTACATCGCTTTCTAGTTTAGAACGCGGCCATATGCATTTATACGGCATGAAAATCATTTTTGCGCCATAACTGCAGAAATATCCGTACTAGACAAATAAAACCACTGGAATCGGCTGTTTGGGGCGGGGAAACGTTCGAAACAGGCACTTTCAAAGCGATCGGAGCATAATCCGAGTAGTTACGTCCAAATCTTATTTCGACGAAAATCAGTGCATATCGCCTAAAATCGTCTTTTCGCCATAACTCTAGAAATAACCCAATCAGACATTAAATTGCACTGCGGTCCTCTTAACTGCCCCCCCCCCCCCTATGCCGAATGTTTCATTTCATAAAACACGGACGGTAAGTTTTGAAGTTACATCCCTTTCTAGTTTAGAACGCGGCGCCATATGCATTTATAAGGCATGAAAATCATTTTTGCGCCATAACTCGAGAATAACCGTACCAGACAAATAAACCACTGGAATCGGCTGTTTGGGGCGGGGAAACGTGCGAAACCGGCACTATCAAAGCGATCGGACCATAATCCGAGTAGTTACGGCCAAATCTTATTTCGACGAAAATCGGTGCATATCGCCTAAAATCGTCTTTTCGCCATAACTCTAGAAATAACCCAAGCAGACACTAAATTGCACTGCGGTCCTCTTAAGTGTCCCCCCCCCCCTATGCCGAATGTTTAATTTCATAAAACAAGGACGGTAAGTTTTGAAGTTTCATCGCATTCTAGTTTAGAACGCGGCCATATGCATTAATAGGGCATGAAAATGATTTTTGAGCCATAACTCCAGAAATAAATGTAACAGACAAATAAAACCACTGGAATCGGCTGTTTGGGGCGGGGAAACGTGCGAAACACGCACTTTCAAAGCGATCGGAGCATAATCCGAGCAGTTACGGCCAAATCTTATTTCGACGAAAATCGGTGCATATCGCCTAAAATCGTCTTTTCGCCATAACTCAAGAAATAACCCAAGCAGCCACTAAATTACACTGCGGTCCTCTTAAGTGTCCCCCCCCCCATGCCGAATGCTTAATTTCATAAATTTATGACGGCAAGCTTTGCAGTTAGCCTCGCATTCTAGTTTAGAACGCGGCCATATGCATTTGTAGGGCATGAAAATGATTTTTGCGCCATTACTCCAGAAATAAACGTACCAGCCAAATAAAACCACTGGAATCAGCTGTTTGGAGCGGGGAAACGTGCGAAACTGGCAATATCAAAGCGATCGGTCTATAATCCGAGAAGTTGTGGCCAAATCTTATTTCGGCGAAAATCGGTGCATATCGCCTAAAATCGTCTTTTCGCCATAACTCTAGAAATAACCCAATCAGACATTAAATTGCACTGCGGTCCTCTTAAGTGTCCCCCTCCTATGCCGAATGTTTCATTTCATAAAACACGGACGGTAAGTTTTGAAGTTACATCGCTTTCTAGTTTAGAACGCGGCCATATGCATTTATACGGCATGAAAATCATTTTTGCGCCATAACTCCAGAAATATCCGTACTAGACAAATAAAACCACTGGAATCGGCTGTTTGGGGCGGGGAAACGTGCGAAACAATCACTTTCAAAGCGATCGGAGCATAATCCGAGGAGTTACGGAAAAATCTTATTTCGATGAAAATCGGTGCACATCGCCT
Source organism: Dolomedes plantarius (assembly GCA_907164885.2). Taxonomy (NCBI): domain Eukaryota; kingdom Metazoa; phylum Arthropoda; class Arachnida; order Araneae; family Dolomedidae; genus Dolomedes; species Dolomedes plantarius. Next base: position 160,485,192 of record OU015500.1, read on the forward strand.
AAAAGCGTCTTTTCGCCATAACTCAATAAATAACCCAAGCAGACACTAAATATCACTGCGGTCCGCTTAAGTGTCCCCTCCCCCACATGCCGAATGTCCAATTTCATAAAATTCGGTCAGTAAGTATTTAAGTTAGCCTCGCATTCTAGTTTAGAACGCGGCCATATGCATTTATAGGACATGAAAATGATTTTTGCGCCATAACTCCAGAAATAACCGTACCAGACAAATAAAACCACTGGAATCGGCTGTTTAGGGCGGGGAAACGTGTGAAACAGGAAATTTGAAAGCGATCGGAGTATAATCCGAGAAGTTATGGCCAAGTCTTATTTCGACGAAAATCGGTGCATATCGCCTAAAATCGTCGTTTCGCCATACCTCAAGAAATAACCCAAGCAGACACTAAATTGCACTGCGGTCCTCTTAAGTGTCCCCCCCCCATGCCGAATGCTTAATTTCATAAATTTATGACGGCAAGCTTTGCAGTTAGCCTCGCATTCTAGTTTAGAACGCGGCCATATGCATTTGTAGGGCATGAAAATGATTTTTGCCCCATTTCTCCAGAAATTACCGTACCAGAAAAAAACCCACTGGAAACGGCTGTTTGGGGCGGTTAAACGTCCGAAACAGGCACTTTCAAAGCCATCGAAGCATAATCCGAGAAGTTACGGAAAAATCTTATTTTGGCGAAAATCGGTGCTTATCGCCTAAAAGCGTCTTTTCGCCATAACTCAAGAAATGACCCAAGCAGACATTAAATTGCACTGCGGTCCGCTTAAGAGTTTCCCCCCCCCCCCAAAAAAAAATACCGAATGTCCAATTTCATAAAATTCGGAAGGTAAGTTTTCATTTTCGCCTCGCATTCTAGTTTAGAACGCGACCATATGCATTTATAGGGCATGAAAATGATTTTTGAGCCATAACTCCAGAAATAACTGTAACAGACAAATAATACCACTGGAATCGGCTGTTCGGGGCGGTGAAACGTGCGAAACAGGCACTTTGAAAGCGATCGGAGAATAATCCTAGAAGTTATGGCCAAATCTTATTTCGGCGAAAATAGGTGCATATCGCCAAAAATCGTCTTTTCGCCATAACTCTAGAAATAACCCAAGCAGACATTAAACTGCACTGCGGTCCTCTTAAGTGTTAACCCCATGCCGAATGTTTAATTTCATAAAACACGGACGGTTAAATTTTGAAGTTAGCATCGCATTCTAGTTTCGAACGCGGCCATATGCATTTATAAGGCATGAAAATGATTTTTCCTCCATAACTCCCTAAATAACCGTACCAGCAAAATAAAACCACTGGAATCGGCTGTTTTGGGTGGGGAAACGTGCGAAACAGACACTTTCAAAGCGATCGGAGCATAATCCGAGTACTTATGGCCAAATCTTATATCAAACGAAAATCGGTGCATATCGCCTAAAATCGTCTTTTCGCCATAACACTAGAAATAACCCAATCAGACATTTAATTGCACCGCGGTCCGCTTAAGAGTCCCCCCCCCCACATGCCGAATGTCCAAATTCATAAAATTCGGACGGTAAGTTTTTAAGTTAGCCTCGCATTCTAGTTTAGAACGCGGCCATATGCACTTATAGGGCATGAAAATGATTTTTGCGCCATAACTCCAGAAATAACCGTACTAGCCAAATAAAACCACTGGAATCGGCTGTTTGGGGCGGGGAAACGTGCGAAACAGACACTTTGAAAGCGATCGGAACATAATCCGAGTAGTTACGGCCAAATCTCATTTCGACGAAAATCGGTGCATATCGCTTAAAATCGTCTTTTCACGATAACTCTAGAAATAACCCAATCAGACATTAAATTGCACTGCGGTCCTCTTAAGTGTCCCCTCCCCCTATGCCGAATGTTTAATTTCATAAAACACGGACGGTAAGTTTTGAAGTTACATCGCATTCTAGTTTAGAACGCGGCCATATGCATTTATAAGGCATGAAAATCATTTTTGCGCCATAAATCCAGAAATATCCGTACCAGACAAATAAAACCACTGGAATCGGCTGTTTGTGGCGGGGAAACGTGCGAAACAGTCACTTTTCAAGCGATCGGAGCATAATCCGAGTAGTTACGGACAAATCTTATTTCGACGAAAATCGGTGCATATCGCCTAAAATCGTCTTTTCGCCATAACTCTAGAAATAACCCAAGCAGACACTAAATTGCACTGCGGTCCTCTTAAGTGTCCCCCCCCCCCATGCCGAATTTCCAATTTCATAAAATTCGGACGGCAAGCTTTGAAGTTAGCCTCGCATTCTAGTTTAGAACGCGGCCATATGCATTTGTAGGGCATGAAAATGATTTTTGCGCCATTACTCCAGAAATAACCGTACCAGACAAATAAAACCACTGGAATCGGCTGTTTGGAGCGGGGAAACGTGCGAAACAGGCACTATCAAAGCGATCGGAGCATAATCCGAGTAGTTACGGCCAAATCTTATTTCGACGAAAATCGGTGCATATCGCCTAAAATCGTCTTTTCGCCATAACTCTAGAAATAACCCAAGCAGACACTAAATTGCACTGCGGTCCTCTTAAGTGTCCCCCCCCATTGCCGAATGTTTAATTTCATAAAACACGGACGGTTAAATTTTGAAGTTAGCATCGCATTCTAGTTTAGAACGCGGCCATATGCATTTATAGGGAATGAAAATGATTTTTGCGCCATAACTCCAGAAATAACCGTACCAGACAAATAAAACCACTGGAATCGGCTGTTTGGGGTGGGGAAACGTGCGAAACAGACACTTTCAAAGCGATCGGAGCATAATCCGAGTACTTATGGCCAAATCTTATATCAAACGAAAATCGGTGCATATCGCCTAAAATCGTCTTTTCGCCATAACACTAGAAATAACCCAATCAGACATTTAATTGCACCTGCGGTCCGCTTAAGAGTCCCCCCCCACATGCCGAATGTCCAATTTCATAAAATTCGGACGGTAAGTTTTTAAGTTAGCCTCGCATTCTAGTTTAGAACGCGGCCATATGCATTTATAGGGCATGAAAATGATTTTTGCGCCATAACTCCAGAAATAACCGTACCAGCCAAATAAAACCACTGGAATCGGCTGTTTGGGGCGGGGAAACGTGCGAAACAGACACTTTCAAAGCGATCGGAGCATAATCCGAGAAGTTACGGCCAAATCTTATTTCGGCTAAAATCGGTGCATATCTTTTTAAATCGTCTTTTCGCGATAACTCTAGAAATAACCCAATCAGACATTAAATTGCACTGCGGTCCTCTTAAGTGTCCCCTCCCCCTATGCCGAATGTTTCATTTCATAAAACACGGACGGTAAGTTTTGAAGTTACATCGCTTTCTAGTTTAGAACGCGGCCATATGCATTTATAGGACATGAAAATGATTTTTGCGCCATAACTCCAGAAATAACCGTACCAGACAAATAAAACCACTGGAATCGGCTGTTTAGGGCGGGGAAACGTGTGAAACAGGAAATTTGAAAGCGATCGGAGTATAATCCGAGAAGTTATGGCCAAGTCTTATTTCGACGAAAATCGGTGCATATCGCCTAAAATCGTCGTTTCGCCATACCTCAAGAAATAACCCAAGCAGACACTAAATTGCACTGCGGTCCTCTTAAGTGTCCCCCCCCCATGCCGAATGCTTAATTTCATAAATTTATGACGGCAAGCTTTGCAGTTAGCCTCGCATTCTAGTTTAGAACGCGGCCATATGCATTTGTAGGGCATGAAAATGATTTTTGCCCCATTTCTCCAGAAATTACCGTACCAGAAAAAAACCCACTGGAAACGGCTGTTTGGGGCGGTTAAACGTCCGAAACAGGCACTTTCAAAGCCATCGAAGCATAATCCGAGAAGTTATCGACAAATCTTATTTTGGCGAAAATCGGTGCTTATCGCCTAAAAGCGTCTTTTCGCCATAACTCAAGAAATGACCCAAGCAGACATTAAATTGCACAGCGGTCCGCTTAAGTCCCCCCCCCCCCCACATGCCGAATTTCCAATTTCATAAAATTCGGACGGTAAGTTTTTAAGTTAGTTTCGCATTCTAGTTTAAAAGGAGCTCATATGCATTTCTAGGGAATAAAAATAATTTTTGCGCCATAACTCCAGGAATAGCCGTACCAGACAAATAGAACCACTCGAATCGGCTGTTTGGGGCGGGGATACGTCGAAACAGGCACTATCAAAGCGATCGGAGCATAATCCGAGTAGTTACGGCCAAATCTTATTTCGACGAAAATCGGTGCATATCGCCTAAAATCGTCTTTTCGCCATAACTCTAGAAATAACCCAAACAGACACTAAATTGCACTTCGGTCCTCATAAGTGCCCCCCCCCCCCCACATGCCGAATGTCCAATTTCATAAAACACGGACGGTAAGTTTTGAATTTAGCCTCGCATTCTAGTTTAGAACGCGTCCATATGCATTTGTAGGGCATGAAAGTGATTTTTGCGCCATAACTCCAGAAATAGCCGTACCAGACAAATAAAATCCACTGGAATCGGCTGTTCGGGCCGGTGAAACGTGCGAAACAGTCACTTTTCAAGCGATCGGAGCGTAATCCGAGTAGTTACGGCCAAATCTTATTTCGACGAAAATCGGTGCATATCGCCTAAAATCGTCTTTTCGCCATAACTCTAGAAATAACCCAAACAGACACTAAATTGCACTTCGGTCCTCATAAGTGTCCCCCCCCCCACATGCCGAATGTCCAATTTCATAAAACACGGACGGTAAGTTTTGAATTTAGCCTCGCATTCTAGTTTAGAACGCGTCCATATGCATTTGTAGGGCATGAAAGTGATTTTTGCGCCATAACTCCAGAAATAGCCGTACCAGACAAATAAAATCCACTGGAATCGGCTGTTCGGGCCGGTGAAACGTGCGAAACAGTCACTTTTCAAGCGATCGGAGCGTAATCCGAGTAGTTACGGCCAAATCTTATTTCGACGAAAATCGGTGCATATCGCCTAAAATCGTCTTTTCGCCATAACTCTAGAAATAACCCAAACAGACACTAAATTGCACTTCGGTCCTCATAAGTGTCCCCCCCCCCCCCATGCCGAATGTCCAATTTCATAAAACACGGACGGTAAGTTTTGAATTTAGCCTCGCATTCTAGTTTAGAACGCGTCCATATGCATTTGTAGGGCATGAAAGTGATTTTTGCGTCATAACTCCAGAAATAGCCGTACCAGACAAATAAAATCCACTGGAATCGGCTGTTCGGGCCGGTGAAACGTGCGAAACAGTCACTTTTCAAGCGATCGGAGCGTAATCCGAGTAGTTACGGCCAAATCTTATTTCGACGAAAATCGGTGCATATCGCCTAAATTCGTCTTTTTGCCATAACTAAAGAACAGTGGCGTAGCTACATATTCAGCGCCCTGGAGCAAGTAAAATCGGTGCGCCGACTTGTTTATTGGAAGTGTTCTGGCGAAATTTGTTTTCTATCTACTCTTATTTCAATTTAAAACTTTATTAATAACAATTTATTTGAAATCCAAGACATTTCAACAATAAGAAATTCAATTTAATAAATATGAATATAATAATAAAACAAATTTTAATTATTTAAGTATGGAGTACCCACTAATATTTACTACTTATTTTATAAACTCTATTGACAAAATGTACGAGGGTAGGCTGAAAAGTAATGCACACATGCTTGTAGAGCGTGAACAAAAAGAAATAGCGAGGTCGGGCAAAAAGAATATTAAAGTACAATTCTTAAGCTTCAAAATCATATATTTATTTTTCAACATAGTCACTGTTAAGGCTAACACATTTCGCCCAGCGTGTAACAAGTTTTCTCATTCCGTCACTGAAAAATTCTTCCGACTTTTCTCGGATCCACGACTTGACAGCTGCCTTCACCACATCGTCCGAGGTGTAATGATTACCCTTTAGGTCTCTCTTGAGTAGAGGAAAAAAATAAAAATTGCAAGGCGCAAGATCGGGGGAATAAGGAGGGTGTGGAATAGGTTCAAACTTCAGGTTTCGCAGAACCTCTCCAGTCCGACGCTGTTCTCGCCTGTGAGACGGCGTGGGACCCATCGAACATAGATTTTACGGTATCCCAATCGTTCTATAATGAAGCAGACACATTCCTTGGATACTCCAATATGGTTTGCGATACGCTTTTGAGTGATTCGCCGGTCATTTTGAATCAAATCGTCGACGAGTTTACGATGTTCATTGTCTGTGGCAATGATCGGACGTTCGCTGCGTTTTTCATCAACAATTATGGTTTTTCCAGGATCGCAACCACGAAATTTTATTACCCTTCGATTTACAGTACCCCTATCAACAGCATCGTCACCATAAACAGCCTTTAAACGGCGATGAATTTCAGTAGGAGTCACTTTTTCAGCTGTTAAAAATTCGATAACAGCGCGCTGTATAACTCGCCGTTGACATAGCACTAGAACACGTCTCCATACTACCGCTTTTCAAAATACACTGGATGAACACAACTACTTAAAATCTGCGATGAGTATTGAGGGGGAATGTAACTTCCATATGCCACTTGCCGCGGTTTTGAATCTCATTTCGTTCGCGCTCTACAAGCATGTGTGCATTACTTTTCAGCCTACCTACGTATTTGTGCATGTTTAGTTTGCATATAAATAACCCCTTCAAAACTGTTGTTTTCTCGCTTTCTCGTTTGCAAGTCGGTCAATCATTTTCTCCAGATCAAGTTGACAAGCTATTGTTCTTTCAATTGATATCGTGGCCAAAGGGCTAAGACGGTGTTGTAACATGTTACTTCTTAAATATGTTTTGATTAATTTCAGCTTTGAAACACTTCGTTCTGATTTCGCTGTCGTCACCGGTAAAGTTAAAAAATTCGAACAACAACACAGCCCCCCACGCTTTCGCGTATCGGCAAAATAAACTGATGACAAGTCGCTCGACCGCATTCCCATTGGCCCAAAAGAACCCGCAGGACGAACATGGTCACTAAACAAACATCTCCAAGTCGGAATAAAATAACTTAAGTTTAACAGAAACCACCCATAGTGTGGCAACAACAAAATGACAACGCAAAAGATAACGCATAAAGACAATAATCATAACAAATACACAATAGGAGCCACTTTAAGCATCAAAAGCCACAGATAATTAATAAATATATATTACCAATTAAGCAAACAACAATAAATAAAAGAGCAAATAATATTAATATTAACACGAAGACAAAACTGCGATTGTGACGTTAGGTCCGCACAATAACATACGCTTCATTGGTTGTTTACAAAGAAATTTAAATGTCAACACGTATAACAAGTATACCACCTAAGCGGAAATAAGTGTTAAGTCCCCAGCAACCTCCACAATTCAAAAGGTAAGAGTTAGTACATTATATTATCGCATAGTTTGATTGTTGTATTAGGATAAGTCACTGTATACTTAATCTAAGTACCGCCACAGTAAACCTACATTACGTTACAATTGTTTGTAAACAGCTGTTTACATGCCACTAATGAGCCAGCAGGCTATCGGCAATATTTAGTTATAATAAGTACTTGACATAGTGTATAATGCATAATGCAAATCCAATATTTAAAAATAGATTGTTTGTTATTAACTCATAACCAACAATGGGATTGCTTAACTCATAGGGCACTATCTACAAGTAAAGTATATTACAAGATATAAAATATTCAAAGTATTTACTATATTTTACAATGCAAGTTATAAACATATAACTAAACACAAAAAGAAAACACATACTACATAACAAACATTTAGTATACAAAAATTATAATACAGATATTAAGCCACAGAACATATAAATCGCCACTAAATATGTAACCCATAACAAGTTATAAATTTTAGATCGTATTATTTAATTCAATATAAAATCGAATGCGTAGATAGTATAGTTCACCACATAACACAATGTACTAACTTTGCATATTCAGTTACATTAAATTATATATAGCTAAGTATAAAACATTTACCTTAGCTATAAAATTAATTACAGTTACAAGATCCAAAATACATTTTTTTTTTTTTAAAAAAGGTTACATATTACCTTACTAAACACTGATTACCTTACTAAACACTGGTCACTATCTGCCCGTGACAACCTAGTATAAGGTGCGTATCATACATAAGTTCAAATACAAATATATACTCATTGTTATACTTTAAATTTGTTTACAATTAAAATAAGGTATATATCATTTGCATACCTTAAGGTACATAACTTACAAATATTCAAATACACTATTTACAAATTGCATATCATCTAGTTTATTTACATTAAATATAGAAATTATAACAAATGCATAGCATAAATGTCGAATTTTATCACAGTTCAAATACCTAAAAGTACATTTTACAAAGCATTTAATTTATATACATTGTGTAAAGGGCGAAAAGAATCGCCAAACGTATGATTCATAGCTTACATATTTAATATATTCAAATACACTAATTTAGAAATTACATATCAACTTATTTATTTACAATATATATAGAGTGTATATCAATTGCGAAACAAATGAAGCAGATCCTGCCACAGTTCAAATACCTTAAGTACAGTTTGCAAAGCATTTAGTTTATTTACAATGTGTAAGAGGCATAAATAATTACAAGGCGTATGGTTCATGGCTTACATAAGTTCCAATACAATAAATAACATATTACAGGGTAATTAGTTTATTTACACTGAGCTAAGGGAGTCATTAAGTAATATGCGTAATTTATACGCTCACTAATACCCAAAAGTTGCAGTATACAAATTGATTAGTTTATTTATATTGATTGTATACGGCAAAAGTAAACAAAGAGTAGTTAAATAAAGCATGCCCTCAATAGAGACCCGTACCCACGGCCAGACCCCACAAAAGGAAAGTAGAAATAGTATTAAGACAAGTTACTTAAAAGGATTATAAAGAGTAATTAAATCCAAGCTATATCAAATTAATTTAATTTCCCCCCCCCCCTTTTTTCCAACAAAAGCCAGCAGCATATTCCCAGCTAGGCAATTAATCGATTAAGCAACCGCTGGGTCTGAGCCCGGAACCTCTATCAAAGACATGCAAGACCAAGTGTAACCAATAGAATACCAAGCTACAAAGTCTACATTACAAAGGTAAGTAAAGCCAACCCCTAAGGAGAGTTGAATAAAATAAAAAGTTATTTTATAACCAAACTCGTGTTGTTAACTTATTATCAAAGTTAAAGTTAAAAAAATCATGCATGCTGTAATAATGTCTGCGAAGCTACTTGAGGTTGCGGTGTGAATTAAAAGTAGTTCAGCAACTTCGCGTATAGAAGCAATTTGTTTTAATTGAATATAAAAGCACATTTTAAATCGAAGCTGTTGAGGTCCCAAACTAGGTGAAATATCGGAAAGATATGCCGATTGTAACAATTCTGATCCTTCCAGGATACTTTTATCAGGTGACGCGGCGAGATATGCAGGTGATAAACATTTAAAAAGTGAACATAATTGTCGAACGGATTTAAATCTAATAGTTAATTGATTAATTATTAAATCCATTACTCTATAAAACACCTCGACTTTGAACACATTATTCACTGTTTTCAATGCGTTCGTCTACTTGTAATTCATCAAAGAATTTTTTCACACGTCGCAATCTTTTTTGGGGAAAACAAGGTTCAGTATTCCATAGAGCTGAAAACACAAGGGCATCGTTTTTAAAAACTCCCAATTATTCCTTAAGTTCTGGAATTGGGTTAGGAGTGATAAAAGCATCTCAACGGATTTCTTTATATTTTCATGAGTACTTTGCAGCATTTTCGAGACTGTATTAATAGGTCCGAGTATTTTACTTTGTACAATTATCAAAATAATTGTTGAAAATTGTTCAAAATAATGTATCAAATTTTTAGCTTCACGTTGCTCGTCATAATTTTTTCCATTCAATGATAAATATACTCTTACACACACCAAAAAAAGGGCGCACCAAGAAGGGGTAATGCAAATTGGACACAAGTTGATATGCATACAAGTTTCGACGGAAAATGCAAAATTTTAAAGTTTCGCGGCCAGTAAATGAACATGTGACGCTGCAACGCATCTTAACTGCGCAACTGGAGAGGAGAAATTTCGATTCCAGGTCATAAATTCTTTGCGTATTTCATTCCGCGTACTCAGGTAGACAGTAACTATGCCTCGCATACAGGTGCGTGAACAATATGCGTAGATGTCAGCATTTGAGAGAGGACGTGTAGTTGGGCTCAAAGAAGCCAGTTGGTCTAATCGGCGACATTTGGATAGGAGCGATGCCTCTATTAGATGATGTTGGCAGGAATGAGTGAATCATGGCTGAACACATCGTCAAGAAAGAAACGACAGAACGTGAGGACCGAGCAATCGTCAGAGCGGCACTCACAGCCCCAGATTCATCATTATCATTGATCGTATGTGCTTCCGCGACCTCAAGGACCATTCATACGCTGCTCAGAGACTACCATTGACAAGCCCGTTTGCAGTGGTGTCAGGCACATTCGACCTGGAATGGAGTAGAATTGTCTTCAGTGATGAGTCCTGCTTCGAATTGAGCCAGGCCTGCGCATGGGAATTGATGACTCTTACAAAGACAACAACTCTATTTTTAAATTTGACGGTTTTCGCCTTGGTTTAACTAGTTAAATCTCAATTAGTTAGCTGAATAATCTTTCGGTTGTCCTCAATAACACAGTTTGCCGATTTATAAAACAATTTTTGTTTAATTACGTAAGAAATTCAAAATAAATAAAAGGAAATAATTCAAATTTGAGTTAAATTCACGAAATATGTTGTTCATGACCGTTCTTTTACTTTTCAAACTAAATGTTTAAAACTATTGTGTACAAAAATATGCACGAAATATTGTGTACAAGAAGATGAAAAACCAGATTTAATTATAATAATACATAAAAAGGTTTTAAACATAAGAATTGGGCAGCATGAATATTACTATTAAAAACCATAAGTACAAAACATTTTCAAATAGAAATGAGATAATGATACTAAAACATCGATTTTTTTTCATAGTCATAACATTAATTACATATAACAAATTACTTTTATATTACTGTTTAGCTTAATATCAAGATATATTAGTCATATAAAAATTATTATAGATATTCAAAACAAGATATATTAGTCAAATACATATGGTACTTTTTGTGCTTTCATAGAAGAAAATTATATCTATGAGTATGTTTAGTTTGAATTTTATTTACACAAGAAAACAAAATTTTAAATATATTCTGCTGAAGCTAATAAAAATATGCAGTTCATTACCTTTCTTTTTTTTAAAACTATATGCCCTAAAAGCATTTTATATATATGTATGTGTGTGTATGTATATATAAGATATATAAAAGCCTACACACAAGATGAGAAAACTGATTTATTTAGAATATACAAATATATTAAATTTTGAACATGAGAATTTTACAAGACAGTTACTATCAAAAACTACAAGAGATAGAAAGCATTTTAAATTGAAATGACATAACCATACTAAAATATTTAACTTGATAAAACAATTGACTACCCTTTTTTTTTTTACATAGTTGTGACTGTTATGTAGAACACATCACTTTTATATCAGATATGTTTGACTGTTGCATATTATGATTAGTTATATTTTTATTCTTGTTTCGAGGATAAATTGTTAAGTTAAAAACTGTTTAACCCATATATACTACATACTTTTTATCAAAACAATATATAATTCACCAAGCAAATAATGGTATTTTTCTCTGTGCACATAGAAATAACCAATGTTTGAATAACACACATATCATCATTATATTAAATACAACACAATCGAATCTTTAAATCAATGAATGTTAAGTTAGTAATTGTTCTAGGTAATGTAAAGTCAGATTGATAACATGAAAGTTACTGGTTGAGAACTAAAATAAGTTAATTTAACTATTTTAAATAAAAACATTTTATTTACAACTGATAGAAAAGTTTTATAGGAATTCCATTTAGTTAATCATGTAAGGAAAACAAAAAATACTGTAATATGGTCATTGACTGACTGAAATATCATGAGTATAACTGGATCATTTGTATAGACCTGAAAATGGTTAATATATCCTACTTGGCCAACAAAAAGGAATGAAAATATTTCTGTGCTTTCTTTGCATGTGGGACAGTCGAATGAGACAAACACTAGACTCATCTATAAAACATGACAGGAATTTTTAAGAGTAAAATAAATAATGAAATTTATTTACTTCCTCCTGGAGCAATTAATGTTGACAATTTTCTTTTATTGCTTTTATCTTTACGAATGTTGTCATTTTTTGCTTTACAATAGTTATTCAGTAAAATATTAGTAATGACTGAAAGACACTTTGTAATTAATGCATCAGATGAAACCCCACATGTGCACATACTAACAGAAATACTATTGGTGATAATTATTTTTTCCATAGTTTGTTTCATCACAATATCTTTCAGACAAATTTGTTTTAAAAACATACACTCATAAGTTTCTGATATCAGGACTTGGAATACTGTGAAAGCAGTCAACACAACATTCAGTGTAAATGTTTTTGGCCATTTGAGGCCTCCCCGATCAATCAGTAACATATATTTTTTAACTTCTTCTGATTCAAACTCGCACTTAAGCATTTCCTTACTATAGCAAAGATTTGCATTCTTTGCAGTCTATTTTATTTTTTACTTTAAATGCCACATAACCTGCAATAAATAATAGAACAGATTCTGTTGAATTGGTAACATTTACCGAGTCTGAAAGCTTAATTACATCATTAAACTCTTCATATTTTTTGGGATGTCATATTTTTTGGATTCTTCATATTTTTTTCCTGTTTATAGCTGCTATCCATTTCTTACGGCTTTCGTCACTTTTAGGGAATAAAAATGCAGGAGTGTACGTTGTCTGTGTCTTGTACAACCAGGTACACAGCACTTCCTCGGCATCTAAATTATAAATTTTAGCTATTAATATTCATATAAATTTATACACTAAAATTAAATGATACATGATTTAACAAGAGACTATATTAGAAACTTAAAATAAAAGTTTTATTTGCTATAATTAATATTTTGAAAATATTTAAATGTTAAAATTACATGCGATAAAGTATGATTCCAAAAGAAATTTTAAAAATCATGCTACTGAAGGCAATTTAGTGATATTTTAAAATGCTTTTAAAAATTTCAGGCTTATAAGCGACTTTCACAGAATAACAACATATCCTCGTTATTAGTTAAAATATTGTAAGCAATGATAAATATCGTAAGCGATGGGTAAGCACTAACAGATTATTGATTACAACAGTACACACAATGAGCAAGCTATGAATTAAACTTATGTCGAAACGAAAATTACATTAGTGTCACTTTTTACAGAGCAGTACACTTCAAAAATAATGAATGGAGAATAATGAATCTGAAGAAATAATGAATCTGAGTTTTGACGTAATATTTCTTGCATAATATTTATATTCAAATTGAACAACAAAAAATATTCTTACCTCTATTTGCTTTGGTAGGGGTTAATATTGGAAAATATAAATTTTAACAGCACGTGTATCAAAAATAAGCATACGAATCACGAAGGCCTCGGTACGATATGCATCGGCCTCAATGTATAACTCATATTTCGCGGTGGCAACCCATGCGCAGGCTCGGTGATCACGATGGCCCCGATGACCAGCGAATACGTGTCTGGAGACGCCTCGGACAGCGGTGGGATACCAACCTGACTGTTTTCCGCCATACGGGCAGACAACCAGGAGTGATGGTCTGCGGTGTCATTGCATCTCATAGCAGGACCCCTTTGGTTGTCATCCGCGGCACCCTTACAGTACAGCGGTACGTCAACGATATTCTATGCCCCGTTGTGTTGCCCTTCATATCACACCATCCTGGGCTTACATAAGGCCCACCCTCACACGGCGAGAGTTTCTACTGTTTGTCTTCGTGCTTGCCCAACGCTACCTTGGCGAGCAAGGTGGCCGGATATCTCCCCCATGAGCACGTTTGGAACATTATGGCCAGGGCTCTCCAACCAGCTCGGGATTTTGACGCGCCAATTGAACAGAATTTGGCATGATATCCCGCAGGAGGACATCCGCCACCCCTATCAATCAATGCCAAGCCGAATAACTACTTTCATAAGGGCCAGAGGTGGACCAACGCGTTATTGACTTTTTCACTTTGGGAAGCTCTTTCTCTTGAATAAATCATCCAATTTTTTTCAAATTGTAATCATTTGTTTTTCTGTACATGTACATCACATCTACCGAATTTCATCCCATTCGGACAACTCCTTCTTGGTGCGTCTTTTTTTTTTTTTTTGTGTGTGTGTGTGTCTAACAGTGTATGTCAATATTTTAATTACATCAAAATAACGAGAATGTAGGGCATCAAAGGCCTGAACACGGGAAGACAATCGTGTTGGACAAACTCTTTTTAATGTTTTTGCTAAGTTGGTTTGATTAGTTTCCTAACGCCTAATAAAACTGAAAAAGCGTAAATATTTTCTAGCTGTTCATAAAATTGTCTGACTTCCTGTACATTGGTGATACTGTCAATTCACTGTTAATTACCCGTATCTAACCAAGAGCACTTAATAAAAAGTGTATTTTAATTTAATTAATCGCTAGTCTGGCTGTTAATTTTATTTCACGTATCCTGTGACATGCGCTACCTGGGGTATTGAATACAATTCTAAAGTCACAGGTAAAATACGCTACACCCCTTAAAGATTTCTCTTTTTAAGGAATTCTTAAAGATTTCTTTTCTTAGGGAGCATCTAGGGCCTAAGAGCAACACCATACAAAATTTTAATTCTCTAGAAAACATGTACCAGAGGTAGGTTTTTGTTGTTGTTTTGGGGGTATTAAGCTCCTTTTGTATTTTAAAAAAATATTTCTTTGTGCGCACTTAGGGCCTAAGAGAGAGAGAGAGAGAGTGTGTGTTTGTTTGGGGGGGGGGGGAGGAATAGGCCCCTATTAGCCGCCTTAAAATTCTAATTTATTAAAAAGATTTCTTAACGAGCACCTAGGGCATAACAACCTCCATGCAAAAATTTAAGCATCCTAAAACTTATGGTTCCAATGATTTCAGTTTCTTTTAACACTCATTTTGAATATTTTTTGTGTATTTCTGTTTTGTCATTAGCACGCAATTTTTAATTAGATCTAAAATTATTTATAGTGGAAATTTCGTTCTTCCTCTGCTGATTTTTTAAAAATTATCTCATGCATGTTATAAAAATACATATTTGTATTTTTATAACATGCTGCTGCTGAAAATGTTCCCCGCCAACTTTCAGCTATAATACGTAACTGTTAAGAAGTACCTATTATTCTTTATCTTGCAACATCAATTAACAAACTTTATAATTAAATCACTTACTTTTAAAATTATACGTCGGTGAATCCAAAAACACGCTGTAGATAAGTAATTTAGTAAAATAATAGTCATAAATTGTATGAAGTCACTTAAACAGAACAATAAATTCCAATCCACAGTCTCATTAAGTTTTAAAAATTGTATAACACATTCATTCAAGAATCATCTGGAAATTCTTACACTGCACAAAGTAAACAATGGGAATATGAAGCGCTAAATACTATGCTTGCTTTAAAAAAATCCCCGAATATTTGCCTCTATTCTGTGCCGACGTTAACGCTGCTATGTACTAAGAAAAAAAAACTTTGTTTGGAATCCTGCGTGTTTTTGACTCTTGTAGTGGGAGGAGTCAGTAAGTTGACCCTTAAAGAATTCTACCCCCGCTCGTTTAGAATGACATTTGAAGGATTGTAATGACTCTCGCCATAGGGGGTATAGATGCTCCGGCCATCTCCCTTTTCCTGATAAGACACTCAAGTGGTAACGTTTGAGAATATCTAGTGTCCAACACCGGGCAAAAATTCAAAGCGCGGCTTGGCCTAGTTTTATTTATTAAAAAATATTTCATTTATTTTTTGTATATTTTATAGAAAATCTGACAAATTGAAATTATTTATACAAAAGTTTTCACACATTTTTATTTCCCTCTTTCAAATTTTGCGCCCCTCGTGATTAGTACGCCTGCTCCACGGTAGCTACGCCCCTGGCATGGATGTTTGTAGCCGTTCGGCATCGGCTTTAAACTGTAGGTCCCGGTCTAATTAGCCCTCGTGTAGCAAAATGTTGACCGTAGCGGTCCAAACCAAACCTACTTTTTTTTTTATTATTTCATAAAAAAATAATCTAAATGCAGCATGATCAGTTCTATTAGATATCATGAAGGCACAAGGAAATCCTTGCCTTAGGTCGTCAAGTACTAACAATGTTATTAGCTCAAAGTCATAACTATTGGTACCACGTGTATTATCGATGCACACATGGGAGCAATACTTTCTCAGCATCTTTATCTGAGCCTCATTTATTATAACAACAACAAAATCTTCTTTGAATATAGGAAATAGATCTGACTTAGCCCCTTGTGCTTTATAAAATAAAATGCAACTTCTGTAACTTGATTCACCCACGCATCGACACTTGTATGCTTAACTGAATTCGTCCCTATGTTAAAACATCTTCCTATAATCTTTTTTCGTTTCTAATTTTAAGTCAGTAACTGAATCATCTAAGATATCTTCAAAAGGTACTTAGGATGCAATTTTCAAAGCTAGACATTGTGAGATGTCCAACATCCTTATTACGGCTAAAGTACGCATTACAGAACTGAACACTACAAGTTCCAGTATCAGTTACCGAAACCTTCATTTCAGCAGGGCAGTAACCATTAATTTTGTTACTCACTTGTGTCTTTAGGTGTCGAATTCCTTCTCCTTTAGAAATGTAGTATCCCGATCGATGGCATGTAAAAAAATACTTTTTACTGGAAGCAGATGAGCATGCTCCATGTTTCCCAATATATTGACACATTTCATCTTTTTCTTTCTACGTTTCAAATTGTTAAACTCCAAATCAATAAATTCAACTTTTATGTCATGTACAGTTACAAAATGTACACGCAAGTCATTCTTAGTAGACTCATAGGACACTTCCAGGTATATGCATTTGTTTGATCATTATCATCCACATTATGATTTTTTTTCTAATGAATTATACATATCATTGACCTTGTAATTACAAAAATGACATTTATATGCATCATCTCTTGTGCTAGGGAAATCACTAACCAGGATGTTTTTTCTTCACATGCTGCCTTAATGCCTTATAACTTCCGTAGATATATATTATTACACAACGGGCAGATTCATTTTCCTGGCGTTGTCTCTACAGGAGGAATAGATGCTACAGATTCGACATTTTTACTTAAATTCACTAAAGTATAGAAAGGCAAAATGGAACGTATTGTAACCAGTAAGATATACAAAGACAAAATGGTGTGTATTGTAGAGTGGTTCACAGGCAAAAAAATAGTAGCGCTTTGCCAATAAAATTCCTGTTACAGGCACTCATTCTGGGATATTTTTTATAGTAGATCGATTGGCCTTAGCTTTTTTTAAAAGCGAAAAAATTCTCGTAACAATTCCCATGTAATAAAATCATAAAATAAAATGATTCCTATATGTCAACAGATGGCAGCAGGAGCAAAACGAAATTGATGCTCTCTGTAGAGGAGTTGCTCGGGGTAGCGAATTGCTCACGACGTCTCTCTGGGTCTACGCTGCTATCGCCATCTACTGGAGAGAATAATTAACAATTGCTTAACATGTAAGATATGAGTATGAATAATCGGGAAAAAATTACAAACTTTTCCAATACTATTTTTTATTAAATTGTGTAAATGCTAAGTTTTCAACATATACTGATGCAGAAAAAAGTTACTTCTTTCAATAAATTTAGAAAATACAAAAATTAAAATTAACTTTATACAACTGGTTCTAGTTAATTATTTTTAATTTGCATTTTTTAATGATAATATATAGAACTTTAATTGGATTCTGGCCAAAAATTCCAGAAAATATATATTTTTAAGTTATCAAATTATATACTAACTGAGGTAAATAAATTTATAATTTTATTTCATAACAACTATATAAATTATATGATTATAACTTATGATTTTTTAGGCACACTGCCTTAGGTACAAGTAACTCTACAAATTTGTTGAATATAAAAGTTTTTTTCTTTTTTTGTCATGTACCAGACATCTTGAAATTAAATTTTTTTTTATAAGCTATATAAGAAAAAAAGTTAGTATTTACACTGTAGTTGGATCTGTTTGAGCTATGTAAGTAAAACTAGTAAACAATATGAATTGTAAATTTTTTAAACAATACATATAATTGCTTAACAGTGATACGGCGAAGCTATTAAGTAGCTTTCATTGTTGGAATGGTCTTTATCAGAAAATCACAACGAATGATTGATATTTGTTGTAACAGTTGTAGCTGAGGTTGCAAATGCAATAAAATTTTAAAATGTATCAGGATGAACTCAAAAGTATGTGGTAAATATAAAATAAAATCTTGGAGGAATTTCTGTACTTAAAGATGGGTACCAAGTCCTGTTTTTTTTTTCTAGATCCATCTTAGAAAGACACTTTTTTATGTACCTATGCAGCAACAAGAAATCAGATGAAATGACAATGCTTAGAAAGGTTATTTAATACGATTTTTACTTTTATATCAAGAGAAAAGAGTCAGCACATCAGATAGATGTTAAAAATTAAATACTTCATTTAAAAATTTTAAAGCCTTAGGCAAAGTTTTCTTTACATAGATTTTCATTTAATTTTTAATTTCAAAGTCAATTAGATAGAAACAGAAAAAGTAATTAAAGAAATCAAAATAACTATGGAGACATAATTTTTAAATTTTTTTATTATTCAAACAGATATTTATTCGTTATATGAGTGATCATATATCAAATCGGAATGGTATCAAATTGAAGAGTCAAATTGAAATGATGCGAAAAGATTTTATTACAATATGTACAATTGAAATTGTTTTGATTATCCATTTTATAATGTACTACGCATGAAACACGTGGTCCGAAAGTTTACAAAACAGTAAAAATATTCTATGCAATAGATGGCGCTACAGTACTCATGAGACAGCAGACTACGGATCTGTGATGAGCAATTCGCTACCCCGAGCAACTCCTCTCTGTAGACGCTTGTCATGAAGCTACAGGAGGAGCAGCTCCATATTAAAAAAGTCGACGGAAACTATACGCTTTAATATGGATTTTTCGTATTTTTCTAAAGAAGTAAGTTGTTTTTTTTTAAGTGCGTTTTAAATATGAATTTATTTATTCAACTTAACAATTGTTTATCTTCATTCAAAATATCTATTTGAACTGCTTTTTTTGCTAAACTTTATTGAAATTCTTAAGGAGGAGATCACCTTTGCATGCACAAAATTACATTGATTTTACTACCAAGCTTAATGTGTTGTCAAACAGTTAATTTGTAATTAATTTAAACCAATTTTTAAAGGTGAATTGTACAAAGTTTTATCTATTAGAAAAAAAAACAGAATTGTTGGGAGATTATTAGAAATTATTTTACGAAAAAAATGTTTTATGAATAGTGAAACTTAAATCAATGTAATGTGCAGATTTTTTAAAAAACTATAAGAGATATATATTAAATTATTTGGATATATTTTATCCATAGGTTATAATTTAATCTACACCTAAAATAGTTACCATATTTCACATAAAAATATTTTTTTCAGGCAAATGTGTTGTAATGTACAAAAAAATATAAATTTTTTTTTAAAATGTTCTGCAAAAAAATACCTAAATTTAAGCATAAGCATTTATAGTGACAATATTATCATACAATGAAAGCTTATTTACTTATCGAAACTAATTTAATAGTGATTAAATTCAACATTAAGGTTCTAGCATAGTCAGGAATTACCTTCAAGTTGGTAAGTTACCGATTACAAAAATTTTCAGCGAATTAAAAAGAAAAAACCTCAAATAACATTGACAAGGACAAATCAGCTATATTTTTGCATTTTCACAAAGTATGGGTTTTATTGTACTTACAGTAAAAAGATCGGAAAATATTAAATTTTTTTAAAAATTATACACAACAGATTTTGCATAAGCATTTATAGTGACAACATTGTTTAACATACAATGAAAACTTATTTATTTATCGAAACTAACTTAACAGTAATTAAATTCTATATTAAGGTTTCAGCATATTCACCAGTTTTATGAAGTTTTCATAGTGGAAATATTTTATTTCTGTGAACAATTTTAAAAAAAATGATGGCTTTAGCTCAGACGTGTATCTTAATTTGCCATAACCACAAAATATGTTGAATAGAAGAAAAGTATTTCATAATTATAAAGAATTGAAACTAACAACATACACTATTAATACATTATTATAAAATAAAAAAATCAATGCTTGATATACAATTTACTATAGATAAATTTGAACAAAAAATTATACATGACAGGTTTTACAGATATTTATAACATTATTTATTGATATTGACAAGGGAATAACTTTACAAATTGAATAGCAATACAGTTAGATTTATCGTAGTTAATTTTAATGGTATAATAAAAGATATTATTCAGTTAAATTATTAAATGAGTAGAATAATTCAATTCAAAAGTAATATAAAATAAAAGCTTAAATTTAATAATAAATGTGATTTATAATTTTGACTGTTTTCTTAATTTTTTAACTTAGTAGAGAGTTGAGAATTTTTATTTTTTTGTTTGCATGTAAAATGCATGAGCGTAATTAAAAAAAAGTTGATAACATTTTGAATTAAATTAATGTTATGTTGCTCATTGCAACCTATTACTGGCATAGGAGGACCAGTATAAATTTCGTTTATCACTTGAAAAATTAATTTATTATTTAGTTTATTAAAATTTAGAGTTTTGATTATTGCAGTTTCTAGAATATTAATTACTTTTAAAAACAAATCTGAAGGGTATAATAAAGAACCTTTACTTAAAAAAATAAAATTTATTTTGATCAGTATTGCTGTTTATAGAGGTTTGTATGCATTGGTCACATTTAGAAAATCTACTAATCCTCCTAACAACATAACCAGCAACATAATTTATAATGAAATCTGACGACGATATCATTATATAATCTTGGTCATTAATCTCATTAACCACGGCACGTATTGACTTGATCTGTAAGTCCCTTGTCAATAATTTTATCAAGCCATTCAGCCCATTCTCTCTTCTTATCTGAAGATCCATCATGGTCTCTTAAATTAAGGAGGGCTGTTATATATTCTTCACCTGCAACATTGGATCCTTTAGGGCAGTGGTCCGCAACCCCCGGGCCGCGGACCGGTACTGGTCCATGGATCAAATGATACCGGGCCGTCCAAGGAACATTAAATTATTTCCATTTTATTTACTGTGGTGTATTTCTCTCAGGTTTGTGCTAATTTATACCTTTGTAACAGAAGAAATCTTGTAACTATTTTAAATTAGTTTATTGTTTATTAAACATTTCAAGATTATTAATTAAAATTGCAGTCATAAAATTGAAAATAAATGCGCTTTCCTGAAAGAAAGAAAAAAAAGAAACAAATAAATAAATAAATAAATAAAACGAGTTTTTTATTGAACAATAAACGTAACGTCATTTATACATCAAAATACCTTGAGATTGCCACCACAGCACTTATATCCCTATTGCCATTTTCGAGAACCTATCTGTGTGAAGCGGGGTTTTCTGCAGTGACAGCAACTAAAACAAAACAACGGAATAAACTGGACATAAGCAACACACTTCGGGTGTGACTTTGTGAAGAAAAGTCATAAGAAATGAGCTCCTGATGTACGGACATTTCAAATGAAATTTGCCAGAAAAATGTTACTTTTTCGGCATTGGTTATTTGACTTTTACGGCAAGATTTTCTATATATATTTATGCATGTTTCTCTGTCTCTCTCTCTCTTTCTATCTCTATATCTATCTATCCAAATATATGTATGTGTGTATATATATATATATATAAGTATATATATGTGTATAAGCAGTGGCGCACCCAGGATTTTTTCTTGGGGGGAGCCGAGATGAATGGATAAAAATATTTATAATGCATGGGGGGCCAAGATGAACGAATAAAAATATTTATAATGCAAAATCAATATTTCTACTTCTTTTGGGGGGGGCCAGAGCCCCCTGGGCCCCCCCCTGGGTGCGCCACTGTGTATAAGTATATATATATATATATATATATATATATATATATATATTTGTATATATATATATATTTGTATATTACCCTCGGATGGAACCGTCTCGATGCAAAGAAACAAGCTCAGGGTTCTCATTGATTTAGCGTTCTAGTGAGTTAAAATGTTAAATCACTTTATATTCATTTTTTGGTGTGACTGTATTTTATTTTGAAGGCATGTTTATATACAATTAAATTAAAATTATTAAATCAAAACAATCTAAAATATAAACAATCAACGTCCCCCCCTCAGCAGGCTGTGGTACAATTATCAAACGTTGACCGGTCTGCGATGATAAAAAGGTTGGGGAGCACTGCTTTAGGGGGCTTGACCAAAGAATATGTACTTAACAAATTATATAGTTGGAGAAACATAGAGGAGTCAGGATGGTCGTTAAAATGTCACAAGCATGACGCATCATACTAAAAAATCTCTGAAAAAATAAAAACCTTTCTATCATGAGAACCAATAAATTATCCAAGAAATGCAATGAAATTAAAAGTACTTTCATATTATTTTAAATCATTGTTTTCTATTTTAAATTACCTTTATTTTTATGTGCTATAATTTGATTTCATACTAAAAAATTTTAACATTTTAAAATAATTTTAAAATACTGACAAGGAATCATAAATATAACACATAGGCCAAAATTAAAAACCTTAATAATAAAAAAAAAACCAACCTCTAAAGCATCCTGGTTCAGTCTAGCTGTCATTAAATAGGAAAAATCACAGTCTTTAGTCAAATACGTCATAATCTCCAGTGTGCCTTTTAAGGTTACTTTCAGACCTGTAGCCGTTGAATTCAATAAGAATTTATAATCTCTCTCTTTAGAGAACTCCTACCACTTTATTACATAATGTAGAAGTTCTTCAATTGCCTAAAATGTTAAACATATACTGCCCGCTATAAATGTAAGAAATAGAAAAAATGCATTATTATATTTTTAATTAAAATTAATTTTAGTCATATTGCACAGAACAAATATTCCATTAAATCACCTTATGTCCAGGAGAGTTTAACTTCAATGCTGCAGGTATATCTTTCGAATTCATGGCATCAATGGCCGCATCCACAATTTTAATAAACTCTATACAATAGCCACAGTTTTCCAGTGACAAATGGTCATCTTTATACATCTCCATTGCTGCAACAATACTGTTACTGAAGAACTAAATGAAAAAAATTATGTTAATTGTAAAGAACTATAGCAAACAGGTGAATTGCAGTCATCTAAAGTAAACCCTTAAGATCAATTTAAAACATACTTGAAATGCCATTATCACATTCATCTTTTGGAAAATTTGGGATAAATTGAATCCCAAGAAAGATTAGGACAAGCTTTCAGATTGAAGCCCTTTGGGTGATCCATTTCCATAACTGCTTCTCAACATCTTGTATCAATAAGACCTTCATGAGTCTGAAAGAATAGCAGAATATAGAAGTCTCATCATTTAAATACAGAAAATCTAAAACTGACATAATATAAAGAAAATTAATAATATACCATTATTTGTTTATTAGATGATATGAAATTTTGCATGTTCTTAACAAGATGTGGGAAGTCAGAAATGAACCACAATCTGCTCTCGGGATCACAAATATGACTGCAGCTTAAATTTTCTGAGCTGATGCCAAATTGGGTCCACATGTTCCTGTTCCATGTTGCTCCATCACTGACGACAGCATCCACAAAAAAACCAGAATGCTCCATTCTATAATCATATGATGGAGCACTGTTCCAGATGCAGCTCCTGTGCTCAGAAAGCATGCGAGCGTTTGGACCCATTTACCTTTAAAGGGCTGATACATGAGCACTAAAGCATGGTCCCCCTTCTCATATTTTTGATGATCCGGAGTGAACTTTCCTAAATCAGTAAAGCCCTTTACTGAAAGATCTCTCTGATCAAACACGAGAGCGGGGGACAGCTTCATCTCATCAATGAGCAGCATTCTTAAAAAGAAGCACAATAAAGAAATTAAGAAATAAAGAGAGATTTTGCAGCCATGATACACCATATTAAATTTTGCACAAGCATTACCTCGGCGATCAGATACCTCCATGTCCCCACCTTTCTTTTTCATACAGACAAATATACTTTTCTCAAACCCCTTAACAGACTGAATATAATTCATAAGGGTACGCGGGGAAGGAAAAGAAAGTATATTATGCTCCCGTAGATGTTTTTATTCTCAGCAGCAAGCACTCGTAAATCCACTGCCTTGGGTATCTCACGGCCACACTACATTTTGCTTTTGCAGCTGAAACACATGTTTCTATTGCCATTTGTTGTTGGGATGGCAAATGAGCAATAGCTTCTTGCAAACCCTTTTCCTTCACTTCAGCACATAAATGATTAGATCTCAGGAGATCATTTCTTAACTGCAATACCTATGTAAAGAAATAGTTAAAAATAAATACACTGTCAAATTAAAAATAAATTTTAAATGTTAGTTATATTTAAAATTTTTCCTTTAAGGTTAACCTTCTTCTTCAAACGAGAATTCATTTTTGTAATATTTTTCATCTGTAACGTAATTTTAAATTTTTTCTTGGCTGCAAGCTGCAATTCTTTTTTTCATTTCAAGTCATTTTTTCTCTTCATAGATAGACAGCACGCACTACAAAGTGTTTGCTTATTTTTCTCAGAGAGATACCCAAGACAACTAACAGACATCCTAAAATAAAATGAAACAGTAAGTAAAGTTCAAGAACAAATGTTACCACCCACTGAAACAGATTAAAATTAGTCTTACCCCGATTCAGCATTTTTGCAAATTACTAAATCATTAACACGCTGTAGTAAAAATGACAGGCTTTCAACATCCAGTGATATTTCTATATTTCCCAAACAAAAAAATCTGAAATTTGAAAAGCAGTGTACTTTAATTTCTATTATTACTAATATTTAACGATTAAAATTAATATGCATTAACAAGTAAAATCAATATACATTAATTCCTTATGTCATGTATTCTTAAAGTAAAGAAATCTATTTAAAAAGTACTTATGATTACATTATCAGCACAACAATTGGAGACAAGTGTTCATTACTTTTATATCTATTACATACACCTTTACTATTATACTTAGTACATTATTTTATATCATTTAACATTTTAAAATTAATCATTAACCATTTTACAATTTAAACTTTTTTAAACAATAATATTCTGTACATACTTTTACAGATGAATCCTGACAAATAAGAACTCGTCGCTCACAAGAATATTTAGAATTCCATTTTGAACATATCAAATACTCTTGAGTAGATGCTGCTGTCCACCATGAATCTGGTTTTTGTGTATTTTCTAAATTAACCAAACATGTAGAATAATAATCTTGCTGTTGTTCAGCTTCTGTATGAGATTCAACATATTTACTTATATTAGGTCTTTTGTTTTTTTCAAATGAAGAATAACGAGAAGCTGGAGGTTTTCTCTTGCATGGTCTAACAGACAGATATTTTGGTAAATTAGGGAATAATGTTGGTATAGAACAGGGGTTTCCAACTTACAAGTGTCCAAGGGCCACAATCGGAAACACCTGTCTAGTGGCAGGCCGCAATTTAATCAGGACCATACCCAGGACATTTTTTCTTGAGGGAGGGGGATTTGGAGGATTTGTGTATAGTATGTACTATGAAATTTTTAAAAATTCGAGGATGAACCTCCAACAACCACCTTGATTATAACTGGCAACTTTCGTTCAATTACACGGACAAACACAAAAAAAGTCAAATAAGAAGTGAGGGGGGGGTATGAAATAGAACATGAGTGGACACCCTACTTTTCATGGAATTCGAGGAAAATCAATCTTTTTTGTAAATGAACAGAATTTGAAAACAAAGATTTTTACAAAAACATTTTTCGTTAAATCTAAATTGATGCTGCAAATTATTTTCCTAGAAGTCTTCGCAGGCCGCAAAAAAAAGGCACAGCGGGCCGCCAGTTGGAAACCCCTGGTATAGAAGCTCCATTTAAACGTAATCTTCCTCTCTCAAGATTAAATGTTGTTCCATCAGTGAGTGAAGTTGAATATAACCTTTCAAAATGCAACTCACAACACTGAAAACTTTGGCTTTTCGCCATTTCTCCAAAAGTACACTATCCTGTAATAAGGAGAATTGAAATGAATAACAAACAAAATATATATTTATAAAATGAAAACTGTATGCTAGGTATAAAATTCACTCTCAGATAACTTGTTACATTCCACAAACATATCAAATGAATTACAATCGTCAATGAAGGTAAATTTTTACTTAAAAATATGAAAAACATCAAAAACTAATACTTTAATATATATGTAAGTATCACACATCTTTTGTTGATTAAGTGATTTCCTTTAGAGCAATAATTTTAGTAATTATTTACATTTGTTTACGTACAACAAAGATTTGTGAACACCTTTTTTTTCCTGAAATATAGGGATGATTGAAAAATAAAACATGCTTATTTCCAGCAGAATTTAAACTGTCTTAACTTTGTGTTCACGTAAAACACAGCAGCTGTATTTTTCACTCACTATTATACAGCTTATATTTTTGTTTCTTTTCATGGCTGATCGATAGCCACTGGAACAACCAGGTGCAAAACATGTTGGCATATCTGTGCACAGAATAAATTTAAAAATTTGTAAAATAATTTTCTAAAACACGTGTCCATATAACTCAATGAAAAATCGGCTGAAGTAGAACATGTCGCGCCATCTGCCGGTGAGCGACCATAATGGTCCATTTTTCGAGGAATTCCCCATTGAAGCCTTCTTTTAGCTTCATAACACTTGTATAAATGTTGACAGAAAACCTGCCGTTGCCATTCGCGAACAGCTAAATTATATGAAATGAATAAATGAAAGAAAGGCTACTAGAATTTCCTTTTATCGCTTTTTAGGCGTATTCTTCAGTTTCAATTACGCCAAGGGACGTTCACACGTCAGACACGTTTGTAAACAAATCGCAAACATGAAGTGGTAATGAGGTACAAGGGGAAAAAAATTTGCTACATATATAGCAATTTAGCATAATAAACTTGTTTCTGACAAAGATCAGGGTAAATGATGAACATTTGAATATTAACCTAGAGTTATAAATCTTATCGCAAAGCTGAATCGTGTTGAAAAATTAAGTGACATACTCCGATTCTAGATATGTTTTTTCTCTAAATTCAAAATCTTTTAGCCAAGACTATAAGTCAATCGTTCTTTCTCACTAAAATGTGCTTACTATTCTGACCAACTTTTTTTTAAAATTAGCTATCTTGCCGGTTGCTCTGCAAAATGCTTAAAAATTTATTGAATATTTTGGTAGATACTTGAGAGTATAATTCAAGCATAGTTAAATTTTATTTTATAGAAATGCATTTCAGCAAATTAATGAAAATATTTTAGATAATTCTTATTTTATGTGAAACTTTGAATATGCAATCCTTTTTAAAAATGTTGAATCTGCACTTTGTGGTTTTTGTGTCCAATTTCATACCAGTGACAAAAATGTAGATGCAGTCTTGATATGTTACTGTTCATTGTCATACATCATACAAACTGACTGAATTCATAATGTTGTTGTGTGAAATAATATGGAACGAGCTACACTATTTATGGTTATCTTGGCCTTAAGGTATAATTTTGTAAACTCAGATGTTTAGTCACATGTAATGTTTGTAAAAATAACATCTTCCATACTGTGTAAACTTTCATTTTTAACTAAATATACTCCATTTTGATAAAAATATATTTTTCGCGTACAAATAATTCCACATACGGAAGTGTTAAATTTTCTTTTAAGAAAATATCTTATAATACTTTTCAGTGCTGATAAACTCACTAGATAATTTTAAGCACTGATCTAACTTTAATTTATATTAGAAAACAAAAATTTGTTGATATGTGCTTCAAAGGATGCATATATTAATAAAGAGGCAATAGATTAATGAAAATGTCAACAGTTTTTGTATTTTAAAATAATACATATTTTAGTCAAACATTTTTATCAAGATGTTATTCTCCCCTTCCAAGCGAAAACCTCTTGTCATCATCCCATTAGGTCATGAACTCGTGTCAGTGATTGTAAGTAAGTGAAGTTAATTTTATTTTATTTCATCTGATTTTTTAAAAAATTTATGTCAATCTATTTTTGAGATTTTATATCAAAGAATAACCCTAGCAGTTTATAATTTGCTGAGTAAAACGTGAAATCCCTCAGGATCAGTAACAAATTATTTCAGTTTACACTACCCCTTATGGGAAAACACCTTGTGGAACTAATTAACATGGAGTACTGAGGTACCGTTGTATATCTAGTGTACAAGTTTAATATTAATATTCAATACCTAACAATCTTTAGTTCATAATGTTGCTTAATTTAGTATAATTACTACAAAAGCTCTTTTCAAATAATTTCTCTTAATTTAAATAACATCAATTTGCAGAAATGTGACAAGGCAAAACATTCGAGGGAGGTAGGTTAAAGTGCTTTTGCAAAAGTAAAGAAAAACTTACCGTATTTTTGGGACCTTGGGGTGTGTCTTATGGTCCAAAGGTAAAATTAAAATAAAATTAATATTTTATTATATGTATATTTTATGTATATTATTTGTTATTTATTTTTTTTAATCTTTACTAAGTAATAAATTGAAAATATCTTTATATAGCTAACAAAATACAAAATATTTTTTTTAAATCCTCCCATAAATTTGAGGTGCATCTTTTGGTCCGAAAAATAGTCATTTATGTTAGCCAGAATCAAAAACATACCAAGTAATTCAGTTCTCATATAGCACTGATAAAATTCCAAAATAAAAGAAAATTTTCATTTTGCATGGCATATTTTACTGGTAGAACTGTTTAGTGATTCTCCGATGCACATTCTTTAAAAGCTGATATAATTCACACTCCCTTGGTTTTCTTTAAGGGAAAATGCCTCAATAAAATGTAACCATATTCAATTATTATAATTGTACACATCTATCATGAAGTAAAACTATTTTTAATAGCTATATACTTTTGATAAATATATTTTTTAAGGGTAACTTTATTTTTTTTTTTGGTATATCGCTCACTCCTTTCAACAACGTCGTATCGCCAAAAACATGATTTTTCAGGAGAGGGATTTTAAAGTTTGAAAGTACATTAAAATGCATTGAAAATAAGTATTAATTCTGCTCTCTAAATGTTGAGCGGCGAGATAGGACGATCTTGCAGGGATGCACTCAGGGCATTCTCAAAACAGGCATCACTAAAAATCGCCGATTTTTGAGTTGCTGAAAGGAGTGAGTGATACGTACAAAATATTAGGCATTCTTGAAATTATACATATTCAAGACACTTCTAAATCTATACATATACAAATATCTACATAAACATGATCTTATTAAGAAAATTTGAGCTCCCAGGATTCAGTGGCACATAAGAATGGTCGGCTAATTTTTGGAACACCAGCGTGTCACAAAGTGCAACCTTGATTATTCCTTTTGTAATAAACTTTTTCTTTTGAGATTAAAAATAATGATTCTGAGTTTTATGACAAGATTTAAAAAGTTTGATTAGGTTATAAACTAATTACAGAAGCAAAATTTTACACATTGATTAAAATCTTCCAATAAATAAAGATCAGATTTCATATACAGAATATTTGCATTTACACTGAAATCCTTAAATATATATCTATATATGAGTATCTTAGAGTTTACCAGCAAATGCTCCCTGAAAGACTAAAACCATAACCATAATCTAGTCTCCAAGAGAGCATAAACTAGTATTAGAACTAAACCATTTTCTTCATATATGGATAATATGCAAACTGAATGGGATTACACTTTCATTCAAACAGCAGTAGTTTACACACCTAGAAAATGCATTAAGATTTTCTATCCTATTAAGAAATACAGAACAATTCACAATATCAATACACAAATATTAGCTTCACATCAAACTGATACAATCAATTATACATAAAAAGTTCTGCTAAAGCAAAATGAAGTATGATAAATGGCAAAAAAAATTATATAAAATAAGAATACAAAAATGGCTGGCTAATTCAGACACTGTTTACTGCAAATCGACTTTGTCATGACATTTAGATGCGAAGACCAAAACGAAATACAGAGTGCTTTGTGAACACCTGACAGTTTTCTTGTTGAAAACTGCTAACTGCTATTTTTTCAAAGGGAAAATGCACATTAGATACTATGTAAAATGAAAAATTCTGTATTTTTAATAAAGTCATATGAATGCGCTATATCAGCGGTTACCAACTCGATCCTAAAACTATTAAAATGGTCTTTGTGTATTTTTTATCTTCACCTAGGAACACTTGTTAGTGAGTATTGCAAATGTATATCTATTGTTAAATAACTGTTTTGCTACAAAGTGCTTATATTTTGTCAACCATTTTCAAATCAGAACACAAATTGTTTATCAATAATCAATCTGTATCTTCAAAAAAGCACATATTTGCAATATTTGATGGTAAATTATATATATATATAAGGAAGGGATACGATACAAATAAGGTTTTTACTCCACCATGGACCGATGGACTGTGGAGGTAATCCGATAAGGAAAGGTGAGTCACCAGCTGAAAAAAGTTGGGAACCACTGCTCTATATGAAAAATTCTGTATTTTTAATAAAGTCATATGAATGCTCTGTACAAAAATTTCTCAGGTATTATTTGGAGCAACTAACCTCCTTCACAATGTCTTTCAGAAGCTTTTGAAAATGGGATGTTTTGGTAATAATGTATAATATAACCACTTAACAGCTATAGTTGATGGGAGGCAGCATCTATGATATATATGGGCCTAAAATTGGGTGCAGGTTGGTAATAATTATCATTCAGAATTTCTTCAAGGAAAAAAATACAAATTGGTTAAAAATTTAAAATGGCAGACAGTGTTTCAAAATACATCCTCTACGCACCAGTTGCCAATTCTACATTATCTAGTGAATGGATTAAATTGACAAGAATAAAACTCTAACGATAACAACCATTGAGATAAACTTTAAAATGCATTACCCAAGTAGGCCACACACACCAAAAACACAGGATATTGTTCTATACATTTTAAAAATGTCATGTGCTCAAAACATTTATTTGAAAATGCAAATTTCAAATGTTTACCTTCTGATGAACACTTGGTATCAAAAGTAAGTTAATTTATAAAAGAACCTCAGAATTATTTGAATATACAATGTTGGAAAATGTATATGGCATGAAATAAACCACAACTAAAAAATACCTACTTATAATGCATATATTATACATCTGATTACTACTTACAATTTTAATATAACTAAATGGTTTCATTTTTAGACTGACATGAGTTTTAAACATGCTTTCTATTACTGAAACTTTTTGGTATGTTTCTCTCCCTCCAAGTTTGAAAGGCTGAATACTTATGATATCTATTATCATACAACTTTTCAAATCCATCTGACTTACATAACTTAAAACCAGGACACATAGCAAACATTAATTTCCACAATAAAAGAAAGAAATTTTCATAATGTATATAGCATTATTACTGCCAGACATGCGTGTTATGTTAAATTCTGCATAATATAAGAAAAAATTTTACCTAAGAATTTCCATAATTTGGTTAAACTTCTGTAAATTGAGGGCATGCAGTTCTTTCCACAAAGTATTTGGGTGCACTGTAACCCCTGCTGCCTACTGAAACTCACTGTTGATGATTGGAGTGGTTTTTACAAACTTCATGCTTTAGGATGAAGGTTTGGTCAGTTTACAGGGACGACTAATGTTTGCAGTTCATGTCCTAACCCCCCATAGTCAGGAGATCAACAGTTCACCATGGCTGTGATAATTCTACCGCAATATTGCAAATAGCCTTGCCACTAATGTGGCAACCAACTATAACACCTCTTTCAAAGCCACTAAGTTCCTTTTGTTGTGACATATTGTCACAATTTCACACAGAACTAACAACATTACCACTTCACATATCATATTTAACCTTAACAGGTCAAGTGCCAGCACTGGATTTGCATAAAAAAAAATCTGACATGCAGTCGGATTTTATGCAAATCTGCTGGCGTCCAGTCCATTGTTGTAGGGTAATGTAAGTGCAGATACTTCAACTATAAACTTCAGTCTTGACAGAGTAACGATACAAAGTGCAAGAAACTTGCAATTAAGTTAGTTTGGGTACATAAAACTGATGCTAACTGTGATGTTAGTTGAGGGAAGCTATTCATGCAGTGGATAGTACTTATACAAAATGATGCTATAATGGAATTTTACCTGCAGTGTGTATTTTTAGACCGCAAACCTCTTACGGTGTCGTTGAGGTCAAACCACACAGGAACTGAGCCAGTATAAACAATAAACCGTGATGAGCATATACAGTACATGTTAATGTATATAAAACTCAAACTTTATTACAAACGAACTCCTTATGCAAAAGCATACATCATCCTGCGACCACAGCACTACAAGAAGTTAACAAATGGCGTTGCAAGCACATCGCTTCTTCCCGCTCAAATTCTCCGCCCGGTCACTTCACTTCTCTTCCCTTGCCAAAAACCAAGGGGAAAAAAGTGATTGCTAATCGACGTTGCAAACAGCGATAGAGTGATGTGATGACAACATCACACTGACCAAAGAGGAAATTCAAATTATGTAAAAAAAACCTATACATCTTTTGAAAAAAGTGGTGGCAGTTTCAAGCATTTCCTGTAATTATGAGATAAACTGCTCTGTGAAAGATGATAAGATATATGAAATTTAATACCCATTCAAAGGAAATAAGTTATTCTAATATAAGATAGATACTGAAATTAAAACTGGCTAAAGCTGACTGAGCATTTTTAACCTATGATAATAAACAATACAATTGAGAGAAATTGTAAAGCTTCGAAGTCCTGAAACGATAGAATCCAGAGACAATACTTACGGCCCAAATCTCCAAAATCTATAACTCTCAAGAGGAAATAATACAATAATTTTTTTTTCTCCAAAATCCAGGAGCAACAGTTTCCTCAAATTTGTACAAAGCTTTTTTAAGCTCTGTAAATTAATATATCTGTACCAAATACACTTTATTCTGAAGGGCAAGTAGTCTTCTACTTTGATAGACACAAAAAAATCTAGTAATTTGAAAACGGAAAGTATCCCTTTTGTGACAATATGAATCTTACTTCAACTACAATGGCAACCTTTCTAAACAAAATGATTATAACAATAAACATAACCAAACCTTGTGATGGGAATGAACAGAGAGCGGCTCTTCAAAACTAGTCAATGTTTCCTGCTATTATAATCATTACTTCAAATTAATTAGAATCACTCCATCGGACATTTCCCGATCCAACACTGCTGGTGCTATTTGAATCTGTGGCCAGCGTTAGGTTTGAATTATTTCTGTTTTGAGTTTTGAAATAAGGAGAGTTTTTGTTGATGTATAGCTAATGCAGACTTTTTAAACCATTTATTAAAAATTAAAGTTTGTGGGAACCCTTGAAAAGTTATCAAAACAAAGATAAAGACAATCACTTATCACTAGAAGATAATGTATAATATTAATTTTTTAATCTATATAACAAATGGGTCGAAAGCAAGCATTGTGAATACCTCCCACACCGTGACAAAACCTGAAAACTTTTGACTGTTGAAAACAAATAATCTAAATAAGAAGTTTCCTTCAGGTAACACCAATTATGTTCAGAATTATGTATAATATGAGTTATGCAGCAAAATGTGGGGGCATGGATTCATGAGAAAGTATAATACTCCTCATCTATTTATAGTCTAACACTGCCTAATGCCATTAGACATAACAATATGTGTTGCTTGTGAGAGGTATCTCAAGTCTAATATCCAACAAAGAGTTTCAGTTGAAAAAGGTTTCTCATAACAGGTATTTGAAAAAACTGCTAAACATTGTATTATATAATAATGCTTGAATGCCCATATCGCCTTCAAAATAATTTTATCGACAATTACTCTCCCCTGGTGATTTCCCTGTCAGTTACATTTAAACAAACAGAAAAATGTTTCATCTACTACGTGCAACTTTAGAGGAAAAATTCCATATAGTTTGTTTTGGAGCACTACAGTCAACTTTTTGCTGCACAAGGACCTGCTGATTCCGAATAGCTACAAACATCCATGCCACCTTATCGCAATAAGTGTTCTGACCCTGATAAATGGTGCTTTGTTCTAGTAAACTGTTTGACAACAATTATGTGCATACTTCCAAAACTTTCTGCTTAAGAGTTGTTATCAAAATACAACTGCACTTAGCAAGTTAATTTGCAAATTAAAAAACCTCCGATTACTTAGATGTAAAAAAAATTAAAGAATGCATGATAAAATAATACTAAAGTTATATTCTTAATGACAAAGTTTGTGGAAAATAAAATAAAAAAAGGGAAACAATGAATACTTAAAACATAAATTTTTAATTAAAAAAATTAAACAAAAAATTTTGAAATAAAATATTATAAAAAGTAAAAAAAATCTGCTATTAGATATCAAATGATTTCAAATTGCACAAAATTTAATAATCGACTTTAAAATTTATTATAAAATGAAAAAATTTAAATCAAAATTAATTTGGCAAGACAAATTCTAAAAGCAACATTAAATTCAAGAAAAAATATATTATAAATAAATTTTAAAAAATGAAAGCAAAATTAAACTGTTTTAGGAAGAAGTATAAAATTAGGTAGAAAGAAATAGTAAATTTTAACTTAAAAACAGAATAATAATTGAAGGGAGAACTTATCAAATACACTAAGTTCTGTTGTGATATCCATTGAGACAGTGATACAATAGATGAGTCCTGGGAACAATTTGACGATAGAAATGGTGTCAGGCCATGATGCTCCTGAATGGAATCTTCAAAAATAAAAAGAGAGCATTAAGAAAACAATTTAAATTTATGTGCATCCACTGAAACAATATTTTATAAGCATTTCAGTAGCTCAAAATAATTGAGTCGAATTTAACAAAGACATTTCTTAGCAAAAAAGCCTGGACCATTGATGAGGCTTAGTGGGTACTGCTTACAGTATAGCAATCTTTTACAACAGGTTCATTTTAAAATTTGGACTTGCCACAAGTAGTACAGTGTTAAACAAATTAAAACTTTTTTTTTCACCAAAGAGTTTGAGCACTCATTTCAAAAGCTAGACAGTTTTCTTCATATATTTTCTAAAGTTTAAATAATATTTTTTTAAAATGTGACTTCTAAAGCAACTATTTTACATCTTTCCTAATTATAACCATTGGACCTTTTTTTTTTTAACATCCTCAAAATATTCTATATGCTCTAGCTTTTGGAAATGTATTTTTAAATGAATTTGTAAAAAATGTTCAGAGTTGCTTTTGAAAACACAGGAAACATGCTAGTGAAGAAAACATGAATGAAGAGAAATGAATGAAGAGAAAAACCATGCAATTTTTTTTCTTATAAATTACAGCTGGTGATTTTAATGCCAATTTTTCAAAATCTTTTTCATTTCCAATGGCAAGCAATTAACAAAAACACAAGATAAAAAGTACAAAAAGAAAACAAACAAGATAAAAAGTATAACAAAGAGGAACTTATTAATTGCTCAATGCTCTTATGCATATATTATTAATTATTAATTGCTCAATGCATCACAATATTAGCTAGAGAGAACCGAAGCTGACAGTGACTCAAAGGTCTGGATGTGGGAAATGTCCATAACTTATGGTTTATCACAAATAGTGCAGAATTTTTAAGCCACTAAGATGTTTCTAAAGCAACTATTTTACATCTTTCCTAATTATAACCATTGGACCTTTTTTTTTTTAACATCCTCAAAATATTCTATATGCTCTAGCTTTTGGAAATGTATTTTTAAATGAATTTGTAAAAAATGTTCAGAGTTTTTGTAAAAAATGTTCAACTTTTGTTTCAGTTTTTAGCTAAGCTAGATCACGGCTATTGAATCCTTCCTTGGAAAATCTGGAATGAATGCACTATTAAAAACCCATAATTTATTAGAATTTCTATCTATTAATTCTTGATAAAACAGGTTCTTCAAGATAAATTTCTTCTAGATCAGGGGTCAGCAATGCGGTGTGAAATATCTAAATTTTAGATATTTGAACAACAAACACTTGCAGTTGTAATGAATTATTTTAATAAACAAAATTAGTGAAGCTGCTTAATACCCTTCGCCAAGGGCCTAGGATTCGAGGACCTAGGTCCTGTGGACTTGGTTTAGGCTTTCCTACACGAAGGGGATTGGAAACAACAACAGTAAAAAAAATTAAAATTGTAAAACTATAAAAATAAAAAACTGAACAGCCTGCTCTCTCGAAAGTGTCGCTTTCCATCCCCTGTGAGTCAGCTTCTTTTTCCTGCTCTGAAATTTGAACTCTTTGTGTGTTGACATATGCTTCTGAATCAATCAAAGTACCAATCAAGCCTCACTAACACTCATTTAGACAAATGCCTAGGAACTGGGAATTTAACTTTTGTGCCACATTAGAAACAGTTGGCCGCAGATTTGCAATATCAAATATCACATAAATTATCAGTTTTAAGATTGTTTTCCTTAAACTGAAATTTGAATTTATGTATTAAAAATTTAAGTTGCATTAATATTTTAATGTTCAAATATTACCCCCCCCCCCCTTCTTTTCAACCTGTGATGCCTGCCGAATTATCACATTTCCGAAATATGCCCTACGAGTAAAAAAGGTTGCTGACACCTTTTCTAGATAAACACCCTTATAGAGTTATGTACAATTCGTCTACATGGGCTAACATGAAACTTCTTTTTGTCATTCTGTCCAAGAGTTCATTTCCTGGGATTCCGCAGTGTGCTGGAATCCTCTGTAAAACAACTTTGATCTTATGTGATGACAGTATATGAATAAGGGACTGACACTCGATAATTCCATCAGTTTTATAGCATTGCAATGATGTTGCCACTGAGCCAATAGCTGCAACTGCAGCTCAAAAATTGTAGTAAATAGCGGGTTAGAGCAATGTTTTTTGTGTTTTTTTTTTTATATGTCAAGCTGTAAAAAAGACACTCAAACAAGTTAGCAAGAAAAAAAATTAATGCAATTAAAGACATATATTTGTATATATAAAAGAACTTACATAACACATTTTCAATTCTATCCTACAGTCTGGTTGCTGTGACTCTTCATCATTGATCTCCGGCAGCATAGATGCTTACGAGACGTTTTTGCAATAACACAGTTTTCTAAAAGAGAAATAAAAACTTTTTATATCAGTATTCAATATTTTCATGCATTCTATGTAGCAAATTGATGAAAATTTGATTAAAAATGCTAGAACTTGCAGGCTAAAAACTTCCACATCTTTCAGAAGCTTTTGGAAGTGGGATGTTTTGGCAATAATGTCTAATATAACTACTTCACAGCTATAGTTGATGGGAGGCAGCATCTATGATGTCACCTTATTCTATGCAACAGGGTGCAGGTAGGTAATAATTATTCATAATTTCACGGAAAAACTAAAAATTGGTTAAAATTTTAAAATGGGTGTGACAGTTCTTCAAAATAGGTCCTCTATACACCAGTCGCCAATTCTACATTAGCTAGTGAACAGATTAAAATTTACAAGAATAAAACTCTTTAATGATAACAACCACTGAGAAGCACATAAACAGAGATCAAATTTTAAAATGTATTACCCAACTAGAGGGGGGGGGGGAACTATCACAGGATAATTTTCTATACATTGTAAAAATTTCATGTGCATGGAACATTTTGTTTGGAAATGCGAATTTAAAATGTTTCAAAACCCTTTGGTGAACAATTAACACTTGGCATCAAAATTAAGTAAATTCGTAAAAGAAACTTCAGTATTATTTTAATAAAACAATATTTTAAAAAGTTTACAGCATGAAATAAACTGCAGCTAAACAATGCCTACTTATAATGCATACATTATACATCTGATTAAATTTTTAAAAGATTAGTCAAGGCAAATTGTAACACTTTAATTACCTGAGATATAATAAAATAAATCCTATTTAAATAATGAAAATACGACTATCATTTCAAATTAATCAAGAAATACTTTAAAAAAAATACATCAGTTGAGTACGATGGAATCCTTGTCAAAGGTATCAACAAAGTTCAACTCTGTAAACATGATATTATGTTTGTTGCTGGTAAAACTATTATCACATATTTTCCCTTTCTCTAATCACCTTGCAATGCAAACGAACAGAAACAAAACAGGTGAAAACTGGTCACTGGCTGCTGTTATAACCAAGTCACAGCAAAAATTACTAGCATTTAATATTCCCCTGATTCATCCCTGCAAGCGTTATTTATACTGAAACTGAAAACAGGTCAGGTACTATTTCGTCTTTGAAAAAAACCGAGGGTTTTTCTTTATAAGTGATTAAAAATTACAGAAAACTTAATTGCTTACCAAAATATAAGGATTATGGATGCTTGGAAAAATACATCAAAACGGGTGAAGACGATCTCTTTATGTAACATTCACTGTTCCATCTAATTCAACAAGTGAACCTAAACCAAGCTCTATGAATTCCTCCCAAATCATTAGAGAACTAACAAAACCTTCAATTGTTCATAACAAATACTCTGTAAGATAAGTTTCCTTCAGGTGACGCCAATTATGTATTTGTTTGTATGCAACAAAGTGTATGAACATGTATTCATGAGACAATATTATAATCCCCTACTGTTATAATCCACCACTGCCTCATAACATTAGACATGACGATAAGCACTGTTGTGCAAGATCAAGGACTTGTTTAAGGTATCTCAACACTGATATCCAACTGCATATAATATCCAGGCCCGAGTTTTAGTTGGAATAGGTTCCTGATAACTAATATTGGAAGTTTCATGCAAGTGCTAAGCAATAGTTTACTTTTTCCTTGGTACGGTGAACTAACACATAAACATCCTAACCATGTTCTTAATACTTTTATATAACTCTCTCCAAACAATTTCTCTTTTCACAATTATGCTTGTATAACCATAAGACTCTCATCTATCAAGGACAGTTTTAGATTAAGAGTTCATAATAAAGTGCTGCTTGGCACCATTTAGCTCAAAATTTTAAACCATACAAAATGCTCCCATATAATTAATATTTGGAAAACTCAAATATACTCAGCTTAAAACTTGCAAAATACATAGTACATGTTATTAAAGTTTCATAGTAACTATGTTATTGGATGGTAAAGCATCTAAACCAAAGTATTCTCCAACGATACAGGCTTGAAATAACTGTTGTCCCAAGAATTTTTACCCAATTTATTTAAACAGTCTCGTGGACACTGGATGATAGAAAAACTCATGCCTTATTTGCAGTGGGCTAATGGTCTTGCTGAATGAAAAGACAGCCTTTACAAGCACCAAAAGGGTAACATAGACATCTGCAAATTGCTGATGAGAAATTTTCTTCTCCATGTACTACTAAGAGGAATACTACTTGATTTGCACTATAAAGTTTCCATACTGAGTTCTTATATTTTCTTAGTTTGAATGACCTATTTTTGAACAAATAAAACTTTTTTAGTTTTTTTTATTTCCAAGTGAGAAATTATTTATAAGACATCTGACAAAAGCTTTAAAAAATTTTAGTAAATAGTGGGTTTTTTTTTTTATATGTCAAGCTGTAAAAAACACACTCAAACAAGTTAGCAAGAAAAAAAATTAATGCAATTAAAGACATATTTATATATATAAAAGAACCTACATAACACATTTTTAATTCTATCCTACGGTCTGGTTGCTGTGACTCTTCATCATTGATGCTCACGAGACTTTTTTGCAATAACACAGTTTTCTAAAAGAGAAATAAAAACTTTTTATATCAGTATTCAATATTTTCATGCATTCTATGTAGCAAATTGATGAAAATTTGATTAAAAATGCTAGAACTTACAGGCTAAAAACTTCCACATCTTTCAGAAGCTTTTGAAAGTGGGATGTTTTGGCAATAATGTCTAATATAACTACTTCACATCTATAGTTGATGGGAAGCGGCATCTATGATGTCACCTTATTCTATGCAAACAGGGTGCATGTAGGTAATAATTATCATACAAAATTTCACGGGAAAACTAAAAATTGGTTAACATTTTAAAATGGGTGTGACAGTTCTTCAAAATAGGTCCTCTATACACCAGTTGCCAATTCTACATTAGCTAGTGAACAGATTAAAATTTACAAGAATAAAACTCTTTAATGATAACAACCACCGAGAAGCACATAAACAAAGATATAATTTTAAAATGTATTACCCAACTAGGGGGGAAAAAAACTATCACGGGATATTTTTCTACACATTGTAAAAATTTCATGTGCATGGAACATTTTGTTTGGAAATGCGAATTTAAAATGTTTCAAAACCATTCGGTGAACATTTAACACTTGGCATAAAAATTAAGTAAATTTGTAAAAGAACCTTCAGTATTTAATAAATTTTAATAAACAATATTGTAAAAAGTTTACAGCATGAAATAAACTGCAGCTAAACAATGCCTACTTATAATGCATATATTATACATTTGATTAAATTTTTAAAAGATTAGTCAAGGCAAATTGTAACACTTTCATTACCTGAGATATAATAAAATAAATCCTTTTTATATAATGAAAATACGACTATCATTTCAAATTAATAAAGAAATACTTGGCGTTTAAAGTTGACAGAAAAAACTACTGTTGCCATTCGTAAATAGCTAAATTATGTGAAATAAATAAATGATAGAAAGGCTACCACAATTTTTCCCTTTATCGCTCTTTTGTAGTATTTTTCTTTTCCATTACCGCCAAGGGGCAAGTCAGATACGTTTGTAAGCAAATCGGAAGCGTGAAGTAATAATGTAGAAGGAAGAAAAAATTTGTTATATATCTAGTAATTTAGCTTAATAAGCTTGTTTCTCGTAAAGATCAGGGTAAATCATAAACATATGAACACCTAGTTTTAAATCTTATTACAAAGTTGAATCATGTTGAAAATCTAAGCGACATACTCCAATTGTAGGTGTGTATTTCCTCTAAGTTCAATATATTTTAGCCAAATTAAACCGTTTTTCTCACTAAAATGCGTTTACTGTTCCGACCGACCTTATTTTTTTAAATTAGCTATCTTGCCGGTTGCTCTGCGAAATGCGTAAAAATTGATTAAATAATTTGGTTTATATTGATGTGAGTTTTTAACTTTTGAAAGTAAAATGTCAGGCATAGTTATATTGTATTTTACAGAAATGCATTTCGTTAAATTCATGAAAATATTTTAGGTTATTCATAATTTAGGAGACTCTCGTCGTGAACACTTTGAATAGGCAATCATTTTTTAAACTGATAAGAAAATATCCAATCTACACTTTGTAGTTTTTCTGCCCTATTTTATACCAGTGACAAAAATGTAGATGCAATCTTGATGTGTCAGTATTCATTATCATACATCACACAAACTAACTGAATTTATTCTGTTTTGTGAAATAATATGGAACTATCTACACTATTTATGGATATCTTGGCTCTAAGGTATATTTTTGTAAACTAAGTTGTTTAATCATGTATAATATTTGTATAAACAATGTCTTCCATACTGTGTATACTTTCATTTTAAACTAGATATACTTTATTTTGAAAAAAATATATTTTTCACATGTAAATAATTCAACATACGAAAGTGCTAAATTCCATGCCAAGAAAATTTCTTATAATATTTTTCAGTGATGATAAACCACTATACTCGGGGCATACCTAACCTGAATACTTGTGGGACCCTAGAGCAGTACGATTCTGCCATTGCACTTTTCCTATTAACAGAGTTGATAAAAGGTATATTTCAGACATAAATCATTAAAATAATGATTTAACTGATAAAGCGTAGACATATTTGGTTAAATTGCGAAAAATGGGAAATTTTTATAAAGTGTTGAAAAAATTAAATGCATGGGATTTTTTATTGGAAGAGGTCAGTAGTGTAGTCATCATAACACTTTAAAGGGCAGGACCGGCTTTAAGCCAATTTGACCGATTAGATTAGGAAAAATTTCTAAAAATGTCTAAAAGAAAATTGCGTAAACAGACGTAAAAATTATTCAGAATAACAACTAAACCAAGCGTGTAAAACATACATATGTATATCTTAATATGCTGGCTGAAGAAATGGAAGCATTCTTTCATCTTAATATTTCTGAAACCCATAAAAATTCTAAAATTCCTCGCTACAAATGATAGACCTTTTTACAGGCTTTCCGAATAGGGACAGGAAACAGAAGCATTTCTAGATTAAAATTAATTAAAATGATGAACAATATCGCAATAGAGACTAAACAGTCCTGTAATACTTTCTACAGAGCATGAGGATATTAAAATTTGATCAAATCATAAATGATTTTACTGATTAAAATATCTAGAAATATTTATTTGTAGATATTTTTGTTTTGTAAATTAAATCTGGCTTAAATATTTTTTCCATAACTTAAGGTCTTATATAATCGTTTTATGTTTAATCCCTCATTTTTAAAACTCACCACTTATTAAACACAAAATTCTGTAAAAAAAAAAATAGGATATGTAAGAGATGCCTTACATAAATCCACAAACTGAATTTGCTGAAACTCTGATAATAATTTGCACATTACAAACATGCAATTAAAAAAAATCTATAATCAGGGCCGGATTTAGATGAAAAGAGGCTCTAGGCTATTCCACTTATGAGGCCCTTTCACCTCTCATTTTTAAATTTGTAAATTATATGAGAGATAATAAAATACATCATTACTGTGTTATATATCAATAAATTAAATGAAACATGTTGTTATTGGTACTAACCTATATATATTCAATACATTGAAGATTAAACCAAACTCAATTCAAATAAATTTATTTCATAATAATTCGCATTTAAAGTTTAAGTATGAATTATTATGAATTTTAGGTCTTAAACTAAACCAAAAATGGAACTTTATCCAAACAAAATCCAGATCACAAAAAAGAAAATATCTAATTGTATATCATATTAAATTTTATGTTAATAGTTATATTATTTAAGAACTGATTCAATCCAAGTATACATTTAAAATGAAATAGTAGATTAGAAGAATTTCTTTCTAAACTTTTTCACACAGAATTCTTCTATAAGTTCATCAAAATCTATTTTACTGAAGGTCTCATTTTCGATGCACAAAATACTCAATGAGTCATACTCAATTAGTCATATGCATAGAATTTCTCTTTATTTTTGGTCCAGTGTTTTAGTGTTCACTGTTTTTAGAATAGTGTAATTTTAATTTTGCTAACAATTTGAATGTAGGCCCCTCACCGCATATTCTGAAAGACTCGCGATTTGAGCACTCACTTGGCGGCTTGGCGTCTACAGACAGGAGCGATTAGTTTAAGGAAGCGAGGATTTCAGATTGCCTGACTGCGCATGCGTGTCAACTTAGCATTTCTCGCGTTAAGTTTGCATGTGGAGAAGGTTTATACTTCGAAAGTTGAAATGATATTTTAAAGTCAAGTAAACAATTGAAGTTGTTCTATAAAATATTTTTATTTATAGTTTTTAATTTGCCTTTCAGTTCTAATAATTGAAATACTAGATTATAAACAATCAAATTATGACACTAAACATTTACTTATAAGGAGAAAATAACCAGATAGGGTTTATTTATGTTTTATATGAGCTATACATATCTTTTTTTCATATTTATTTAATATTTTCTTGTGTTTCAAACACCTGTATAATACTTTTAACATCTAATGTTTTATAAATTTAATTTTCTCCACATACCTTGTATATTAGATTTTCATTATTTAGCAATATTGATACTGTACTGTTAAAATTTCCCCCATGAGAGAAGCTTAAAGAATTTTTGCATTAACATTTTTAAAAACGCTTTTTACATACTTTCAAGCATTCCCTCATATCATTCGTTACTTTCTTGAATGCTTGTTACATAGAATGTTAATACATTAATTTTAATAAACCTTTTACTTGTTCAGGTTCCATTCTGAAATTTCTTTATT
This sequence comes from Dolomedes plantarius, assembly GCA_907164885.2. NCBI lineage: Eukaryota > Metazoa > Arthropoda > Arachnida > Araneae > Dolomedidae > Dolomedes > Dolomedes plantarius. The sequence continues at coordinate 160,529,388 of OU015500.1, forward strand.
TGACTGATGAGAACTTTTTATAAGTAGAATATGAATTGAAAATCGCAAATTCTTTTTTGTCCTTTATACAGTATACAGGATTAAAAAATAAATTTTTTAGAATGAACTATGATTTAAAATTTAACATATACTAAGAAACAATAAATTACTTATGAATATAATATGTAAAAAAGTTAAAAAAGGCTGCTGAATCACATGCAAAATACAGAATATTATTTTTAGATTTATAATAGTACGAAAAGAGTATATAAGCAATGGATATTAATATTTATTAAATTCTAAAAATAACCAATAATTCATTTGTTAGAACAAATAATTTTTGTTTTCTCATTAATCCTATTTTCTTGCGGCCCACAGCAGCTATCCATAAAGTTATATGGCCCTCACCAAATTTCCAGTTGTGCAGGCCTGCTCTAAACAGTAATATTATAAAGATATATTTCCCACTAGCTGAGTACCTGTGTTTCATTACAGAAAACATTCAAATTAAATACAACAGTCAATGTATACAATTAATGCCCCCCAAAAAAAAAATATATATATATATATATATTTATAAAAAAATCGTAACGGATATTTTTATAGACAAAATAATGTAAAGGAAAATATTCAAATTAAATACAACGGTCACTGTATGCAATTATTTGCAAGATATATGAATAATTTCAAAGGGAAAATATGACAGTGTTTAAGTAAAAAGTAACATACTCCAATAGGTATTTAAGTTTATTTGTTAAAATCTACTAGCCAAAAAAGTCCACTGATCAGACACTGCTTTTTAATTTTACAGCAGCACTGAGCAAGTACTCATTTAGCTTAATACACTAATATTTTAGACAACTTTAGTCAGTAAATTAATCATTCACTGAATATTCATATAAAACACATTTTAACCTAGTGATTAAACAGTAAACAATAACTACAAATACTAATTTAAAATTATATTTTGAGAAAGAGCTTTCATAAAAACATGTCACACTTGTGAATATATTTTTCTTGTTTGACACGCATTATAATGAACAATCTGCTAATTAAACCATTTAAAGCGGTAAATAGAAATACATATACTTACATATTAATATGGATGGAAAATATTTAAAACAAAAAAGTTATTCTTATGAATCAATACACACACACATATATATATATATATATATATATATAAATTAGAAGTATAACTTACATCTGTTAGACAATTGATGGAATGCATGCACACCCTATAACCAACACATCCTTTCAGCCGATATGACTGCATGAATATCTGAAAGGGAATAAACTTATTAAATAGAAACATTAACATTTATCATTAAAAATATTTTTTATAAAATTATACATAAAGCTGTTCATAGATATAGCACATTCAAATGACACATAAGATGACACTTTAGCTCCTTTCAGACAATACTCATTGGATAAAGATCTGAAAGGGTAAAAACTCAAATACTATTAATTGTAAAAATTACATCTGTTATATCACACAGAAGTCAATAGCTTGAATGCATGTACACCGCATAATCAACACTTCCTTTCAGCCAATATGGCTGCATGAATACCTAAAAGGCAATAAACTTATTAATACTGTTAGTTCTAAAAATTACATCTGTTAGACAATTGATGGAATGCATGCACACCCTATAACCAACACTTCCTTTCAGGCGATATGACTACATGAATATCTGAAAGGGAATAAACTTAAAAATTATATCTGCTATATCATGCAAAAGGCAGTTAGTAGATGGAATACATGCACAAAACATTTCATTATCATAAGTGAGTTAAATCTTCAGCATATGCATGAAAAGATTAGTTTCATGCAATACTTTAGTAATATAATAAATATCCCCCATCAGAGGTATCAATTAAATGTCATGCAAAAAACTTAATTCCAAATTTGAATGAATTTTTTTACTTGTAAGTTTTTTTTATCACTATTAATATTTCAATTTATTATTCTACAAAACACTATTGATACAAAACACTATTGATATTTCAATACCAGTAAAGGTAACACATTTTTGGATAAGAACACTATTAACAACATACAAAAGAGATAAATATGAATGTTAAAAGAATCATCTTTTAGTTTTATTCATGCAGTATCATCACCACCATAAACCCATGCAGTATAATTTATTAAAAAAAGAAGAAAAAATCCATGCAAACTGACATAAATTTGATGTTTGTACATTAAGTTTTAACGTAGGATAACGTTCCTCAATATAGGTCCTTCGAAAGAAAAAAAATTGTCCTACGCTGAGTTATAATTTTGTCAATGCGCCAAAGTCAGTAGCAGTAAACAGTTAAACAGAAAAGTACCAAAATGGTGTGAAAGAAAAAACAAAAAGAGGTAAGCAAACGATAAGTAATCCTACGTTAATAACTTGCGGTAATTTTGTTAGAGGAGACTACCTGAAATATTTTTTTTTGTGATTAAACTCTCAACATATAAAAATGCTCTGATGACCTTTAAAGTTGTTATTGAAAACTTTAAAGGTCAACTTCTTATATTGCTTGCGATGTCATCCAAAGATGTGTTCTTGCAAAATTTTCTTTTTCCAAATTTAAAAAAAAGGCAATGGAACACAGCATTTTGTCATCTCTAGTATATGTAAGCATATACAAATACTAGCTGAAAGCCTGTACTTCGCTATGGAGCACATTCAAATTAAATGCAATGGTCAATATATGCAATTAATGCCACATATATATTTATAATAAATACAACAATCAATGTATGCAATTGATGTAAAAAAAAACAAAAGAAAATATTTATAAAAAAATTGCAATGGATATTTTTTATAGACAAAATAATGTAGAAAATATTCAAATTAAATCTAATAGAACATACTAAAGAATATAGTAAAATCTGAGAAATATTTCTTTTACTGTATTTTAATATTTTTTTGGATAATGTCCAATCGTCTGCCGCATCAGAAAGAATAAAAAATTATTATTTTTTGCCTATTTTGTTGTTATGCACATGATGCAAAATTAGTTTAAAGTATCACAAAAATAAAAGAAACCACGTGATCAGCATTTAATAAATTAAATTCTAAAAATGAATCTTTAAAAAAGATTTCATTTTAAAGGAATTTTTGTGATCTTTCTTGTGATATAAATTTTATAACCCTCGGATTATTATTTTAAATGTGAACTTTAAAGAATATTACAAAAACAGCATAAAAATATAATTTAAAAAAATTAAGAATAATTTTTAAAAATCTCTCTTAGTACATCCCTACACTATAAGAATTGCCATGCAAAATTTCAGCCCTTTAGGTCCAGCAGTTTGGTCTCTGTGTTATATGTCAGTCAGTTACGGAACTGTTTTATATATATAGATTGATTACTGCATAAGGAAAGCAACTGATTCAATGGACAATAAAGAGTCCTGAAGAGAAAACTTGCAGTTTCATTCAGTTCTATGGCTACCCCTGAACAATACTTGGATACTTCGCAAAATTTTGCAATAAAAAAATTAGAAGGTGTTAAAAACTATGGACAATTCGGAGTCTTGAAGCTTGTGGTTTCATTCAGGAAAATCTAAATTTCTATTTTCAGATGTTTAATACTTGGATACTTCGCAAAAATTTGCAATAAAAAATCAGAAGGTGTTAAAAACTATGGACGATTCAGAGTCTTGCAGCTTGTGGTTTCATTCAGGAAAATCTAAATTTCTATTTTCAGATGTTTAATACTTGGATACTTCGCAAAAAGTTGCAATAAAAAAATCAGAAAATTTTTGGAATCTGATGCATCTCATTTTTGGAAGAGTATTGGAGGGCATATGCACTCTTGGAGTCAAAGAAAATCATAACTTCACACTCAGTAAAGGTATGTTTAAGAGCTTTCAAATCTAATTGGTGCAAATACTTGTTTAAATTAATGAGCAGTACCATGAGATTTGGCATTTTGTGAATTCTTCGTAATATTTTGGCTCAGTTGTCTTTTTCTTTTTAAGCATTTTTTAGATCCAGCTAGACGAGGACGGCCAGAGGGAAGCTTTTTGCTAGATTTTACGAGTCCTTGGCGTCTTAATATTGCTGTGGGCTGTACTTTAATTCTTTTGGTCTTTTGACCAATTGTTTTTAAAACATAAACTTTTTAAATCATCCACAGACTCAATTTTTTGAAATATTTTTAAACGTCTACCAGCACTATTACTTGTCATTCCAGAAGAAGCAAGGCTGGCAAGTCTTTCAAATTCTTTTTTAAGTAATTCATTTTGTTCAGGGGTAGCCATAGAATGCTCTTGGTTGTCCATTGACTGATTTCTCCTTTGTTCTTCTGGTTCAAATGGCTCCAACTGGGACACTTCTTGTACATTTTTTTCATATTCCTGGTCTTCAGCAATTTGAAAATTATTAAAAAAAGCCATTTCAGGGCATTTAGGTCCCAGTGCTAACAATGCCAATTCATGGCGATCCTCTTGCATTATTGAGGGTTCATCAAAAAACATTGGTGCTTACAAAATGCCCCCGATATCCCAGCAGGACAAGAGCAAGCACCAATATCTATGTTTGCTACATAAGTGTTTTCCCCACTCTTGATTTTAAAAGTGCCATCATCAGTTTTTTCAATGTCACTTTCACTGAAATTGCTGCTTTTTCTAATTAATGAACCCACACAACACACCGATCTCTATTAGACGTCTATAATACCTCACCTCATAAAAACGCGTACCTCTATAAGACGTCGAAAAATATCTACATCACGTGGAATGGAGCTCTATAGGAGCTCCGAGGTGTGCTCTCTTTGAGATCCATAAGACGTCTACGATATCTAAGCGGCGCTCTATAGGACGTCTATAAGAGCGAAATTTCGATGTGGAGGGTACGCGATTTAGATATTTTAGACCTCTAAAGGACGTACTATTCCCCTCCAAAATATTGTATTTTGGATCTTAATTTCTTAATAATAAATTAAGCTTAATTTATTTCGAACAATTTGCATTCTAATAGGAAATTTTTATGCAAAAATAATTGCTACAGAGATTCTAAAACTAAAGGTAAATTTATGGAAGTATAACAAAAGAGTATAAAAATAATAGTTGTAAATGTATTATTATTTATTAAGTAACAATAATTAATAATAATAATACATTAAGCTTAATTTATTTTGAACAATTTGCATTCTAATAGGACATTTTTATGCAAAAATAATTGCTACAGAGGTTCTAAAACTAAAAGTAAATTTATGGAAGTAGAGTATAAAAATAATAGTGTGTCTATTATTTTGATACTCTTTATTATACTTCCATAAATTTACTTTTAGTTTTAGAATCTCTGTAGCAATTATTTTTGCATAAGAATGTCCTATTAGAATGCAAATTGTTTAAAATAAATTAAGCTTAATGTATTATTACTTATTATTATTACTTAATAAATAATAATACATTTACAACTATTATTTTTATACACTTTTGTTATACTTCCATAAATTTACTTTTAGTTTTAGAATCTCTGTAGCAATTATTTTTGCATGAAAATGTCCTATTAGAATGCAAATTGTTCGAAATATATTAAGCTCAATTCATTTTTCTAAATTTATTAAGAAATTTAGGTCCAAAATACAATGTAAATATTAATATTTACCACTACTTTTGATGTTATTACGATGACAATTGTCATACATTATAACTGCCAAAAATAGTGATATATATTACTTAAATAATAACAGTATTACTAATGTTTAATGTAAAAATATTTAAAAATAATTATAATATTAAATATTATAATAATAAAACTAATATTTTTACATTAAAACTTGGTATTAATGCATTCTGAAATTTAAGAAAAAAAGAAAATTAACCAAAATGCTAATTTTTCAATTGAAAAACTAAACTATTATAAGTGCATATATAATTTTTTAATGCAATTTTTCTAATTAATAAATATACATTTCACAATTAAAACATAAATTGAACACTGAATTACCTTTTAAATTTGCTTGAAAACAAGTTTCTTCCTTTTTAATAGCTATTGTGATTAAGACTTATTTATTCGTCATAGGTTTTTGACAGTTTAAACCAGTTTTTGATGCTTGTAATGTCAAAAACCCAATCCTGCAACAGTATACTGGTTGAATATATAGATATCTCATATCTCTTTCTTTTTTCAGCCATCATTACTTATAAAAGTAACTTAGTAGGACATAATAAATTAAGTTTCAAAAAGTATATCTATGAAAATCATAATTTATTTTTATAAAAACTTTTCTGCTTCAGTTGGATTTTCATTAAAAATATCTTCTTCAATAATTAATCCAGAATTGTTTGTGTTCACATTCTTTAACATAAATATATTTTTAATACTGCAACAAAGAAAGAAAGAAAAAATGTTTTAATAAAAGGCTTTATTGAATACAAAATCATAAAATTTCCCCAACACAATTTTCTTTTTGTTTTGAACTCCTAGCATTTGCATGCCTTAACCAGTCTTTGACGACGGTTTCAATTTTTGAGTCAGTCACCTGCTTGTACAATGGATTTCTCCTAGCTGCACCTAGAAGTACAATAAATAAATTTTTAATTCGTTAGAAAATATCACTAGGTTTACCTTAATATCATTCACATTTTGTGAGATAGGATTTAACTTAATGCATACTCGTAATATGCACACATTTAATATAACTAAAATATTACATACACACACACACACATATATATATATATATAATATTAATCTAAAAATGAAACATAATTTTAGGTATAAATAAATATAGCAAACTCAAAGGATGAAAACGATTTAAATTCTAAATAGACATATTAATGAAATAATAAAGAAAAAATTTGAATAATGGCTTACTAAATATAAGATGAGAAATTTTTAAGTTGCAGAAAGCTTTTTCTTTTGTGCCACTAGTCAGAGTAATATGCCACTAGTCTGAGTAATTACTTCATACTAAAAAAAATAATTTAAACTTAGAATATAAATATGAATTCATAAAACATACACAATATATTTACTAGAATATATTTCATAACATTCAAAATCTTGACTATTAAAATGAACAATTGATGTTAATTCTATACCATAAACTTTTTCTATGAACTCGAATGGGAAAATATTGCTGATCTACAATTTCACTGTTATTTCAGTAAATTTCTCTTCAGGCAATCTTTTAATTTTGTGAGTGTATATTCCATATTAAGTCTGCTCTAAAATATTTATCTTACTAAAGAGTAATAATAAAATTATATACTATCCAACAGTTCTTTGGTGTCATTATTGTGTAGCTCCTGCTCAAGGAGCTACACAATATAGTACAGTTAATATAGTAGTACAGTTATTACAGTTATTATAGTTTTCCTGTGGTTCAACAGTTACTGTTGGGAAAAAATGCAACATAGAACGACATTTCACAACAGTTCATAAAAAATATGATACTGAATATCCTCCTAACAGCAATTTAAGAAAATGGAAATTGAAAGAAATGAAAACCGCATTAATTGCCCAACAATCTTTGTTTACCAGGCCCGTGAATAAATCAAAAGCTGCTACTATTGCATCGTTTAAGATTGCACATATACTTGCAATGCACAAAAAACCTTTAATGGATGGTAACATAATTAAAGAATTAATGCTTGCTGCATCAGAGATATTATTTCAAGAATTTAAAAATAAGAATGAAATTATGTTAGCTATCCAGGAAGTTCAATTATCCAGAAATTCAGTAACTCGTAGAATAGAAGAAATATCTGTGAATATCAGAGAACAATTAAAAGAGGATTTACAAAAATGTGTTTTTCTAAGTTTACAGTGTGATGAATCAACAGATATCTGTAATGTAGCACAAATAAATATTTTTATAAGGATGGTTTTCAAAGATTGCTCAGCAAAGGAAGATATACCGTCAGTTTTGCCATTAAAAGGGAATACACGTGGGTACGATATATACCAAGCTATTAAAAATCATATTACAAAAATTATTCTTCCGCTTCAATTAATACTTTAATGTTACATTGTGAAATAAGGTGGCTTAGTAACGGAAAAGTCTTGGAACAATTTTTAGAGCTTCTTCCAGAGATAAAACAGTTTGTAGAGTCTAAATCAAAGCAAACAAATCATGAATAATGCATTAATATAATTGAAAATATAATGATAATAAGTAAACTAAAATATAAATTATACAACATGGACCTGCCACTAACAACACAATATATTTACTAGAATATATTTTGTAACATTCAAACACTTGTCTATTTAAATGAACAATTAATGTTACTTCTATACCATAAAATTTTTCTATGAACTCTAATAGGAGGAAAATATTACTGATATACAATTTCACTGATCAAATACTCTATTTCTCAATTCAAATACTCTATTTACTAGCTGTGGTAAAGATTTATCAGCTTTTCTTAACAATTTCTTAATTTAACATATTTTGTTATATAGTGTTTCGGGTATGGTAAAATAAGAGGAATTTATATTTTGAGAAAACTGCAAAAATAACTTTTACCTTACTTTTTTTGCATTATAAACAACAAATTGTGCATTAAAATGCTCCCGTTTTGTAAAATTCCCCTTCTTTACTTTCCAAAGCAGTAATTTTTTGTCTTTCTAGCTGCTCTCAGGAATTTCCTGCGTGTCTTTGATTTCATTTGACTCTGAAGTATTGAGTTATGAATTCTAAGACTATCCAAAATTTTATAGGTTTTCAAATTATATTATTTATGCTATTCTTTCAGGTTATTCGTGCTTGAAGCACAGTGAAAAAGTGCAGCTATGACATTTTGTTGCATTCCAAAGCTTTGTAAGCTGTTTTAGTCAGTGTATGTAAATTCAACGTTGAACATAATTTATATGCTACAGCAAAACCTTTACCAATCTGGTGCATGCCATACACTAGTCTGGTATTTATTTCAGAATTTACATTTTTTTTTTTTTTTCGAAGATGCCAAACCTTTATGGAAGTTTCAGTTTTTACACTGAATATAAAAATGTGAGCACAGCCTATATCTTGATTCCTCACATAATGTTTGTTTATCTGAAAAACAGCTTGGACAGCAGAGTTATATTTAAAAGAATTCCATTATCCAAAATTCTAAAACCACTCATTGAACCACAGTTTTCATTTGTTGATATAGAACTAGCCGTCTGTAGCTTTGAAAAACTGGCAGAAAAACTTTGGTAATCACCAACATATGCAGAATTATGCATTTCACTTTCAACAGGACTATTATTTATTTGTAAATTTATTACCATAAAACTTACGTTTGCGTTTTCTAGAAGTACTTTTTGGCATTTTCGTTGAAAAAAAACTAAAAATATCGAGAAAAATAAATGGATTTAGTGACTTTTAAATGATTATCAAAGGGCAAACTCGTACGTAAACAATGATTTGGAATGCACAGTTTAATGCCAATTTCTAAAACAAAATTCCGTAAATAACGTTGGCAGATGTAATTCGTAATATTATTAAGATGCTTAAAAAACTATTGTGTTTTTATGTGCGTATATAATCAGTTTTCCTAACAAAATCATGAAAAACAGCAATGTAAACAAACATTTTTGCTTACTTCTGGTTTGCAGAAACGTACTTTCAGTTGTAAAATTTCACAGCCAAGCAATATTAAAATACCTAAAACTTGGGTTCTAGACAAGCTAGAAACAATATTCAAACAGATTTTGAAAGTAAAAGATCATTCATAAAATAGCAAAAATAAAAAATCAATATTTTGACAGAAATTGACGTTTCAAAGGTGTCATTATACCTTAAGCATAAATTATTTAAGAATTAACACTTACCTTAAAACAAATAAAGGAAGTCGGCAAGGATATCCGCAATATTCCGATGTGATTATAGATCCAAATGAAGCATTCAGGTGCACTCGGTAACAAAGAACACAGCAGCGGTGTAGTTTGTTCATCATGGCGCTTTGTGACGGTGCTGGTCTAAAAGAGCTCCATAAGATGTCTATATCAGTATCTTTTATAGAAGTCGACAATAGAGACTTCATCTATTAGAGATCGAAACTTAGATGACTTATAGATGTATATAATACGTCTTAGATCTCTAATAGACGTCGAAGTGAAGTACGACTATTAGACATCTATTTTTTCATCTTATAGAGCTCTATATTACGTCCTGGATGTCATGGATGAATTTCGAGCTCTAATAGATGACCATTAGCTCTGTGTGGTTGTGTGGGAACTGTACAAAATTGCTGGTTTATGCTTTCTTGCATAGGCATAGTCTAAAAGCCTTTTGACCAGATATAGCTCCCAAACCGTTATACAGAATTCACATAAAGCAACCACATTGAAGGCTTTTATGCGGCAGAGAACTATATCTTTCAAAATTCTTATGGATATTTCTGCAAAATTATTCGTATTGTTTTGTCGAGTCAGTAAGTCGTTTCTATAAAATAATACCCATTCGACTTTACGGTTAGAAAAAGCATAAAATCTTTTGACAAAATCAGGATAGTTGTGTTTTTCCTTTAAAATATCAGCGGTAGCTTTAACAAGTTGATATTCTGAAGCAGCATACATCACCTAAGAAATAATAAAATTTAAAATTTTTACTTTCATACAATCATCAACAACTTAGAACACAGTAATACTACCTCTAGATATTTTCTCAAATAATAATAATAATAATAATTGTTTGCTGTAAATAAATAGTATTGAAACAACTGCCGAAAACGTTAGAAAAATTAAAATTATTTAAAAATTATACATATCGAAAATTTTAATTTAGAGAAAACTGCTTGAAAAAGTCTCATCAAACGGGGTCTTTCGTCTTTTGGAATGACATGAGTAAAAAGCCAGCTACATGAAATTGACATAACAACTGCCTATTATTTTCCTTTCTCTGCTGAAGAATCATCTGTCATGAATATCTGAGGATGCTAAAATTAAAATTATACTTAAGTCAATGTGCTGGTGAAAATGCAATTTAAAGAAAATGCATGAAAAATTATACATATATAATAGTTTAAATTTTAAGATAAACAACTTAAAGTAGAACTTAATTTGTTGTACTAAATACACATTTTTTTTAAAAACTAATTTAAAATCATTAAGAAAAAGACTTCATAAATTTGTATCTGAAATTCTTGCATCATTTCCTCCAAAGCATCGAGGAAAATTCTTTTTCACTAAGTCAAATGCATTGAAATAGCTTTCCATTGTTTGACTAGGGTGTAGCAACACACACAGAGGAAGAGCTCCTACTTTGGTTGCAGCAAGTAAAATAGTCATTGTTGATGACAAACCTTCAGAACCAGTAGTTGAGTCAACAAATATCATCTCTTTGAAAAACTGAGACTTTTGAATCCTCTTCATGACAGAGGTAGCAAGAACTATTGCCCAGGTGTCTCCATCTTCATGTATATGAACAGTTGTTCCTAAAAATTATAAATATGTGCATTTGAGCAAAAATATATCTTTCAAAATCATTTGAAAAGCAATGGAAAAAAAATATCAAGTGAAATCTGTATAAGAAAGTAATATTTCTTATTAATTAAAGAAAAAAAAGAAACAATAGGCTCTCTCTTACCCAAGAGCCGCTGTTGTTAAAATCGTAAGACTACTTAAAAAAGAAATTTAAAAATAAGCAAATACTCTATATCAAGAGTTAATAGTCTTGATATATCAAACTCTATATCAAGAGTTTACTCTCAAAACAATTTTTCAATTCAGCAAATCTGCAACTCCTTGCAAATCGTTAACTCTATAGATTGACAATGTTTTTATCGTTTTATTTTATTTTTATCCGCATGCAAACTTTGGATATGTTAAAAGCACATAGAGGCTAAATTAAAACAGGTTGACCATGTTTCTATTGGTTTATTATTATATTTATTTGCTTTTAATATTAAGCACGTAGTTAAAAGCTAAATAAAAATAGGTGGACGATGTTTCTATTTGTATATTATTATTTAATTATAAAATATTTTGTTTTGCTTAGAATTGGTTCGTGCAGAAATGGTATGCATGAGAATCAAAATCTTTACAAAGACCTTAGGCACTGCGAGCTAAGACGTAGTCCTGCGTCAAAATAACAAATTAATAAAATCATATTTTTCATTTAGTATTGCCTATTGGGATACTATGAAAAATCACTGTGAATTGTTCAAAAATCTAACAAGAGGAAAGTAATGTTTTTTTAAATAATTAGCTATTCAGTAAACTTTAACTTGCAATACTGTTAGTATTCTTTTTCAAAGAACTGAAATTATAATGTAGAGTTATATTTTTGCAGAAATAATAAGAATAATATTTTTTTAAAGTATAAAACCCAAAGCATTTAAAAATTAATAATTTAGAAAAATAATAATATACACTTAATCACCATTTTCTTCATAGAGAGGAATCTTTTCTTTCAACTTTTCAAATGGATTTATTAAAGATCCTAAATTGGTTTGTCTCCAGCAATTATGCAAATACTGAACTTGATTAACGGTCGGATTTATTGCAGCATTAGCCAGACTTTTAAAATCTTCATTGATTAAAAAATTATTTTCATGAAGTCTTATGGCTTCAGCTGGGGTCATTCCATTCGAAAAATAGTCAAAAAAACACTCTTTAACCTGCAGGAGAAAAAAAAATTATAATATAATGGATAATAATACCTATTAGTAATATATACAAGAAAAAAATTTAATTTTAGAAAAATAATTTGAAATATAATATTACCTCATCATTTACTCGTAACATTCTTAAGGCTTCAGCAGAAGTTGTGTTGTGTGTATGATCCATTTGTATTTTAATTAGAGATCTTAGTGGAGGTTTCTGGTGGAGATAAATGTCTTTCTTAACAGCATCTTTTGTAACATTTTTTTATTACGATTTGGAGCTTTGCTTTGCATTCAGCATTCCTTTTTGATTCTAAATTCTTTTTATTGGTCTTAGAATGTTGGCAAATCCATTTCTTTGAAAAACTAAATCTAAAATAAGATAAATACAGCATTAATAATATATACTCCACTCACACTGAATTCAAGAAATCAGGTAAACTATTTTTCAAATTTAGTGGAAACTTTTACCATCACTTTGAAAAATATAGTTATAATTTCCCAAAATTTAAACTAATTTTTATTTATTTATTAATTAATAATTTGAAAATGTTAAATTTGTTACTTCATAATTTGCAAAGCCAACGAAAAAAGGAAAGATGATTCAATTATAAATCTATGTTATTAGTTTATTTTTCCAGTAGATAGCGTCACTAAAATTAAAGAAAATCAGATTAAAAAATCATACAAATTACTCAAGTGCAAAAAATTTTTGCAGTCTATTTCAATAAATAAGAATAAATTCAAATTTAAGAATCAAATCCAATCTATTTCAATTTAATATAAATGTATTATATATACATATATTACGCTATATACATGTATGCTATATGCTATGTATAAATATATTTACATCCAAATATAATCATTCAGACATTACGAAATCAAATACAGTCAGAAGTGAAAGAATGTTTTCACTTCTTCGTTACCGCACTCCTTGTGTTTTAATTCAATTATCCAAAAAAATTTCACCAATAAACAAAATATTTACCTCCGAAAGTTAGAAGGGCTTCTGTATATAATCCACGCTGTGCTTGTAATTTCTGAGAACACATTCTTGAACTTTTCTGCGCCATCTTTCGAGATTATATCAGCCCGCAAAATAATTTCTTTTGGGCATGACTCTTTCTCATTTAAAACGGCTGAAGGAAAGTAATCTTTCAATTTTATAATTTGCTCAGTAAAATGTGAAATTTCTTGGGTTCAGTAACTGATTATTTCAGTTTACTCTATCCCTTATGGGAAAAATTCGTTGGTACTCTCATACCATCTGGAATTAATTAACATGAGTACTGAGATACCATTGTATATCTAGTGTACAGGTTTAGTATTTAGTTTAGATTTTTCTAAATATTATATATTGAAAGAGAGATTTATTATTTTGAAAATCCCTTATGTAACTGATTATGCATTTAAAGTGTTAACTGACCTGAACTTATCTTTAGTAAAAAAATAAAATGTATAATTCTAGCCTACAAAATGCTTTTGTACCTATATACAATACTTTAACAACATATTTAATTGAAATGAATTAATTGCAAGTACTGATTTTAGTTTCATTTCAGTGCTTCCAATGTAAGTATTCCTTGTAAATATGAAAATTTGAAAGATATTTTGAAGAAAATAAAAATAAGTATCTTGTGGTTATTTAAAGAAATTAAAATACATAGAACATATTATCACCATAGTATATATGAGAATACTCAGCCCATTTTACTATTTATTTCAAATATCTCAGAAATTTGTACTAATTAAAATTTTATCAGAAAAAATGTTTGACAAAAACTAATAAAAAAAATGAGATCATGAATAACATAAATGACATTTACATGATAAAACAATTCATAAATATTATTGCTTACAGTTTTTTATGTTCATGAATACATTTTAAAATTCTGTACATATTTATTTATTTATTATGTTTTATACTTTTTTTCTTGTTTACAAAAATTTAAATAAAGGTAGTTTTTATTACAGAGAAATTTATTATATGCTACATCCTGTATGCTAAATGAAAATCATTGAATATTAACATTTGCTGATTGATGAAATTGTTAACTTGTTATAATTCCTTGGTTTTGTTAACAGATAACAAATAAATTCTGAATTTGTATGTTAACAAAATTAAGCAATTATAGCAAGTTAACAATGACATCAACATGTAAATGTTAATATTAAATAATTTTCAACATTGGAAACAACATATAACAAATAGGATTATACAGATAAGAATACAATACCAGGTAGTAAATTATGTTACTTTTCCTTGATTATGAAATACTGTCTAATGCACCTCATACATATCATTATAGCTCACTCTCCAGATCTTATGCAAAATACATATTTAATAAATACTGCCAATCTGATAGAAATCAAATTATGAAGATTTAGGTCCAAAATTGTTAGAAAATCATATTTATTTTAGGCATTCATTTTGTTTGTCTTTTTTATACTTACTTTCAAGTATAAATTGCTAATCATAACATGAGAGTCATCTGTGACTGCATTTTGTTCCAGGAGAAATTTTTTGTTTCCTTTTGTGACTGCCGATGCATTTAGTTTTCCTTCATAAAACTTTTCATTAGTTATAGAAATTTACAATGATATCCAGTGAATTCACATCTGATTTGTATAATGATGACTATGTTATATTGACAAAATACATGATCAACCAATTGAAGTGAGATAAACTATTTTTAAGTCAAGATTTCATTTAAGGGCTACTTTCGTAAATACACATTGAGAATCGAAAAAATTTAATGATTTTCTGGGAAAACTCATACATTTTCTAGTAATTAAAAATTATTAATAGATATATATTTTATGTATTTAAATATTGCTTAGTTTATGGAAATCTCAATGATTTCTATATTTATTAATTTCATATTTATTAATTTGTTCATGAAAAAATTATACAAAATAATATAAATATTTAAATTACAAATGAACTCAAATGATTGCTTACAGTATTTCTGTTGTTGTGGCTTATTCCTTAAGGTCTGGCCAAAGGCTAGACCAAGTCCAAGAGGTCGTGGACTCTCAAAAAGTCATACACGAGAAGAGGTGCAGTAAATAGGTCCACGTGCAGTGGCCCCCCGCAGTTCAATAGGTGGGCAGGTGATGCCAGTGCTGAAGCACATTTAGTGAGCGAGGGCCGTGCTTCTTCTTAAACTCAAGGTCACATTCTTAAAGAGCCACCTCCATAGGACAAGAATTTCTCATACCGGCAGCACTTGTCTGTACTCTCTCTAATTTTGCCAAGTTGATTGATACATTTTTAATTTATGTTAACATTTTTAGCTCGAATTTTTTTATTTGTGTTTTGGCAATGAAGTGATTTTTATTCTTAACACCTATTCTTTAGAACTTTCATTTAGTGTAATAGATTTTATAACAAACAGCTGTGAAATGATACTTCTCTGATAAAGCACCA